>JAJJWX010002653.1:0-393521 GCA_023529315.1 Papaver bracteatum | reverse complement strand
CCAATGAATACAAAGTTGAAAATTTTTATAATCTGATGTCTATTCTATTTTTCTTGTCTTTCAAAAACATGTTGAAAATTTGTTTGGTCGAAAAATCAAGATTTTTCAGTCGGATAATGCACTTGAATATCGCAAGTTAACTCCTTATCTTCAACAACATGGTATCTTCCATCGTTTTTCTTTCCCTCATACGTCTGAACAGAATGGCTTAGTTGAGCGTAGACATCGTCATATTAGAGAAACCGGTCAAACTCTCTTATCTATGGCTTCTATACCATCCTCTTATTGGTATGATGCATTTTTTACTGCATGTTATCTCATGAATCGAGTCCCATCCTCTCGCTCTTTATAAATCATCTCCATTTGAATTACTATTTGGCTCGCAACCCGATTACACATCTCTTCGGGTGTTTGGCTGTCTTTGTTTTCCTCATCTTCGCCCTTATCGTTCTCATAAGATGGATCCTTCCTCTTCTCCTTGTGTTTTTATTGGCTATAGTCTCCAAAATAAGGGCTACAAATATCTTCTCCCATGACTATGATTCCTACTGTGTCGATTCCTGTTCAACCACAGTTCGTGAATATAGCACCTATAGAGCTACCTTCTTCTGTTCGGCCAATGCTTCGTCCGATCCAAGATGTCCCGTCACCACATCGTCATCTCCAGCTCCACAGTCAGCTACATCGTCCTTCTCCAGCCAGACAACCCACTACACCGTCTACCTCATCAATCAGTATTGTCACCGCTCGTCACCTACAAAATAGCCTTTCTCTCCACCTGTGTTGTCCGCTATCGCTGGTCATTCACTTTACGTCTTCCTCATTACTCCAACATCTCGACTGACTCACCGCATCTCCGATGCTCCATCTGTTCATCCTATGGTCACTGCGCTACTAAAGATGGGATTTTCAAGCCGAATTCCAAATATTCTCTTATTTGTGATTCCACTATTGAACCAACCTCGCTTTTCTCAAGCACAAAAGATCCAAATTGGCGCCAAGCATCCGATGATGAGTATAATGCTCTTCTCCAAAATGGTACGTGGACTTACGTTCCTTTTGATCCTTCTATGAATCTAGTTGGTTGTAAATGGGTGTATCGGGTTAAAAGAGATGCTAATGGGAAGATTGTATTGTTACAAAGCTCGCTTTGGTTGCTAAGGGATACAATCAACGAGAAGGTGTGGATTTTAGTGAGACATACAGCCCAGTGGTTAAACCATGCACTATTCGGATTATTCTTACTTTAGCATTGTCCCATAATTGGAATATTAATCAACTTGATGTTCGAATGCATTTTTGCATGGCAATCTTGAAGAAGAGGTTTACATGAAGCAACCGCCGGATATATTGATCCTAATTTTCCTAACCACGCCTCAGTAAACTTTAAGTCTCTTTACGGTTTAAAACAGGCACCACGGGCATGGTATCACCGCCTAAGTACTTTCTTGCTTCAACTCGGCTTTGTTACTTCTAAGTGTGATTCTTCATTATTTATTCGACGTGATGCACAAGGCGCCGTTTACTTACTTGTTTATGTCGATTTATATTATTTTGACTGGTTCTAATAATACCACGTTGGAGTTTATTCGCATGTCTCTTCATAAGGAATTTGCTATCAAGGACCTTGGTGAATTATCTTACTTTCTTGGGATTGAGGCTACTCGCACTTCGCCTGGTATGTTTCTTACACAAAAACTAAGATGCTCATGATCTTCTTATTCGTGCTAAAATGGATGGTGTTAAGCCCATTCAAACTCCATTAAGTACCATCAATGATATATCATCTGATCGAGTCCTCTCTACGTGATCCTACGGAGTATCGGTATTGTCGGTGCTTTACAATATCTTACCTTCACACGCCCGTATTTGGCTTACGCTGTCAACAAAGTCCTGTCAAATATGCATGCTCCAACGGAATTTCACCGGATGTTAGTTAAACGTATCTTAAGATATCTTAAGCAAACCTCCACGTTTGGTATCACATCAAGCAACTAATGCTCTACAATTATCTTTTTGTGCCTATACCGATTCCGATCGTCGGCTCTTTGGATGATCGAAAGTCTACAAGTGGCTATTGTGTTTATTTAGGTGCTAACATTATTTCTTGGAGTGCTCGAAACATAAAACCGTATCTCGCTCTAGCACCGAAGTCAATATCGGGTCTTGCAATTGCTACTTCTTGAGATTATGTGATTCGCTCTCTTCTTTCGTAGTTGCAAGTTCCTACTTTGTCTCCACCGTTCTCGTGGTGTGATAATCTTGGTGCTACCTATCTTACAGTAAATCCAATTTTTCATGCTCGCACCAAACATATCGAAATTGACTACCACTTTGTTCGTGATCAGGTTGCTTTGAAACAACTAGATGTTCGTTTCATTTCTTCGAAGGATCAGATTAGCGATATTTTTACCAAACCACTTCCTAAGGATCGTTTTTTGCTTTATCATGGTCCAAGCTAACGGTTCATGATGACCTATTACGCTTGCGGGAGGGTATTGACGTAACGTGATAGTTACGTATATAAGATTGTATTTTAGGTAACCTTGTAACACACGGTACGTGTATCCCATGTATTACTTTGTAAAGAAGTCACCGAGTGTGTATATATAACACACGAGTATATTGTAATCAGATTATCAATCAATTAATAAGAAACCAGTTTTCTCTCTAACCCTAAACTCTTCTTCTTCTCTTCTATACCTAAGTTTCAACTTGTAGGAATATATGTATCTAAGACCAAGTTTGTTGAAGTCCATGTATACACTCTAGGCTCTAGCAATGGATGGAGAAACCTTGGAAACTTCAATTCTGAGTTCAGTGCATACAAGAACCAAGCTGGTATCTTTGTCAATGGAGCTCTTTATTGGATCGACAGATGACAAGAAATGATCTTGACCTTTGATTTCACTGAGGAGAAGTTCCGTCAACATCTTTCACCACCTCCTTTGCCACAACACGGTGATTGGCTTGATAATACAATAGGGGTTTTGAATGGGTTTTTGTTTTTTGCGACTAGTGCAGTTGACGAAAGAGATGGATTTAATGACATATGGCTATTAAACAAGAAGAATGATAATCATGACAAGAAAGAGGGAGAGGAACATCAGTCATTGGGTTGGAGTAAAGGGATAAGCATTGACAGAAGCAAATTGTTAGCCATTACAAAGAGTGATGGTGCTTTAACTTACGATGACGGCCATTTACACATTTATGACACAAAAACTTCATCTTCGAAGAGCCTTGTTGAGTTTAAGAATTGGCTTAAACAAGTATCTCCTCACAAGAACACTTTAGTTTCGTTGAAAGAATTAGGGGAAGAAGATACAATGAAGATGGAGTCAGTTGAAATAAAAGGAGAATGGAAGCCATGGGCAGCTACACAAGGATGCAAACCTTGAATACAGATACTTGTAAACTGGTAACATTCATTGAGTTTTGGGAGTTAAATTCATATCATTCGATAGTGTTAATGAGTTTCAATTTGAAATTGGTATTGTCTTAGTGAGTTATACAATATATTTTTACATACTCAAGGCCTTTAGTCCCAAAGAATCCAACTTGGCAGCTGTATTTATATTGTTGGGGTAGGCAGTGAGTCATGTATTTTTAACTTACTTCAATTCTGTCTTTATATCAGCAATACAATTTCGCAGTAGTATTCTTTATTTTGGATCTAGCAATATTGCTTTGTTAATTGTTCAATTGTTAGTGACTCACCTTATTTTGATGGAATAGTGTGATGCATACATCAGAGATTTTTTTTCCTTTTATACGTGGGGTGGGCTAATATAAGTACGTGCAGCCAAAATCAAGGAATGCGAGGGGTTTCCAGTACTAGAAATTCATCCTTCCGGAATAGTGTGATGAACATTCTAAGAGATGCATAACCAAATCTAAAGACAATATCTCCTATTTAAGGAGTTTATACTTACTGAAGGTTTGCTCGCAGCTGAATGGTTTTGATGTGAGAATATCGAGGCTTCAGCTCCCTGTTAACATATCACCACCAGCATGATAAGAACACATTAAATAAAGAACTTAATTACTTCATCATCTAAACATAATTCAACCTACTGTTCTACAAAAGGCAGTGTCTCCACTAGCTATTTCTGCATATCATCCAACTTACTGACATCAACCTCTTTGCTATATAGTGCTTTGAAGAAGAAACATAGTCTGATTATAACGTATCTCACTTTCTTTGGTAAAACTGATCGGATTGCCACAAGTAGTAACTGTTGCATAAGTACGTGAAAATCATGGGGCTTCAAACCTTGTAACTTCGGATCATCCACTGAGACATAATTTCTCAGAGATGAAGAATATCCAGAGGGAACCTTAAGTTGGGATAATGTTGTGCAAAACTTTATTTTCTCCTCTTTTCACCATTTGAAACAAGCAGGAGGAAGGTACGTTCCATTCTCTAGGTCCTGAGGATATAGTTCTTCCTTTATTCCCATATCCTTTAGGTCTAAACGAGATTTTAAGCCATCCTTTGATTTACCAGCAACATCCAATATTGTTCCTATGATACTCTCGGAAAAAAATTTCTCGATATGCATGACATCCAACATGTGTCGCACAAGAAGGTATTTCCAGTACTCCAATTCAAAGAAAATAGATTTCTTATGAAATGCTTCCACATGTTGCTTAACTCTTGGAATATTTCTCTTGTCTAAATCTCTTCCAGATGATCTCTTCCTTTTCCTGACTATATCCACACGGTCTTCAACTTGATTCATATTTGATTTCTTTAGCTTACTCAGTTTCATACTCACTACCCATTTCTTTTTGTTCTTCTTGCCAAATGTGGTTTGCATGTCACGAACCTTGTTAAGTATTTCTTCACCACTCAAGGGATTTGGTGCTTCCGAAAACTCATGTTGACCATTAAATGCCTTCATTTGATGTCGAAATCGATGTTTAGAAGGTAAAAACCTCCTATGACCAGTGTTGCAAACTTTTCTGCTATGTATTAACCAATTTGAGAATGTCTTTTCACTGCAAACATGACAACCTTTATACCCTTTAGTGGAAAAACCACTTAAATCACCATAGGATGGGAAGTCATTGATGGTCCACAATAGCACAGCCCTCAGGATAAACTTTTGGTTGCTTATACGAGTCATAAGCCTCGATACCGACTTCCCATAACTGTTTCAAATCTTCAATAAGGGGAGCTAGATAAACATCAATATCCTTCCCTTGATGGCCAGGTATCAACATCGTCAACATAATATACTTTTTCTTCATACACTGGGATGGTGGAAGGTTGTATATGGTCATCATAACTGGCCAACAACTATGCTTACCACTTCCAAATGAGATATGTGGATTGACTCCATCCGCTGACAACCCTAGTCGGAGATTCCTAGGTTCTTCTGCAAATTCTGGCCACTTATCATCCACTAGCTGCCAAGCTGTAGAGTGCAGGATGGCGTAACACACCACTATCCTTGATTCTTTCTTCGCAATTCCTTACTAAGTCTTTAGCCCCTACAGATTTATACAACCTCTTGAATCTTGGAATCAGTGAGAAATACCACATTACTTTAGCCGGCACTCCCTTAGATCTTTTGTTTGGATGTTTATTGGGCATCCATCTTGATCTTTTGCATATAGGGAAAGCATTAAAATCCTTGTAATTCTTCCGATAAAGAATGCAATCATTGGAACAAGCATGAATCTTCTCATATCCCATACCCAAAGTATTCAGAGTCTTCTTAGCCTGATATGTAGACTTAGGAAGTTCGTTTTCTTCTGGCAACAATGTCTTCAGTATATCCAATAACTCCGAGAAGCCTTTATCGGATAACCCATTACCAGCTTTGAAGTTATATAGTTCTGCAATAGCTTCCAACTAAGACTTGGGACATCCTTCATACTATGGTAATTTTAGCATCTTCTATTTCCTCTTGAAACTCGGTAAGATCACAAGATACATCTTCCATTTCAACCTCTTCATCTTTAAGAAAATCTGCTTCCCTAGCATCTTCATCATTTGAAGTATACACTGCGTCTTCAACAGTTGGAATATTCCCAACATCTTCCCCATGCCAAACCCACTTAAAATATCCAGGATCAAATCCAATATGAAATAACTGGGATCTTACTTCACCAATGGTCAGACCCGGGGGAACGTTATCACAATCAAAACAAGGACATCTTATAAGAATATGTTTTTTCCTACATTTACGTGAATGCTTTTCATTGTGCAGCTGCTACCTCTTCTTTGAGCAGCTGCCGCAAATGTATAAAAGGTTGTGAAAATAAATGCAAAGCGAGAAGTGAAACCGTGTCTAGAGAAATGTGTGTGTTGAAAGATAATGGTAATTGCGACTGCGATTGTTGCTGCAGGACATCACCTCCACCTACAGATGCCAACGCAAATTTATTATCATTCATCATGGATGAGTGATTAATTAAGGTGTTCGACAAGCTAGATAGTGATTAATTAGTAGTTACTTCTCCAATCGGTTTCGCAAAGTTGTTATGCATATATGAAAATGGATGCATAACATGTTATGCAGCTGTGAAAATGAATGCATAACCTATTATGCAGTTTGAAAAGTTGTTGCATAACTTGTTATATAGTCCAGAAAATATTTGCATAACATGTTATGCATCAACTTTTTTGTTATTGTTGGAACCAACAAAAACAAAGATTGTATAACTTGTCATGCACTTACAATAGTATCTGTATAACATGTTATGCAGTCGTGAAAATTAATGCATAATCAGTTATGCATCCGAAAATATGATTACATAATGCATTATGCATCAAGAAAATTGATGCGTAACTTGTTATGCATCCGAAAATATGGTTGCATAATGCATTATGCATCAATTTTTTTATGTACGCACTAAAATCAACTAAAACAATGGTCACATAACTTGTTATAAATTCATATTTTGTTATGCAATCGAGAAAATGGTTGCATAATTTGTTATGCTTCTGCATAATGTGTTATGCATCGTTTTGGTGGCTGCATAACGGTTATGTACTCAGTTTTCGAAATTTTGCCTAAAATGAAGATCACCTTCAATATTTTCTCGAAAAACAAAAAATTGATGTTGTTGTTTGTACTCGTTGCGTAGCTCTCTTAAAA
The DNA here is from genome assembly GCA_023529315.1 of Papaver bracteatum. Classification (NCBI taxonomy): domain Eukaryota; kingdom Viridiplantae; phylum Streptophyta; class Magnoliopsida; order Ranunculales; family Papaveraceae; genus Papaver; species Papaver bracteatum. Next base: position 386,409 of record JAJJWX010002653.1, on the reverse strand, counting down.
ATATTTCCAACGATATAAAATTTGTAAAATTCCAAGGCGCGGATTTTTAGATATGTTATATCCAATTTGTGTTGCCAATTATACCCCTGAAAAATTAGGATGCATAACGAGTTATCCTTGAAAAAACAGTATGCATAACACGTAATGCGGATGCATAAATCATCATGCAGACATGTTTTAATAATTTCAGATAATTATGGGTGTCACGGTATCCAAAATTAATTGTGGGCCTGATTATCAGAATAATTTTTTTTCGGTGTCCCCCCCTAAGTTTCCCTACACTTAATTTCCCCTCCAAGCCCATTCCAGTCCAACAATTTTTTTTTCTTTTGCTAGAAATCGAAACTCGAACGCCTGACCTTTAGTTTTTTGCAAGAAATCGAAACTCGAACGCGTGACCTTTAGTAAGATACATACTTAGTACAACGATCCACTAGGTCATCAAATTGTTTTTGTTATTTTTATCAGCCTCTGGATTATACAGAATTGCATCTTTGTCATCATATTACCACCTCCACATATAAATGTTGGTACCATGGATGTATGTTTTGAGTTGCTACAAAAAAGAAAAACATTTTGAGTTGCCTTTGGGTGTTTTTGTTCTTGCAGGTGGACATTAACAAAAAGAGTTATTGCTTCCGTTGAATTTAAGGTTTTATATAGTGCACCATTGTCTTTAATTTTGCAAATTATTGACATCTTTTTGCTTACTTCGGTGTAAAATTATCACAAAAAGATATTTTACTTTATAAAAGGCCCTATGATTTTTTTTTTCCGTATAGGGCCCTTCTAAACACAGGATCAGCTCTGCCCAAGATATCACCTATGAGGGAGAGAATTATACCATGCCTATTTTTCTAAAAAAGTCGCTCCAAATCTATGAAAACAACAAAAGATGAATTTGGAAATTCATGTTTCTTACAGGAAGGTCAAATATATATATTTACCGGAAAGGTCAAATATATTTAATTTGCAAGGAATAGGTACTGGATAACCATTTTCCTCGCAAACTACCTCGGTCCATACAAAACCCGCTGACACGCCAACCTGAAGCATTTCAGAGAGGAATCCAGAAGAAAAGACGACTGCCGCCAAATACAAATGTAACTTTTTTTTGTTGGAAATAAAATGCGGTTTCGGTTTCTCGGAAATCATGTTCATGCGACAAACACAATAATAACAAAAAGAGAGTTAGAAAGACTTATCGAATTGGTTGATAGAGGCGAGGTAATCCTCTTTCCTTAAAGATAATTAATCCCCGCATACGGTGCTCACAGTTCAACGGATGTTGCCTTCCAAGACACAACGATCACGCCTTATAGTAAGTAGCACTATAATACTTTTAGGCCAGCGAATGTTGACAATTACTGTGCTCTTAATGACTCTGACTCTTGACTTCAAAATCTGTTTTCTACTTCTCAAAAACTTGTGAAAACCCATATAAAATAAAACTAAGAGATGGGTTTATATAGAGTCAATGGTGACTCTACAAGGTATCTTTTCACCCAATGGTGACTCTCCATAACACCTATTCATGACTAGGTGTCTTATGGGTGAAAGGGCATAACCCAAACACATCTCTTGGAGTTTAACATTTGAAAAACCAATTTTCACTCACATATACTAAAAATTCCAACAATCCCCCACATGAGTGAAAATACGGACTCAACAAAACTTACAAACTTTTAAGAGCACAAGAAGAAAATATAATGCATCGGTAAATGGTAGCTTTTGGCTTTGAACCAAACCTAGTGAAAATCTATCGGATTTACTAGCCAATCAGTGGGTGCGATGTCGTTGAACTGTCAGTCGTTGATGTAAATCGATACAATAAATATTACACATTATATCTCCTTATAATCGTCAAATTCTCGGTTGTGTCCATTTCGGCCCTGAACGTTCTTGGAATTCTATGAGTGCTCTAGATTAACCTACCCTTCAAAGTTATCATAGAAGCGGCCTCACTTCTCACTCATATAGGTGATCACCTATTTGAAAGTATCCTTCCATACTTTTCTTAGTTAGACTAAGTTATAGGAATCATTAAGAGAAAATCTCAACCTCTTACGTGACAGGCAACACTGACTCTTATCATAGGAATGGGAAAGAGAAAATCTCTTTCAGTGTTATCTGGCGAGTTCGTCACAACTTAGTTTTCCCTTTTGAACCTAGACCATTGGATCTCCAATCACTTAGGTTGGGTTACCGCTGCAACTTACTCTTTAGTAAGGCTATAAGCCCATTCCCCTCAATAAAGCAATTATAAGCTCTCGAGAATTCGTATCGGTTTGCCGGCTTGATATAATTCTCGTACATTATTTCTTTTAGATGCGCGCATTTAAGCGCAATTGCTTTATGGTATTACGTTGACCTTGTATTTGAAGGAACATACCATAACACCATTTTAGGCACCCCATATTTTGATGAATTTATCAATATAACACTCTTGTTATATGAAGACTACCCCCACAATCTGTGGTGCACTGGTTCTAGAAATTCATCCTTTCCTTGTTATATACCACTGCCTTGCTTTTCGTTTAGCAACTGGGTGCAACATAAAATTCCAAATCATTTCTTACTGTTCTGTTTTCAACTTCAAAAACAAACCAAATTCAGAATTTAGAGCTGTATTCCGCAGTCAATTCTTTAAGCCTGACTATCCTAACTAGCCCAGGCCAATGGATCCCACAATACCCATTAGAGATTGCATTTCTCTTTGGTGCACAACACTTTCTCAGTTTCTGCAATGTCTGCCATAAACAGTCAGCTGTTTGTATTTGAATTCAAATTCAAACTTTCTGCCAATTATTAAATTGTACAGACTACATCTTCTCCCCCACATTTCATAATTATCACTGGTTCTCATGAAACCAAAGGGAATTAAAATGTATTTTGTAACCAATATCAAGAATCATTATCAGTTACTTTGAAACCATGCACAAAGATTCAATCAAACCTTTAACTGATAAATAATTCTAATTGTGTTACTTGTGTATTAAAACACCAAGTCCCGCTTTGGTTCTCGTAAAGGGGACCAATACACACAGTAGTAATGTAGATTTCCATTTGCAGCGCTAGATTTCGCCACACATTTGTAATCGCAGATTTTCTTATGCGATTCACGATGTTCTCTGTATCTATACAGTGAATAACAACAGACTAGTGATCTAAGTATCACATTCCGTTCCCTACATTAAAGATGCATTCCTTTTTCCAAGCATCTGGAAATGCATTCCTTCTTGCTAAATTAAAAGCACTGCAAATAGTAAAGAAGGCAAACCAGTTTTCTTTACAAAACCAGATGATGGTCCAAACTTATCTTTAACCGCTGGCAGTTGTTTTAAACCTTTCGGCTATCCAAGCTAATCAGATCAAAAGAATCCCTCAAGTTCCAATCCTGATGATGGGTTTAGTTTACCCATCTCCTCATTTTATAAGCATTACTTAATGGAAGAAATCAAACACCAGTTGAGATTCCTCTGAAATAATCTCTCGCCTATTTTGACATTTCCTGTTGCTAAAACTTCCACCGCATATTGACCAAAGAATAATTAAGATAATGAACATGCACTTATCTTATAGATCCACCAGTCAATAGCTTCAATCGGGTTTCCTTATCAACACTTTCTTTAAAGGAAATCTTTTCGATGTCCTACTAAACCCTTGGAAACAATTAAAAACAAAAAATCAAAGGCAAAAACATGTTAATACATTCTCCTTCACATTTAATTTCCAATTCACAACCTATATACTACCCTTAAAAATGTAGTACTCTACTTAATTCATGGCATGTGTTTAGAAAATTCCCATGGAGAACATGAGTAATCATGCATGTAATTAATTCTGAGAATCAATAACAGGTCCAAATATGGCATCATGCATGTATCCAGAAACTAGAAAAATGAAGAGACAGTATCATTGCATTTTTTATCGAATTTCCAAAGATACCGAAACAAAATATGAATTGTCTTTAAGATTGTTGGAAATAAAATGCTGTTTCGGTTTCTCGAAAATCATGTTCATGCGACAAACACAATAATAACAAAAAGAGAGTTAGAAAGACTTATCGAATTGGTTGATCGAGGCGAGGTAATCCTCTTTCCTTAAAGACAATTCATCCCCGCATACGGTGCTCACGGTTCTGCGGATGTTGCCTTCAAAGATACAACGATCACACCTTATAGTAAGTAGCACTACAATACTTTTAGGCCAGCGAATGTTGACAATTACTGTGCTCTTAATGAGTTTGACTCTTGACTTCAAAATCTGTTTTCTACTTCTCAAAAACTTGTGAAAACCCATATAAAATAAAACTAAGAGATGGGTTTATATAGAGTCAATGGTGACTCTACAAGGTGTCTTTTCACCCAATGGTGACTCTCCATGGTCAATGGTGACTCTCCATAACACCTATTCATGACTAGGTGTCTTATGGGTGAAAGGGCATAACCCAAATACATCTCTTGGAGTTGAACATTTGAAAAACCAATTTTCACTCAAATATACTAAAAATTCCAACATTTTTTTCACAGGAACGCAAGTACTGTGAAATTTTCAGGTTGCCGAAAGGGGAAATGGGCAAAAAAAAAACTAAAAAAACAAACCTTTTGGTGTCTTGTATTTATATATAGAACTTCTATTCTCTCTTATGTTTTGCTTTCCCTGTTAAGTAACAAAAGGGCGAACAGTTTCTCCATATTGCAATCAGAAAGTTGAAAAAAATTACTTCTGTAAATTTTTGAAAGTAAGCCGTAAGAAGGGTTACCCAAACCCTCTTAGAAGATGAATTTGGTAAGAATCACTTCAGGGAAGCTAAGAAAAGCTCAACTCTGTAATAGACATGATAATTGTTGGAATATTTTCAATTGCGCTGCGAAGGGGGGGTCCTGGGGGGCGTAGCCCCCCAGGCTGTGGTCGACCTGACAGTTGGAAAACGTTTCCAGAAAATTCTAAATTCAACAGATAGTGTCTGTTGATGAAGAGACGCATCTCTTTGTGAAGAGAAACTTGTTGGTGAAAAGACATGTCTTTTCCCAACAGATGCAAAAACCCCTATAAGTAGCATCTCCCAAACCCATTTTGAAATCATCTCTTGAAAACCCTTTCTCTGTTTTCTCTCTTCTTCTAAAGCATCATCAGAACCTTCTTTTCATGTGTTCTTGATTGGGTCAAGGGGTGCAAACCTTGAATCCAATTTCCGGTTGTAGGGCTTTCATTGTATCCAAGAAGGCAGTATTTCACATACCTGTTGCAATTTCCAATTCGTTGGAAGGGTAGAAATATTTGTCTAAAAGAAATCACCAGAGCCTTGAAAGATTTTGAGTACAACCACAGTCTGTTTGTGTTTCATCTCCATTGCAGCCCAGAATTTCCAATAGTTTTAGACAAATAATTTCTGGCAATGGAGGGTGAATATTCAACTTCGAATGCTACTGCACAATCCCTGCAAGTGATGAACCAAACCACGACTCGACTGGAACGTTTTGATGGTGAAAATTTTACTCGTTGGCAAGAGACTTGTGAAGTTTTTCCTTATGACCATCAAATTGTGGTACATACTTGAAGATGGATTGGAGGAGATTCCTGCACCGTCAGACAAAGATACTCGATTTGATTACCAAACGAAAGAAGCGTCAGGAAGATGATTTCATGTGTCGTGGACATATTTTGAATGCCCTAGAAACTTCTGTTTACAATGCACATCGGAGTATTGCGACTGCAAAGGGATTGTGGACTGCGCTTGACAACAAATACAAGATTTCTGAGGCAAGCAATAAGAAATTCCTGACTTTCAACTTCATGGATTTTAAGATGGTTGACAGTAAGTCAGTCATTGCCAAGGTCAGTGAATTTTTACTCATTGTTAATCATCTTAAGGATGCTGGATATGAACTTCCTCCTGGGTTTATTGTTGGTGTTATTATTTCTCGTCTTCCCCCTTCCTGGAATGGTTATAAGAAGAAACTTAAGCATGCTGAGACTGACTATGATTTAGAGGCCTTACAAACGTCATCTTCGCATAGAAGAGGACTCTCGTAAACGAGAATTTAAGGATAGTCCACAGTCTGGAAACCATTATAAGGTAAATAGCGTAGAGACACCAAATCCTTTGAAACCTAAGAATGATACCCAATTTAAGAAGAAGAATCATCTCAACAAGAAGAGTAAGAAGAAGGGAAATTGCTACTTCTGTGACAAACCCGGCCATTTTGCTCGTGACTGTCGTCTCAAAATGAAACAACAGCAGAACCAGAAAAATAAGGCAAATATGGTCAATGACAATCTTGTGATTGTAGTGCAAGCCGCCAATGCTGTTGCTGAAACTGGGAGTGGATGGTGGAACGACAATGGTGAAACCGTCCATATCTGTAAGGATAGAAATCTTTACAAGACTTATGAACCGGTTAGTGGAAAAGGAAACGAAGTTGTCTCCGCAAACGGCCAACATAGAAAAGTCATTGGGAAAGGCACTGTTGAACTCTCGTTTACTTCGGGAAAGACCGTTACTCTTACTAATGTATTACATGTCCCTGGCATGATAAAGAACCTTGTTTCCGGCGACCTTGTTATGAAGGCTGGATTCAAGACGACCTATGAGTCTAATAAGTTTGTATTGTCCAAAAATGGTGTGTTTATTGGACAAGAATATGCTTGTAATGGGATGATTAAGCTTAATATAATAAATAATGGTTCTGCTTATATTGTTGACTCTGTTAATCTATGGCATGGTAGATTTGGTCATGTAAATTATGGTTCCCTTAGAAACATGAATCGATTAGGTTTGATTTCTGATTGCAATTTTGATCATGCTTCTAAATGTGAAATATGTGTGCAAGCAAAGATAACTAGAATTTCCCATAAGTCTGTAGTACGAAATTCTTCCTTAAATGAATTAGTACATAGTGATGTGGGTGATTTGCATGGTTCTGCCACTCGTGGTGGAAATAAGTATTATGTCACTTTTATAGAGGATAGTACTAGATATGCTTACACATATTTGATGAAATCTAAGGATGATGTTTTTGACATGTTCAAAATATATAAAGCAGAAGTAGAGACACAATTAGGACTGAAAATTAAGATTTTACGTTCTGATCGTGGTGGTGAGTATTTTCCTAATGAATTTAAATTCTTTTTTCAAGATCATGGTTTAATTCATCAATTTACTGCACCTTATATACCTCAACAAAATGGTATGGCTGAAAGAAAAAATAGAACTTTGATTGATATGGTTAATTGCATGCTTATAAGTTCTAGTTTGCCTAATTCTTTGTGGGGTGAAGCTATGTTGTCTGCATGTTATATTTTGAATAGGGTTCTATTGAAAAATAAAAATGTTTCTCCTTATGAGTTGTGGTTTAAAAGGAAACCAAACTTGAAGAGACTTAAAGTCTGGGGTTGTTTGGCATATGTTCGAAAGCCTGATCCTAAAAGACCAAAACTATGAAATAGGGCTTATAAATGTGCTTTGGTGGGATACTCTCTTAATAATATCACCTACAGATTTTTAATCCTTGATACTTTCGAGATTATAGAATCTGTAGATGTGGAATTCTTTGATAACTTAAATAGGAACAGTTCTCAAATGCAACCCATGGAGAATTCATTGTTACCTAGAGACTAATGAGAATGATGATCATTCTATTCCTACTCAAGACATAGAGGATATTTCTGAACCCATAGAAGATATTGAACCTAGAAGGAGTAAGAGAGCAAGAAAAGAGACAAGTTTTGGTCCAGACTTTATAACATATCTTGTAGAAGGTGATAAGAATACAATTCTTAATATTACCAAATATGTTGCGCATGTTGATGATGACCCTAAAACTTATGCTGAGGCTATGAGTTCCAAATATGCTAGTTTTTGGAAAGAGGCTATCAATGATGAAAAGAATTCTCTTTTGACCAACGATACTTGGATATATTGTGATTTACCTCCAGGCGTAAAGCCTATTGGATGTAAATGGATTTTCAAGAGAAAGATGAATGCCGATGGTTCCATTGATAAGTTCAAAGCCAGATTAGTTGCTAAGGGTTATAGGCAAAGACATGGAATTGATTATTTTGATACATATGCTCCTGTTGCACGCATATCATCTATTCGTTGTTTAATTGCACTTGCTTCTATTCATAAGTTAATTATTCATCAAATGGATGTCAAAACTGCCTTCCTAAATGGAGATTTGGAAGAAGAGATATATATGGAACAACCTGAAGGTTTCATATTTCCAGGCCAAGAAAAGAAGGTTTTCAAGTTGGTTAAATATCTTTATGGCTTGAAGCAAGCTCCCATGCAATGGCATGAGAAGTTTGAGGAAGTGGTTTTGTCATATGGTTTTGTGGTGAATGATGCGGATAAATGTATCTATAGTAAGCATGATAGTTCTGGATGTGTGATTCTCTGTTTATATGTTGATGATATGCTTATTTTTGGATCTGACATATCTGTGGTGGAAGAAACAAAAAGGTTTCTTGGCTCTAACTTTGATATGAAGGATTTAGGAGAGGCTGATGTAATCTTGGGAATTAAGATCCTAAGAAAGGGGAATGAGTTGGCTTTAACCCAATCTCATTATATTGAGAAATTTCTCAAAAGGTATGATCATTTTTATGACGATCCAGCACCTACTCCTTTAGACCATACTATCAAGTTAACGAAGAACACCGGTCGTACTCATGCACAACTTGAGTATTCCAGTGTTATTGGGAGTCTTATGTATGCTATGCATTGCACAAGACCGGACATAGCCCATGCGGTGGGGGTATTATGTCGTTTATCAAGTAATCCTAGTTATGAACACTGGAAAGCGGTTTCCAGAGTTATGGCTTACTTGAAAGGAACAATTGATTTTGGTTTGCATTACCAAGGCTATCCCGCTGTATTGGAAGGTTACAACGATGCTAACTGGAACAAAGTATAATCCAAGTCCAAGTCGACATATGGATGGATTTTTACTTTAGGGGGTGCTGCTGTGTCTTGGAGTTCCAAGAAGCAGACTTGTATATCTGATTCAACAATGTTGTCAGAATTGATAGCCTTAACGAATGCATGTAAAGAGGCAAAATGGCTTAGGGACCTTCTTATGGAAATTCCACTTTGGAAGAAGCCATCTCCAGGAGTTTTGATTAATTGTGATAATCAAGCTACAATCTATAATGTCTCTAATAAGACTTATAATGGAAAGTGTAGACATGCGAGTCTGAGACACCAAATGGTTAGGAAACTACTTAAGAGGGGAGTAGTTACGGTTAACTTTATTGAATCAAAGAGGAATTTGGCAGACCCATTCACAAAAAGTCTACCATATTCAGTTGCTTCAATAAAATGTAATGAAATGGGACTAAGGTCTGTGAAGGAAGGTTGATCTCCCATAGCGAAAAACCAACCTATGTTTTGAAAAGGATAAACAAGGTTCAATGTGGTACCAACAAGTTATGGTCAGATTATGGAGCATTAACATAAAACTTCCCATTTCAAGTTAGTGCTGGTTTTTTCTGCAAGAAAATAGGATGGATGTAAATCCTTAATGAGTCTGTGATTAGTAAAAGGTGTCTCGCAGAAACACCTTCGAGACTTACCTATATGAGTATGGAAATGTGGGCATGCTTATCCGTTAACATGAACAAAACCCACGTAATAAATAGCTTTTTGAATATAGAATACTGTAGTGTAATGTGCCTTGATACCACTAAGAGAAGTGGAACAACCACTAAGAGAAGTGGAACAACCACTAAGAAGTGGAACTACCACTAAGAGAAGTGGAACAACCACTAAGAAGTGGAGATCCCATTATGTTGCTTGTGTGCTCTATGTCAACATATACACTACCTCATAGAACCTATATAAGGCCTTTTAGTTTCCATTGTATAAGCATCCCAAAATCAGTTAAAGTTCCTAAACAAAAGAGAGAAACATTAGTAGTGTATAAAGAGAGTAAGAGCAAGAACAAGGTCTTGTTCTTGAGAGGAGTTTACACTCTTGTAATCTTGTTCATATCATAGTACAACGTTATCGTCGTCTTCCAAAGTGGATGTAGATCATCTTGATCGAACCACTATAAATCCTTGTGTTGTGTGTGTGCCTATTTTACATTTGTTTTTCATTTCTATTTCAATTCTCTATTGATTGTGCTTAGAAGAGCCATTGGTCATAACAAATTGGTATCGAGCTCTATTAAAAACGATCTACGATGGCGGCAAAGTATGAGATTGAGAAATTTGATGGAAGAAATGATTTCAATTTATGGAGGCTAAAGATGAGGGCTGTTTTGGTGCAACAAGGTTTGGTGAAAACTTTGAAGGGGAAAACGGCTCTAGAAGAAACATTGAAGGAAGAAGAAAAAGAAGAACTCATGGAGAAAGCACATGGATTAATTCTATTGTGTTTGAGCAACGAGGTCTTGAGAGAAGTGGCAACGGAAACGACACCGGACGGGCTATGGAACAAGTTGGAGAAAAGGTATATGACTAAATCCGTAACTAATCGTTTATATCTTAAGAAGAAATTACATACTCTTAAAATGCATGAAGGAACGTCTATTATAAATCATATTGATGATTATAATAAAATTCTCTTGGATTTGGCAAATATTGATGTCAAAATTGAAGATGAAGACCAAGCTTTGGGTTTGCTTTGTTCCTTACCACCATCTTATGAAAATTTTGTTGATACCGTAATGTATGGAAAAAATACAATTTCCATGGAAGACGTTAAAGTGGCCTTGAACTCTAAGGAGTTAAAGAAGACGGGTATCGACGGTAAAGATAATTCGGGAGATGGGTTGTTCGTTAGAGGAAGAGGAAAGCAAAAAGGCGGATTTGATAGGAGTAGATCAAAGTCAAGGTCTAAATCAAAATCCGGTAAATTCCATTGCTTTCATTGTAAGGAAAAGGGGCATTTAAAGAAGGATTGTCCAAAATTGAAGACTGTCGACAAGAATACCAACCAAGGCACCGCAGCAAATGTTGAAGAAGAAAGTGATGATGGAGCGGTTCTCACGGTTCATACCGAAAGCTCGGAGAACGGGTGGATTCTTGATTCGGGGTGTACCTTTCACATGTGTCCTCATAAAGAGTGGTTTACTACTTATCAAGCTAGAGAAGGTGGTAAAGTTCTTATGGGAAACAATGTCACTTGTAAAGTGGTGGGTGTAGGTACAATTCAAATTAAGATGTATGACGGTATGGTGAGGACTTTAACTAAAGTTAGACATGTTCCGGACCTGAGAAGAAATCTTATTTCTTTGGGTACGCTTGATTCAAATGGCTGCAAGTATCAAGGTGAAGGTGGAGTTATTCGTGTCTCAAGAGGAAGTCTTACAATTATGAAGGGCGAGAGAATTAATGGTCTTTATACGCTGCAAGGTACTACTGTGACGGGTGATGAAGCTGTATGTTCTTCAAGTTCTGATGATGATACTACCAAGTTGTGGCATATGAGGCTAGGGCATATGAGCGAGAGGGGGTTGGCTGTTTTGAGCAAGCAGGGATTGCTTTGTGGTCATAAAACAGGAAAGCTTGATTTCGTGAACATTGTGTCTTTGGAAAGCAGTGTAGAGTCAAGTTTAGTACAGCTATTCATAACACCAAAGGTATTCTGGATTATATTCATTCTGATCTTTGGGGTCCTTCTCGGGTCGATTCACATGGTGGTGGTAGATATATGCTGACGTTCATTGATGATTTCTCAAGGAAAGTATGGGTATTCATACTTAAACACAAAGATGAAACTTTTGTCAAGTTCAAGCAATGGAAGACTATGGATGAGAAGCAAACCGGAAGACAAATCAAGTGCTTGAGGACAGACAATGGTTTGGAATTTTGTGGGGGTGAGTTCAACGAGTTCTGCAAGGAGCAAGGGATTGTGAGACACCGCACAGTCAGAAAAACACCACAAAAAATGGTGTTGCGAAAGGATGAACAGAACCATAATGGAGAAGGCACGGTGCATGCTCTCCAATGCCAGGTTACCAAAGCAGTTTTTGGGAAGAAGCGAAACACATCAGCTTATTTAGTGAACAGATCTCCATCGACTTCCATTGAGTGCAAGACTCCAAATGAAGTTTGGACAGGTTCGCATGCTAACTATGAAGACTTGAAGATATTCGGATGTCCAGCCTATGCTCATGTGAATGAGGGGAAGCTAGAGACTAGAGCAAAGAAGTGTATATTTCTTGGGTATGCAAAGGGCGTGAAAGGCTACGAGGTTATGGTGTCCAGCAGAAAGATCAAACAATTTTCTTATCAAGCAGAGATGTGAAATTTGATGAGCAATCAATGTTGAAGCCAAAGAATGAAGAACTAGATGGAGAAGTCAAGAGGGTGTTAGTGATAAGGTGGAGCTTGGTGACAATGTGGAACTTGAGGTGCAAGTTCAAGGAAGCAAATAAGACTGTTGTTTCGATGATGATGATGATCAAGATATTGTGCAAGAACCGCCCAGAAGAAGAAGCACAAGGTCATCGAAGACAATCTTGCAAGAGACAGAGAGAGGAGGGAAGTTAGAGCACCTCAAAGATACGGCCATGCTGATTTGGTTGCATATGCATTTGCAGTAGGTGAGAGAATAGATAGGGATGATCCAACAACCTATGAAGAAGCAATCGGTGGTGAAGAATCAGCAGAATGGGGAGCATCCGCAATTGAAGAAGTTGAGTCTCTTGACAAGAATGGGACTTGGGAGATAGTAGCAAGACCAAAAGGTAAGAAGATTGTTGGAAGCAAATGGGTCTTCAAGAAGAAACAAGGCACTTCAAGTGGTGAAGGAACAAGGTACAAGGCAAGGCTTGTGGCAAAGGGGTTTACGCAAAGAGAAGGCATTGACTACAATGAGGTATTCTCTCCTGTTGTTAAACATAGTTCTATTAGAACATTACTTGCTATAGTTGCTTTGAAAGATCTAGAATTAGAACAACTAGATGTTAAGACAGCTTTCCTTCACGGTGATTTGGAAGAGCGTATTTATATGCAACAACCAAAGGGGTTTGAAGTTCCTGGCAAAGAAGACCATGTATGTTTGTTGAAGAAATCTTTGTATGGTTTGAAGCAATCTCCAAGGCAGTGGTATAAACGTTTTGACACGTTTATGGTGGCAAATGGCTATGACAGGAGTAAGTATGATAGTTGTGTATATCACAGGAAACTCCAAGATGGTTCATTTGTGTATTTACTCTTGTATGTTGATGATATGTTGATTGCTTGCAAAGACATGTCAGAGATACAGAAGCTAAAAGATTAGTTGAGTAGTGAGTTTGAGATGAAGGATTTGGGTGCAGCAAAGAAGATATTGGGCATGGAGATTCATAGAAACCGAGCTGAAGGAAAGTTGCATTTGTCCCAGAAGGCTTACATCGAGAAGGTGTTGGAGCGGTTTGGTATGAAAGATGCAAAACCAGTAAGTACTCCTTTGGTAGCTCATTTTAAACTTTCTAGAAAGCAATCACCTCAAACTGCAGATGAGGCAGAGTATATGTCTCGAGGTCCATATGCAAGCGCAGATTGGTAGCATCATGTATGCTATGGTTTGTACAAGGACTGGATATCGCACAAGCTGTGAGTGTGGTAAGTAGATACATGGGAAGTCCCGGAAGGCTCATTGGCAAGCAGAAAAGTGGATTACGGAAGTATCTAAGGGGAAGTACAGATGTTGGTTTAGTGTTTGATAAACACTATGGTGATTCGACAAATGTTGTGGGTTATGTTGATTCTGATTATGCAGGTGATCTTGATAGAAGAAGGTCATTGACAGGTTATACTTTTACATTGTGTGGAAGTACTATCAGTTGGAGGTCGGTTTTGCAAAGCACGGTTACATTGTCTACAACTGAGGCAGAGTACATGGCAGCCGCGGAAGCAGTGAAGGAAGGTATATGGTTGATGGGTTTGGTTGGTGATTTAGGTTTCAAGCAAGAGAATGCAACTTTGTTCTGTGACAGTCAAAGTGCCATTCACTTGACCAAGAACCAGATGTATCATGAGAGAACGAAGCACATCGATGTCAGGTATCATTTTATCAAGGATGCAGTTGAAGAAGGTAGGATAGCGATGCTAAAGGTTCCTATGGCGGATAAACCTGCGGACATGTTGACGAAGCCAGTTCCAAGTATCAAGTTCAAGCACTGCTTGGACTTGGTTGGTATCAACAGTGTTGAGAGCCCCGAGGGGTGAGCGAAGACGATGATGATAAGTGGTGATGGTATTCAAGTCAAGGTGGAGATTTGTAGTGTAATGTGCCTTGATACCACTAAGAGAAGTGGAACAACCACTAAGAGAAGTGGAACAACCACTAAGAAGTGGAACTACCACTAAGAGAAGTGGAACAACCACTAAGAAGTGGAGATCCCATTATGTTGCTTGTGTGCTCTATGTCAACATATACACTACCTCATAGAACCTATATAAGGCCTTCTAGTTTCCATTGTATAAGCATCCCAAAATCAGTTAAAGTTCCTAAACAAAAGAGAGAAACATTAGTAGTGTATAGAGAGAGTAAGAGCAAGAACAAGGTCTTGTTCTTGAGAGGAGTTTACACTCTTGTAATATTGTTCATATCATAGTACAACGTTATCGTCGTCTTCCAAAGTGGATGTAGATCATCTTGATCGAACCACTATAAATCCTTGTGTTGTGTGTGTGCCTATTTTACATTTGTTTTTCATTTCTATTTCAATTCTCTATTGATTGTGCTTAGAAGAGCCATTGGTCATAACAAATACATCTACTAATCAAACCCAAGTGTCAAACCATTCAGACACCATACTACTGAGGGCAGATGGACTTGTACAGTTCAGATCCTCATCCTGCAAACATCTTCACTGACATTACATCATCTAGAAATATACTGGAAAGATACATAAAGTTTGGGGCTGTAAAGGTTGTTGTTTGTACTCAAAATTACTTTTGGGCACGAAACACAATTGAATGGATTGTTTGGTGTGTTTTTAGGGTTAGGATGCAAATTGAAGGATAAATAGAAGACAAAGATAGACGCGGGTTTTACGTGGTTCGGCATGGTTTGCCTACGTCCACGGGATAATCCCCTTGGGGAGAAATGTTTTATTGATATTTCTATTACATTGTCTGTTTTCTCTCCTCTTCGCCTCCCCCATATGATTTCTTCTCCTCCCTATTTAAACAATTCAATATCTAATTTCAACATAAACATAAATTGCATTAACTGCTCATTCATGCCTCCATATTCAATTCTATATGTAACAGCTGGGATTAATTATGCATGTGTGAAACTGTCATGTCAATCTTGCATGGTTGAAATCTTTGAATTCAATGGTGAAATCTTGGAATTCAATGGCTGAAACTGCCGAAATTAATGCTGCATGCCTTCATGGAGATTTATGTATGAAATAGCACACTTACGCTTCATGATAAATTCTGCATGCTGGCAAGCTGAACTGGAGGCTGGCAGTTTGGATGGATGTTGGTTGGCAGCATAATTGGCTGGCAGACTGGATGGAGGTTGGTTGGAAGCATGGCTGAATGGCAGACTGGATGGAGGTCGGCCGGCAGCATGGTTGGAAACTCAGTTGGCGATCAGGAAGAGTTTTTGGCTTAGGAATTGGTTAAAACGGCGTTGCTGGATACAAGACCTAAAATTGGCTAGAGGGCGACTGTCTTCGATAGTTGACCGACGGTTGACTTTGACTGTTGACCGGCCGTTGACTTTGACCATTGTTCTTGACCGGACGATGACTTTGATAGTTGACCGACTTTGACCATTGACCGGTCTGTGCAGGCGCGTGGACTGCCTTGGTTGACTGGTTAGCGGGCTTGGATGAGGACCAAATGATGATTCAAGTATCAATTTGGCCCATTAAGTGGTATTTTTACTTATAGTACAAACAATTGTCATATACGTGATCCTCAATTTGAAAATAAATAAATATCGAGTTATTATTTTTACTCACTGTGTTCTGTTCTGTTGGTGTCCTATCTTCTTCATCATCGGCCTCACGTTCTCTTGGATATTCTTCTTCCGAGGAATAGTATATAGTACTCGTAGTAGAGAGGGTATCATATTATGTTTCTAGTTGTTTATTAGATTCTCCAATCGCCATAGAACGTACAAATTCATCTATTTCACAAGATTCTAACGCCATAGAGAGGGCACCTACATCATCATTAAGCAAAATTAAGAAGAGATCTGAAAAAGATGGCAGATATTTCCCCTCTATGTAATCCCCAAACCCTATATATGTAACAAGTTCAGTAAACCCGCGCAATTGCGCGGGCTAGTTTATTGATATGATTTATCAGGTCTTTGTTTATCTTACACTTCCAAGTACTTTCTTGTCAATAATTCCTAATTGAAAATATTTATTGTGAATTAAATGGAGGATCTGGTGAAGATTTGTTAGCCACATTACTAACTTGAATCAACTGAAGGACTCGGTTAAAAGGGATTGCAAGAAGACATAAAAAAACGGTTGTGCAACATTTACTAAAGAAAGACATCATTTGAAGGTAAAATCTTCTTAATAATTGTAACACCAACTATCGGGATGGGGATACATACACCTTGCTCATTCACAAACTTATGTGAAAAAGCTAGAAAGAACATATAAAATAAATTAGGATGTATTCATAATCGTAAGAGTCTGCAGTACCGCAAATCATCGTATGAAAAAATTAAGAAACAAACTTTCTCTCCATTTAAGCACCTTTGGTCCAACTTTCTGCCATTTAACCACCATTGGTCCATTTTCTGCCATATGCCATAGGGTTTTACCTTTTAAGTTCCCTTTTTCTTCTTCAGTTGTTGCTAATACAGACACATAAGAGTGCTCATGAATTTCTCTAAACATCAGAAAAAGTTATCGACAAATTAGAAAGTAAAAAACCTGACGGATTTAATTGAGTACGATGACTTTCAAGCAAATTAAAACAAATTAGATAACTTTTTTTATTATTATTGTTTTTCCAAGAAAATACTTGTGACGGAGTATTAATCATCGTCGTAGTAGCAGAAGCAACATCATCTGATGAAACCATGGTGCTTGCTTCAACAAATGCTGGCCAAGAAGATTTTAATCTATAATCTATCATCTGATATTAACACCCATTACCGGAACTTCAAATGTTCCTTATTCTATAATGCTTGACCTGGATAAATTCCAAAAGAACATAAGAAATCAATGTTATAAGATTTTAATCTTCGTAGATATAAAATACATACAACTTCTACCTAATTGAGTCAATAACGTCCTTGTGCATCAGTATTTCTTTTCTATCCACTATCACAACGTCATTGCTTACTTCATATCCATCCATACGTACATGTGTTACTGTGATGTGACAATGCTCAACAGGAGCCACATCGATGGAGAAGACACCTCAAAAAGAGTATTCATATATACCCTTGTTAAATTGTAAAAGCTCACAAGCCCTAGGAAAGCGAAATATATACCTACCTAACAAAAAAATAACGTCTTCTTTCATCTTCATAATTTAGGAAAGCAAAATATATACCTACCTAACAAAAAAATAATTTCTTCTTTCATCTTCATAATTTAACAAAGAAAGATAATGCCTCAATTTTATTCTCTAATCCTTCCTTTGGCCAGAGTTTCCGCTGCAGATTAGGACATTTCATCCAAAATCAAGTAAAAAATCTACTTACAAAAAGAATGATCCATATTAAGGAATAAAAAACATCCATCATATATAGTTTATGATGTTCATATTTAGTTCCGCCTTTGCGCACTGTTGTCAACTCCGTTTCTTGAACCTATAAACTATTGGAAAATAGACACTAAACAGGGTGAAGAAAAGAACGTTGTATTTAGGGTTAAAGGCTCTTGTGAAAGATTCTTTTCGATAATTATTCGACCCTTTCCCAATTGGGAAGAAGTGTACAAACAGGTCAAAGAATATCGCCGTCAGGATACTTGAAGCCCCACAACGGATGTTGGATTCAAAGCTTGTACAACCTTGATCCAACCAAGAACACACTTGTTTTGAAAATGATGATGCTTGTTAGAAAGAAAACAGAGAAAGTTGAGAGATGTGTTTTGAATGGAAAACAAGCCTCATATTTAAATAGGAAATCACACCCTTTGGAAATGACTTTTCATCGTTGCAGAAGTCTTTTCAGAGTGTCTCTTCCATCAATGCGTCCATTGATGAAACGGTATGTTTGTTCAGGTTTTCTCACTGTAATAGAAACCCTTCAACGAAAAAAAATGACTGCATTCAAGGGTTTGACGAAAATATCCAACATTCTCCCCTTATTTTCAAAAACCAAAAAATAAGTAAAGAAAAAATTTAAAACTGGAGTGACTGCATCACCAAAGTGACTGCCTACGTACCCGAGTGGGATCAAGCCAACGTAGTTCAATCTAAGTTGAGAAAAAGCATCATCATCGAGACCAATACATAAATGATAGGTACCTTCTGGGTTTGAACCTCCACTTAGTGTAAGATATTCAAAGCTTCATCGAGGTCCTATGGTGAATTTAATCTTGAACCAAGTACCCCTTGTGATAAAGCCGGAACCTCCAGACATATTGATTTCATGGGAATACTGTGTTACATAGCTCGCACATTAATGGCCCTGTGCTTTCTCCTGAAATTCATGAGTCCTTTTCTGAGAACGGTCTAATTCTCATAGGAAACGGCCTGATTTCCAAACACTCATATAGGTAAGTCTCGAAGGTGTTTCTGTGAGACACCTTGTGATAAAAGTTAGACTTATTAAGGATTTTCATCCATCCCTAAGATAATGCAGAATCCGTACACTACAAGGGAAATTTTTAGTTTAGTGTACCACAACCACTGCAATAACTTGTTAGTACGACATCGAACTTAGTTTATCTTTTTCAAGATATAACATAAGTTGGGTTCCCATTATTGGTGATTAAATAGACCTGAGTCCCATCTCCTTACACTTTATTGAATGAACATCCTTTGGTAGACACTTTGTGAAAGGGTCTGCCAAGTTATTTTTCGATTCAATATAGTTTACTGCAACTACTCCCCTCTTGAGTAATTGCCTAACAATATGATGTCTAAGACTAGCATGTCTTGACTTTCCATTATAAGTCTTGTTTAAGACCTTATAGATCGTAGCCTGATTGTCACATCTAATCATAACAAAGGGAGTTGGCTTCATCCATAATGGGATTTCTACTAGTAAGTTTCTAAGCCATTATGCCTCTTTACATGCATCTGTTAGTACAATTAATTCTGACAACATTGTTGAGTCAGCAATACAGGTCTGCTTCTTCGAACTCCAAGACACAACAGCACCTCCCAATGTAAATATCCATCCACTGGTGGATTTAGATTTGGATTCTACATTGTTCCAGTTCGCATCACTGTATCCTTCCAATACAGCGGGAAATCTCTGTAAGTGTAAACCATAGTTTATGCTTCCCTTCAAGTAAGCCAACACTCTCTTGAAATTGCCTTCCAATGTTCAATTCCAGGGTTACTTGAGAAACGACATAGCACTCCCACCGCTTGGGCTATGTCCGGTCTTGTGCAATGCATAGCATACATAAGACTACCAACAACACTGGAATACTCAAGTTGTTTATAATCCCTTTCAGTGTTCTTCATTAACTTCACACCGGGATCTAGAGGGGTAGGTGCTGGTTTGTCATCAAAATGACCATATTTCTTGAGAAATTTCTCAATGTAATGAGATTGGGTTAAGACCAACTCATCTCCCTTTCTTAGGATTTTGATTCCTAAGATCACATCAGCCTCCCCTAGATCTTTCATGTCAAAGTTAGAACTGAGGAATTTCTTAGTTTCCTCCACAATAGACAAGTCAGTCCCAAAGATAAGCATGTCATCAACATACAAACAGAGAATCACACACTCAGATTTATCTTGTTTACTATAGATACATTTATCAGCATCATTCACAACAAAACCATATGACAAAGCTACTTGTTGAACCTATAGACTGCATATTTCCTTGTATAGGATGATGTTGCAATTATTATTCTTGTTGTTCCAGGATTAGCAAAACAGGTGCGGTTTGAAATTTTTACCATCCTAGCTTGGCAGCATCCACCCTTCATACTCCGCACGCCACCAACTGGACTTCCCAAGGGCATCAAAGGCCCTTGTAAGTAGGAGAATTTGAAATTTAGTGTCAGCAGCAATTATCTAGATGCCATTGGAGCGAGAGAATCAAAACAACAACGGACGTAAAAGCCGCAAATCATCTTCAGATTGGTGGATTTTGGAGCTCTAATTCTCTTATAGGTTTTGCCTTCAATGGATACTTCTCTTATAGGTTTTCCTTCAACGGATACTTCCAACAAAGAGTCGACTTATGCATTTTCTGAGTTCCACTAACTTAGGATTCTTTTAAACCCGTGCATTTGCACGGGCTATTGTCATCCAATATGGATCGAATTATATTGCTACACAGACGTACAAAATCTTCTTCATGATTATTAAGTAAATCCAAAACATTTAGAATACAACCTGCATTATTACACGGTAATCTAGTAGATCATGCTTGATAAAATTCTTTAAAGCCAAGAAGTTTAAAGCTTGATTCAAGATATAAAAGAACTTCAAACACACCTTAATTTTTTATTTTTTTATTTATTTTTTGCAAGTGCTTTCTCATTATTATTGGTTCTTTCGTTTTCTGTCTCCATCACTAAATGGAAATTGGTGTTATTCTTTGCTCTAAGATAAATCTTCAAATGCCATTAACGATCAACCAAAGCAACATCCAAATAATTCATTTACGAATCCACTGCACAAAATAATGGAAATCGTTAACCATTTTGCATAAACAATATGATCCAAAACAACATTATTTCTCTAAAACACTAATTCCACTATACAAAACAATGGAAATTGTCAACCATTTTGCGTATACATTGTGATACGAAACGCGCATTGATATTTATTTTTACTACAAATTAATGGTAATTGTCAACTGTTTTTCATACAAAAAATTGATTCAAGAACTCGCAGCCAAATTATGAGATTTAACATATATTCTTCATGAATTTTATCAAACATTGTTACATATGACTTTCAACAATAAGAAAACGAATGGAACTTTTATAGGCGAAGCGATTTGGAAATGATAAGCGTTTGAAAACTAAACTACTATTAATGAGTTGTGTATGCTTAGTTAGAAACAGAGTCGGTACTTCATTTCTGTATATAAAACTCCACCTCGTCGTTCATTTTTGTTGTGAAACTCCAATCCTACGATGCAGAACTCGAACCTACAAAATAGGAGGGAAGAGAGCAATGCCAAAAGGGAAAGAAAATGGCAAAATCTCAAATGATTTTAAATTGAAACTTCAAAAAAAAAAAAAAAAAAAAAAGTAAATAACGAAGAATTAATTTGAAGGCGTGGCTTCATGAGGAGGCAAACAAATGCTTAGAGATAGTGTCAGACTAAAACTTATATATTTATACTGCTCGATAAGTTGCGACTGTTGAATTTAGAGAGAAAAGATGGTCGGTTACAGGACATAAAGGTTTTCTCTGTAAGAGGCGCACCCAAACGAAACAAAAAAAAATTTGGTTGAAAAACATTACTGTTTAGAAAAGACGCGGTTTCACTTGAAAATCTCGCTTGAAAAGGCATATCTTCTCGTACATAGTGTTGGCAACAGATGTATCTTTTGGAATATCACAAACTGATTTGAAAAAATATCCGACGCTAGGGTAATTACTTGAGTATCAACTTCTATCTCAATACTGTTCAGACGTGTCTGCTCAAATATAACGGGACTTACCATGACAGCCAATGGGTTTTGTAAAGGCAAAACCAAGAGATATGTCTTTTATGCAGGCGACGTGGCATGACAGCTTGGCGGCTTTTTATTGGTGTACCTTAAATTCTATTTCTGACGTGGTGCTCTATTTTCTTACCATTCGTGAGGATGAATGTGGAGACGCCACATCAGCATAAATCATTCTCCTTTATATCAAGAAGAATTGATAGACCTAGACCCAGTTAACCAATTGGTGATCTAACACCAAGTCTCTGACCAGGGTCAGATGGATTCGGTTCTGTTTTTATTTGTGTTTCGATACAAAAATCACCGACTATAAACTTTAACTTCAAATTTAGAGTTGTGGCAAAGTGGACTACCATTCCAATTCGTAGTTCTGATCCTGGTCGGTTTTGTATACGTCAGTTTCGGTTCTATATCTATATATATGAATATGTTGTATTCCCCAATTGGGTAACCTCATATCACATATCCTTTAGAATCTTAAAAACCTATCTTTGATCATCTTATTTCTGTGATCTGAATGGGAAAACATCCATGGATTACTTGTCGTACAAAAAAAGATAGCAAAGAATTGTACACTTCTTCAAGAATTACCACAAGAAGTCGACAAACATGTTCAAGCAATTGAGGAGGATCCTATACCTATACCTGATCTACCTCCTGATATTATCACCAACATCCTAGCTAGACTTCCAGCTAAGTGTATCTTCCATCTCTGGCGATCTAATTCAAACGACTTATTATATAACTTAACCAAGGATCCGTTCTTTCTACGGACAAACCTCGACAGAGGCCGAGCTACTCCAATACTTGTTGTGCAGTCTTATGAGCAATACGATGGCAATGACATCAAACTTATTCTTTTTAATGACTATGGGATAACTTTGGCTACAAGCTTGGACCTAAGATCATATGATGCATATTGCGAGGGGGGGATTTTTCTATGTGGTTCATTTGATGGGTTTCTTTTATTCAAATCCATGTTTGGTACACAGCTTTTCTGTATTTGGAATCCGATTACAAAAGAACAAGTAATTGTGACTAACCTAGATAGGAATTCTCGTGTATGTGGATTTTACTTCCATCCACTTAAGAAGGAATATGAAGTGCTTTGTGTACGTTTGTTACCTGGTACGAAAATCTGGGACTTTCAGATTCTTAGCTTAAGAACTAAGTGCAAAAGAAGTGTTTGTAGCTACTCTTATGGTCCAAGTAGAAAAAACCTGCCCGTATTTATTAACGGGACTTTTTACTGGATGGTTGATGGTTTCACATATTGGATGGAGAACCATGTTTTCCTTGGCCTATCAAACTCAATATTGTCATTCAGTACAGAAACTGAGGAATTTAGCACCATTGAAGTTGTTAAGCCATATAATGATCCACTGGGTAGAAGCTACTCTGAAGATACGTTTCAACTGTTTGAGTTAGAAGGCTATTTGTGCCTATTTGATCCTTCGTCAAAAACTCATGGTGTGGCATTCATATGGGAGCTTAATTATAATACCAAATGTTGGGTAAAAAAGCACTCAATCACGTCTCCATGGTTTCGGGACCACCATGAGCTACATCGAAATTTCTACTCGTACTTCAGAAAAATTGAGTACAACAAGATGAAAGGAGAATTCATAGCATATGATCCCTGCAATGGATATCCGCCGTATGTTTACAATCTACGTTCAGGTATTTGGAAGCCGTTCAAAAGGAAGGGATTTGAATGGGGTAAGTTCACCACAACAACTCATCATAGCCATAGTCTTGTCTCTCTGAATACTGTAGATTCGGTTATACCGCTGGAGTGGTAGTGTGGAACATTATTCCTCATTATTATAAGATAAGTTCTCTATGTTGTCCTTGGTTAATACTACGGTGTTGTCCTTGGTTAATACTACGGTTTGGTCATTTTCTTCGCAACGGTTTTCTGAACTCAAACTTTTCCCAGTTTTTTCTTCTTTTTTTTTGCATAGAAATTCGTGCACGGATATTGAGGTTTTTTCCGCACCTTTCTCAATGGAAAAACACGTATCCCCTTAGTCGGCGCCAATGTTTGTACCCAAAATTAACTTTAGACACTAAACACGATGATTTGATGATGATGATATGAAATTAGGGATAAAACAATGAAGATAAACAATTGAGACGAGAATTTAACGTGGTTCGGCAAGTGATGCCTACATCCATGGAGGAATCCCGTAGGGGTGGTATTGTATTGATATGAGGTTTACAATAATTGTGGTTACCTAACTTAGGATTCCATATCCTCTTAGAGTTTAGGATACATGTATTTATAATGTTTATGTCACCCTAATTCTAATTTAAACTTGATGTGCAAGCAACTTGGGAAGCAAGATTTCTGGGAACTTCTGGAATCTTATTTCACGGGCTAACGGGCTTGGTTAGCGAGCTCTCCGTCAATTTTATTGATCGCACAAATATAATCATTGTTGTTTCTTTTACAAAAGTCTATGTTTAACAAACTCATGCATTGTCTGATTATGCATTCCATGCATTGTTTAATTTGAATTCCGTAAGTTCTTTTGGTTCTTTTAATCTTTCTATTACTTGGAAAGGATCTGCAATGTTTTTTTTGTCTTTATGAATTGTAATGGAAAATAAGAATTTTCATATGTGGTGTATAGGATACGCTTCTTCATTTATATCTACTTACTTTCAGTTTTTATGCTATGGCTAGTGCGATACACCACAATATTACCTATAAGGTGTGGAACTAGTTGACATCGATTTTTTTTTTTTTTTTGAAGGAGTTAGTTCTATATACATGATTGTTTATTTCTGTAAATTGGTTGTCTTTTAATGTTTAGGAAAAACATGTATTATTTTCCAAATCATTCAAGTGATTACTTGAAAGTTAAATGTTATATATACTGGGCACCCCTTTTAGGGATGATGTGCTTGTTAGGTCGGAATCGTCTAGTTAGTTCAAACAATTTATCACACAGAAAACAATACCACCAGCAAGTAATGAACCAAAACAAGAGAATGACAAAACAGAACAAGACACGGTATTTTATAGTGGTTCGGCATACCTACGTCCACTGTAGAATGATGATACCTCTTATTAATAAGACCTGAAGAACAATTACATGAACCCTTAGCCCCTTACGTTTCTCTCTAGTCACACAACCCTTTCAAGAATAAAACGTTCTTAATGTTGCGTAAACCTTCGACTAAAGAAAGACTCTCACAAAACTGTGTGTATTACCTCCACAAAAACCAGCCTATTTATACTTGACAGAACTTGCAGGACAAGAATAAATTCTTTCCGACCAAGTTCTATTAATTTCCTAAGTCTAGACTCTTGCCTGTTTCCTAACTTATGAAATACTTGAATGCCAAGATTTGGTTATCTTGCAGGTCACGTTCTTGTACTGGAGGTTATTAACAAACATTAGAAATCTCCACCTTTGTTGATAATCTCCAGCTACCTTCTTTGTTCTTCACTTAACGTATATCATTCCACCACCTTGCACCTTACGGTGCCTACACTGATAAAGTATTGATTAAGTTCAAACAATGTTTGAACTTACTCAATGGTACCACCTTTGTCAGCATGTCTGCAGGATTGTTCTCCGTGTGGATTTTTGGTACTGAAAATTCTCCACCTTCTATATTTTCTCGCGCGGAATGATACCGAATATTGATATGTTTTGCCCTTATGTGAAAATCTTCATGCTTCAATAATGCTATAGCACTCTGACTGTCACAATGCACATTTATGCATTCTTGTTTGACTCCAAAAACTTTAACCAATCCTTTAATCCAAGTTGCTTCCTTTATAGCTTCATTTATAGCTATTAGTTCAGCCTCTGTTGTTGATTGAGCTACAACTGGTTACAAGCATGATCTCCAACTTATTGGACTTTCAACCAATGTAAAAACATATCCAGTTGTTGATCTATAACGATCAACATCTCCACCATAATCAGCATCTACATACCCACAAACTTGAGGATCTTCATTAGTAACTTGTTGGCAAACCAAACCAATATCTACTATTCCCTTTAGGTATCTCAGTATACCCTTTACAGTTTGCCAATTTTGTTTCCCCGGATTTGCCATATATCTACTCACAACACCAACTACCTGTGCAATGTCTGGTCGAGTATAAACCATTGCATACATTAAACTGCCAACCGCATTCGCATATGGAACACGAAACATGTACTCTTCATCAGCTGCAGTACTTGGTTTCATCTTCACGGACAACTTCAAATTCCCTCCTAACGGTAAACTCATAGGCTTTGAATCTTGTACTCCAAACTTTTGTACAATCTTTTCTAGATATTGTCTCTGTGTAATACACAATCTTCCCTTTTTCCTGTCCCTTTGAATTTCCATTCCAAGTATTTTCTTAGCATCCCCCAAATCCTTCATTCTGAACTCCTTACTTAATTGATATTTTAACTTCTTAATATCCACCATGCTCTTCGCAGCAATAAGCATATCATCCACGTATAGGAGTAAAAATATCAAAGAATTATCTTCTAGCTTCTTTGTATACACACAACTATCATAAAGACTATGTGTGAACCCTTGTTCCTTCATAAATGTATCAAATCTCTTATACCATTGTCTAGGCGATTGCTTGAGCCCATACAATGATTTCTTTAATTTGCATACATATTCTTCTTTACCTGCAATAACATATCCTTCGGGCTGTGACATATAAATGTCCTCTTCCAAAGTACCATGTAAGAACGCTGTTTTGACATCAAGTTGCTCTAACTCCAAGTCATAGGATCCTACTATAGCTAACAAGGTATGGATTGAAGTCTGTCTTACAACTGAAGAGTATATTTCATTGTAATCAACACCTTCCCTTTGTGCATAACCTTTAGCTACCAAACGCGCCTTATACCGTATGTTATTTGTACCCGAAACTGCTTCCTTCTTTGCAAACACCCACTTGCAACCAATAGCTTTACAACCCTTAGGTAACTTTACTAGTTCCCAAGTTTCATTCTTGCGTAGAGAATTCATTTCTTCTTCCGTAGATGCTTGCCATTTTTCAAGGTTGGAGTCTTTCATCGCCTCTTGAAAAGTGCATGGCTCATCTCCTTAAGACATAAAAGCAAATGCTACATAATCATCCATCCATGCTGGTGGATTCCTGTTGCGTGGTTCTCTATTGTTTTCTAAAGAAATAACATCTTGTTGTTGCTGAGATTCTTCATATTGAACCTCCTTCTCTGCATCTTCTTGAGATGTAGAATCAATTTGAGGAATTTCTTCTTCTTCCCCAGACTCACCATTATGTAACTCCACCTGAGTATCTACCTCCACCTGAGTTATAGTTTCTTTGCTAGGGTGTAACAAATATTTTTCATCAAAAGTAACGTCTCTGCTAATAACAACCTTGTGACTTTCTTCGCACCACAACTTGTAACCCTTGACTCCATCTTCAATTCCAATGTATATGGCCTTCTTTTCTCTAGGATCTAACTTACTTTCTCTAATGTGATAATAAGATGGACATCCAAAAACTCTAATGGAATCATAATTAGCAGGTGTACCTGACCATACCTCCATAGGTGTCTTTAACTCAATAGAAACTGATGGTGATCTATTAATGAGATAGCACGCCATATTTACTGCCTCAGCCCAAAATTCTTTACCCAAACCAGTGTTGGATAACATGCACCGCACTCTCTCCATAAGGGTACGATTCATATGTTTCTTAACCCCGTTTTGTTGAGGTGTCTTTCTCACTGTCCAATGTCTAACTATGCCTGCACTTTGACAATACTCATTTAGTGGGTCGTTCTTGTATTCCCCACCATTATCAGACTGTAGTCGCTTCACCTTCTTTCCTGTCTGGGTTTCTATCATAGTTTTCCATATCTTGAAAATTTCGACAACTTCATCCTTTGTCTTCATAGCATACAACCAAACTCTCCTTGAGAAATCTTCGATAAAAGTGACAAAGTACCTCCTTCCTCCTTTGGATACTTCCTTAGAAGGACCCAATACATCAGTATGTATGTAATCCACAATACTCTTAGTACGATGGATTTGTTTACCAAACTTCACCCTATGTTGTTTTCCATAAACACAGTGTTCAAAGAAATCTAGTTTGGTTTTATTCAGTTTGTCAAGCAAACCTTGCTAGAACAAAATCTCTAGTACTTTCTCACTTATATGCCCCAGCCGCATATGCCAAAGTTTCAAAATACTAGAATCTTCATTATTTTCGACTCCAACATAAACTCCATCTACCACTATACCTCCTTGTAATAAATATAAGTTTCTTTCTCTCTTAGCTTGAATCACCACTTTAGAATCTGAATTTAAAACCTTTGTAAATCCACCTTCCATTACAATACGATAACCCTTGGACTCTAAAGTACCAAGTGATATCAAATTTTTCTTCAAATTGGGAATATGCCTTACCCCAGATAAAGTGTGTACTTTACCTTCATGATTTTTGATCTTAATTGTTCCAATCCCAACTACTCCACAAGCATAATTATTACCAAGTAGTACAGTACCACCTCCTACAGATTCATAAAAGGTAAACCAGTCCTTATTTGGACTCATATGATAAGAACAAGCAGAATCAAAAATCCATACTTCATGATGATCACCACATGTAACCGTTAGCACTTATCCTATTTCAGAACCTTCTTCAGCTATTGCTGCTTGTGAATTTGACTCACGTTTCTCCTTAGATTTGAGCTTTGGACAATCTCTCTTCCAATGCCCTTTGTCGTGACACCAATAACATTCAGAATTCCCTTTGGTTTTTCTCTTAAACTTGGATTTATTCTTTCCAGGTTTTGGTCCATTCTTCCCATTGTTTACATATAACCTCACTTTTCATTGCATCCTTCTTACGGAACTCATCACTTAATAAAGAAGCAATTACGTCATCTAATTTGATAGTATCCTTTGATGCCAGTGTACTTTGTATCAGTGTATCATATGTATCTGGAAAAGAACACAGTAGTAGCATAGCTTGATCTTCGTCTTTAACAACTTCTCCAACATTAGTCAATCCAGTCATCAACTTATTGCAACTGTTAATATGCTTGTTAACAGACGTACCTTCTTTGAATCGGAATCAATACATTTGTTTCTTGCGAAACAATCTACTTGTGCTAGACTTTGTCATGTAAAAACCCTCCAATTTTGTCCACAAGGATTTTGCAAACTTTTCAGACATAACATTGTACATGACCTCCTTGGCTAAACACGAACGAATTGCATCACAAGCCTTCAAATCATATTCTTCTCATTCATCATCATCAGTCATATCTTCCGGCCTGTTTTCCTTCAAGGCTTTTTGCAAACCCTGTTGAATCAGCGCATCCTTAATTTGAACTTGCCAAAGTCCAAAATACGTCTTTCTGTTAAACTTCTCCACATCGATCCTCATGGTTGCATACTTTGTTGTTGATGTTTTTTC
Organism: Papaver bracteatum; assembly: GCA_023529315.1. NCBI lineage: Eukaryota > Viridiplantae > Streptophyta > Magnoliopsida > Ranunculales > Papaveraceae > Papaver > Papaver bracteatum. The sequence continues at coordinate 357,243 of JAJJWX010002653.1, read as the reverse complement.
TGCAGATGTACCTTCTCCCGTTGGTTTTACCATCTCTAACTGTCTACTTTGATCTTTGAGTAAACAAAACTAGACGACCCTGGCTCTAATTCCAATTGTTAGGTCGGAATCATCTAGTTAGTTCAAACAATTTAGCACACAGAAAACAATACCACCAGTAAGTAATGAACCAAAACAAGAGAATGACAAAATAGAACAAGACACAGTATTTTATAGTGGTTCGGCGTACCTACGTCCACTGTAGAATGATGATACCTCTTATTAATAAGACCTGAAGAATAATTACAAGAACCCTTAGCCCCTTATGTTTCTCTCTAATCACACAACCATTGCAAGAATAAAACATTCTCAATGTTGCGTAAACCTTCGAATAAAGAAAGACTCTCACAAAACTGTGTGTATTACCTCTACAGAAACCAACCTATTTATACTTTACAGAACTTGCAGGCCAAGAATAAATTCTTGCCGACCAAGTTCTACTAATTTCCTAAGTCTAGACTCCTGCATGTTTCCTAACTTAAGAAATACTTAAATGCCAAGATTTGGTTATCTTGCAGGTCACGTTCTTGTACTGGAGGTTATTAACAAACATTATAGTGATCACTCATTCCCACTTTCAGTTTCTAGGACAGAACAAGATGTGCACGTGGCGATGAAAGCTTCGAGGAGTTGGTTACTTTAGTTAGTTATCTTCCGCTATGTTTATTTTGTGTTTTTTTTCTATTTGTTAATCAAATCACTATTGAGTATGTATCATTTGAGAGGAGTTCTTGTATTTATATCAGAGAGGGTTTAGATTCTGGTTAATCTTTGTTTAGAACTTCTTTATTATTGTTTAAAAAGGATGTTTAGATTCCTAGTGCCTCTTTATTTAGTTAATCTCTTGGATTATTCAGATGCTAACTTTAGGGGCGCTAAAGTAATGAACTCCATTCATATACACAAAAGCTAAGAAACATATCACTGAAGTTGGGAAAATAACTTAGGAAGTTGTTTGTAGGTGAAATGGTTTCTGCTGATTTCTGTAATTCCGGGTGTGCGGGTGAGAAACAATTTAAACCCTAAACAATGTACTGCAAGGGAGTACTTTAGATTCGAGAGATCAATCTGTACAAATCCAGCCTAAACCAAGAAATGGCTGTTCCGGACTTGCTTCGGTCGCAAAGTGGAGGAGAATGGGTTGGTTTTGGGGAGGGAAGCAAGGAAAGTGGTGAGACCAGAATAGTTGATTCTGGAAGAGTAGTTGTGTTGCTACGACTTGTATCAGAAAAGTGGGAAGGCTAAAAAATGGTAATCTAGCAAATATTTTCTGAGTATTGTATCTTCCTGTTTATGGTTAAAAATCGTTTCTGCCGATTTTGGTAAATTCGGTAGGTGAGTGAGAAACTAGTTTAAACCCAAAACAAATGTGTTGCACGTGAGCACTTTCTAGATTCGAGAGATCAATCTTCACAAGTCCGGCCTAAACCAAGAAATGACCGTTCCAGACTTCCTTCGGTCACAAAGTGGAGGAGAAGGGTTGATTTGGGGAGGGAAAAAAGAAAGGTGTTAAGACCAGAATAATTCTAGGAGAGTAGTCTCTCGACTTGTATCATAAAGTGAAAGCTTCGGAAGCTTGCAAGAGATGAAAGCTTTTTGGAAATCTTGCAAAGTTGCATTTTCTAAGAGTGTTGTGTTTTTCTCCTGACCGAGACTTGTCGTCTGGTGGAAATAGGTAATACCTATTTATACAAGTCGATATTAAAACGTACCCTGGCCTCATGAAGGAAGAAAGTGAAGGGTGAAATAATAGGAGGAGGTGGTAAACGCATGGTTTTTATGGGTGAAAACGTTTTCACCATTATTTCCTCAATTATTTGACCACTTTATTCCTATTCATGCTTTCTTAAAGTGAGCGTAGTGTACGCTGCATGCTGTGACATCCAAACAAAGATCCTGGAAAGCATACCCCAGTTTGTATTGATATCTCGAGTGTTTGTTGCACCTTGAATGCAATTGGCAATGACAGCATGCAAATGGCGCATGTGGCATGTTCCAATGGCATGTGCGGAATGCCTTTGTTGCGGGTTGCACCTTAAGTGAAAGTGGCAATGCCATAGCTGCTAGTGATGCACGTGGCATGCGCCAATGGCATGTGCGGAATGCCTTGGTATTAGGTTGCACGTTAAGTGCAAGTGGTCACGCCAAAGCTTCCAGTGGCGCTTATGGCATGTGCGGAATGCCTTGGTAGTAGGTTGCACGTTGAGTGCATGTAGCAATGCCAGAGCTGCCAGTGGCACGTGTGGCATGTACCAATGGCATGTGCGGAATTCCTTGGTGGTAGGTTGCACGTTGAGTGCAAGTGGTAATGCCAAAGCTTCCAAAGGCGCGTGTGGCATGTACCGATTGCATGTGCGGAATGCCTTGGTGGTAGGTTGCACGGCTTGCAAATTAGGCTACCAACGATGGTTTTGGCATGTTGCAATGGCACGTACGTCCAAGTTGGTCAAGGTTGCACGGCTTGCAAATTAAGCTACCAGCGTGCTTGTTTGGCATGTGCCAGTGGCACACATGTCCATTAGGGCCACGACTAGGTAATGAAAGCTACTAGTGAGCGCGTTGGCATGTGCCAATGGCACGCTCGGCCATTAGGGCCACGACTAGATAATGAAAGCTACCAATAAGCGCGTTGGCATGTGCCAATTGCACGCTCGGCCATTAGGGCCACGGCATGGTAAGAAAAGCTGCCAGTGAGCGTGTTTCCATGTGCCAATGGCACGCTCGGCCATTAGGGTCACGACTTGGTAAGAAAAGCTGACAGTGAGCGTGTTGGCATGTGCCAATGGAACGCTCTTCCATTAGGGCCACAACTTGGTAATGAAAGCTACCAATGAGCGCGTTGGCATATGCCAATGGAACGCTCGGCCATTAGGGCCACGGCTTGGTAAGAAAAGATATCAGTGAGCGTGTTGGCATGTGCCAATGGAACGCTCGGCCATTAAGGCCACGGCTTGGTAAGAAAAGCTTCCAATGAGTGTGTTGGCATGTGCCAATGGCACGCTCGGCCATTAGGGCCACGACTTGGTAAGAAAATCTGCCAGTGAGCGTGTTGGCATGTGCCAATGGCATGCATGGCCAATTTATCCTAGGTTGCACGGTTAAGACCAAGGTAAGGGTGTTTTACATGGCGTGGCGTGACTAGCATAGATAGGTCCAAGGCAAAGTGTGTTTGGAATGGCGCATCTATCTTGGTCTAGGTGTGGATGGCATGATTTTCCATTGGCACAGAGGTGCGGCTAGAATGGTTGGCATGTCTTGGTGCGTTTGGTGTGGTTGGGATAGCTAGGGCCAATGCAAAGTGCGTTTGGCATGGCACGGCTAGCTTGGGCTAGGTGTGGATGACATGATTTACCATTGGCACAGAGGTGCGTCTAGCATGGTTGGCATGCTTTGGCACGTTTGGTGTGGCTGGCATGATTTGACATTGGCACAAAGGTGCGTCTATCATGGTTGGCATGCTTTGGTGTGGTTGGTGTGACTAGAATAGCTATGGACAAGGTAGAGTACGTTTGGCATGGCGCGTCTAGCTTGGGCTAGGTGTGGGTGGCATGATTTTCCATTGGCACAGAGGTGCAGCTAGCATGGTTAGCATGCTTTGGCGCGTTTTGTGTGGCTGGCATGATTTTCCATTGGCACATGGGTGCGGCTAGCATGCTTAGCATGCTTTGGCGCGTTTGGTATGGCTGGCATGATTTTCTATTGGCACATGGGTGCGGATAGCATGGTTGGCATGCTTTGGAATGTTTTAGTGTGGCTGGCATGATTCGCCATTGGCACAGGGGTGCATCTAGCATGGTTGGCATGCTTTGGCGCATTTGGTGTGTCTAGCATAGCTAGGGCAAAGGAAGGTGCGTTTATCATGGCGCGGCTAGCTTGGGATAGGTGTGACTGGCATGAATTGCCATTGGCACGGAGGGGAATTAGGGTTTTGCTCATTGTAACCCTAATTTGAAAAAAATACCCCCCATTAATTACTGACTACATGCATTAAATGTTCTAATAAATGTGTCACCGGTGACATTAGGTTATTCGGGGTTTTAAAATTTTACCATTTGTCTAAAAACCACCATCAACATTAAGTCCCATGCTTAGCTCGGAGCAGGAGATTTGTTGCGAGGTAAGCATAAGATTATGACAAACTATCAGCAGTGAATCATAAAGAGAATTGAGGAGGCTTGTCTGACCTTTTTATAGATAGGATTTGGAATCCTTGCCTCGGGAAGTTTTGCACAAATCGGGAGGCTGACATAATTTAGAAGTCGGCGTCATTGAGAAACGGGAAGTTGGGCGGTATTGGGAACTAGGCCCAAGTTGAGAAGTTGGCGGAATTGGGAATTGGCGCGAGTTGGGAAGCTGAGCGGCATTGGGAAATGGGAAGCTGGGCGTCCTTGGGAGTTGGCGGAAGTTGAATGCTAGCTTGGTGGGGCCGGCTTAAGCTGGGAAGTTGGTGCAAGTTGGGAGAATGATCAGGATTGGGAAGCTTGCACGTTGGGAAGCTGGCGCCGGTTGGGAAGATGACGCTAGTTTGGAAGCTGGCATGGATTGGGAAGCTCTTGCAAGGGAAACGCTTGCGGTTTAGGGTTTGACACGCCAAAACCCTAATTGGCACCCTTCACTAAAGTTGTTGTAGAATCCTCGTTTGGAGTTGGATTTTCGATGTCCGTATATGTATCTTCAAACCCAGGAAATTTCCAAGCTTTAGCAAAGAAGCTTTTTGAATTTTGAGAATATTTAGGAGATGAAAAACGCAAAACAGTAAACTTCCAGGAGGTTTTCAGAACTTTTCCAGGTTGCATGTTTCCTGATGTTCTGGTCACCTCTCCTTGTTCGTTCATCCGATTGTCATGAAATTTTGACATGTTGTAGGTAACTTCCATGCGAAGAGAATGGTATATAAACCAACACTAGATTACACACACCAATTGCTCCCAGTTCATAATTGAACACAGGGCAGTGTAAGTTTCCCTCAGCTGAGTTTGTTTGGAAAACATGTTTCATAACTTCAGTACTTCTTGCACATGTTGTAGAAGAATAATAAGGAACTTGAATGATGTTAGTTCACTTACTTTCTTTATTTTATGATCGTACTGATTTTCCACGCTTGATCCATCCTAATCCCATGTAATCTTCGTATTAGGTGCTTAACAACGAAGTTGGGAATCATGGGTCCACTAGTACGAGCAACCCTAGAGTTGTAAACGATGAACCACTTGCGCCTCCAGGTTATGAAGTATTGATTGCCAATATAGTGGAAGTGGCAGAAATCCCAATTGAGCCTCAGATGGTGGAACCCGAATCGAGAATAGTAGAAACTGCTTCGTCGGAGGTTTCCATCATGCGCAACCTATTCTTATTACATCTCCTTGAATTCCATGTCCACATGATTCGACATGATCCTATCGTACTCTTCTGGGTATGACAGTGGGATGCTTAGAAATTACTTAATGAAATATTCTGATAGTGCAGGCTTAGGACCCTCCATGACCCCGCAAAGTGTTGAAATCATCTTCTAGACAGAGAGATGATGGTATTCTTGCGATGTACCCTTGAAGAGTGGATGACCTTGTTGTGAGTGAGGCTTTTTGGTTGAATGTGTCTTCTAAGCTTTGATAGTGAAGGGATTCTGTGTATATCCTCAGTCCTCAAGCATGGTTTACATGTTTCCATATTTGTAGTAATTGTTGCTGTGGTGAGGCTCTGGTTGGTATTAACGAGTGAGCGACAATAGTTCTTGGTAGGATATGTAATCATAAGAGACAACATTGTCGTGGTAACAAAGTAAGTTGGCTGGAATTTTATGGGCTTCCTTGGAAGTAAAAATATTGGCTGGATGTGACTATAATCCTTGACATGAAAAAACGGCATTGAAGTAGCTTCGGCTCTTGGTGAGGATGTTGAAAATTAGGAAGTTAAACGTTAAAGTTTTGGTTTCGGACCCTAGAGCATCGTATGGAGAGAATGCTGAAGAGGAGCGGTTGCGTTAATCAGTGTGTTGTCAAACCGGCCATCCTTAAAGCGAACAGTGGTTAGGAATCCTTGGTTCCTTCTATCAAACGTGCTTTAGTTTGGGAGCGGCTTCTCTGGTTGGAAATAAATGATTCCCTAATATAGTGTGGTTGAGGGCTGCAGATATGTCTTGACGTTGTGCCTTGGGGAAACATAGAATCTCACATAAATGTTTCATCATGGACCGCAAAGTTTTGTGGGCGAAGTCCCCAGAAATCATGCTTCCCTTGACAGGAAGAGAGTCTTCGTGAACCCAGGGGGTTTGATGATTTGCTTCGATTTTGGAGAAGTTGTTCCTGATCTTTACATGTGATGAAATTGGATTGATGCTTCCCTACGGGGCGTTCAAGTGCAATGGTAGAAGGATACAGGATGCCAGCGCTGAGAAGATGCAAACTAGAAGTGCAAGTGTGACGCAAGATGTCAGTGCTGGAAAAGATGAAAGATGCCAGCGCTGGAAAGTCGGCACAGGGTGTGGTATTGTGGCCGGTCATGTGCGTGCTGCATGTGTGCCTGACATGTGCGTCTGGGATGTGCGTCCGATAAGCGCGTCTGGCAAGAGCGTCTGGTGTTGTCTTGGACACGGACTGTTGGCGCTGGAATTTTGGCTATCAAGATTTGATGATTGCGTGGGAGGCTTCTTTCCATGGGACGGTGGTATTGATACCTGGAAGGCGTGCATGGTGGATCATGGAATGCTGGTGTTAGTGGTAGCGTGGTAGCAACAAAGTGGTCAAGCATATTCTGGCTATGTACTCCAGCGTTCCTCCTTCAGTTTTTTCTCCTCTTTTTTTTTTTTTGGTGCAAACCTTAGCCATAGGTATGCCTTCCATAAATCTGTAGGAATATAGTTCCTCTCTTCGAATATTATTGTAGTAGTGTCAGCTACCTCATGAATAGTAACTAGTAACCGTTATGATGCAAAGTCGGTACACATGGTGATGAAACAAAGAGTTGGAGCTGAAATAAGCGGTCCTCCAAATGACGAATGACGTCTTCTTCGAGAAAAGTAAACCACTGTTGAATGGCTTCCTTTGCACTTCTGTCTTCTGAAATTCTTTTCTTTTCTTTTTTTGAAAGGAAAATGAAACACCCGGCTTATGGTTTTGATTTTCTGGATTGATAGAAAAGTTTTTTTTTTAGATTTCTGGGTTGATAGGCAAGTGTTCCCTATGAGGGTTTTGGGTTATTATTCAGGATGAACGTTTTAGGATGATGTCATTTTTGGTTATGATTGTAAGTGATACGAACATCTCAGGGAAGATATGGAACCGCAAACATTGCGTGTTGGTATTTTTGAGGATATTGGATTATTTTTGGAATAAATGGTTTTAATAGTATGGCTCTGAATATGAATTGTGAGGAAAATATTGCTTTCAAGAAAGTGTGTGCCGGTAGTTTGGATATGATGAAATAGTATGATGGTTTTGTCGAGAACCTGAAAGAATAAATTGCATATCTCGTCTGATCTAGACTTACTCAGTTTTCTGGGTCTTTTGTCTGAAAACAAGATCCTCCCCGCGCAAAACCGATCTTGTATATAATATTGTCGCTATTTCGGAAAGTCCCCAGTTATTTTTGGATCTTCCTGGTGACTGAGTCGTTTGCTTCTGGTTCCTGTGAAGTCCCCAGTCATCTCTTGCGGTTTGCGACTGGTTACCAGGTTTTCTGGTAGTCGAGTTGTAGATCCCCTAACCGATTGCCCGCTTCAGCCATCCTTATGCTCGTATCGAGGCATGAGATCGATTTCTGGAAGCGGATATTGTAACCGAGAGATCAATCCTCCCGCTGTGGTCGCCAATTGTTTATGGTTAAAAATCATTTTTGCCGATTTTGGTAAATTCGGTAGGTGAGTGAGAAACTGGTTTAAACCCTAAACAAATGTGTTGCACGTGAGTACTTTTTTGATTATAGAGATCAATCTGTACAAGTCTGGCCTAAACCAAGAAATGGCCGTTCCAGACTTGTTTCGGTCACAAAGTGGATGAGAAGGGTAGATTTCGGGAGGGAAGCAAAGAAAGGTGTTGAGACTAGAATAATTCTGGGAGAGTAATGTCTCGACTTGTATCAGAAAGTGAAAGCTTCAGAAGCTTGCAAGAGATGAAAGCTTTTTGGAAAGCTTGCAAAGTTGCCTTTTCTGAGAGTGTTGTGTTTTTATCCTGACCGAGACTTGTCGTCTGGTGGAAATAGGTAAGACCTATTTATACAAGTCGAGATTGAAACGTACCCTAGCCTCATGAAAGAAGAGAGTAAAGGGTGAAATAATGGGAGGAGGTGGTAACCGCATGGTGTTTATGGGTGAAAACGTTTTCACCATTATTTCTTCATTTATTTGACCACTTTATTCCTATTCACGCTTTATTAAAGTGAGTGTAGTGTACCATGCATGATGTGACCTCCAAACCAAGATGCTGGAAAGCATCCCTAGTTTGTGTTGATGTCTCGAGTGTTGGTTGCACTTTGAGTGCAAGTGGCAATGCCAGGCTGCAAGTGGCGCGTGTGGCATGTGCGGAATGCCTTTGTTGCGGGTTGTACCTTGAGTGCAAGTGGAAATGCCAGAGATGCTAGTGGCGCATGTGGCATGTGCGGAATGCCATGGTGGTAGGTTGCACGTTGAGTGCAACTGGCCACGCCAAAGCTTCCAATGGCGCGTATGGCATGTGCACAATGCCTTGGTGGTAGGTTGCACGTTGAGTGCAAGTGGCAATGCCAGAGGTTCCATTGGCGCGTGTGGCATGTGCGGAATGCCTTGGTGGTAGGTTGCACGTTGAGTGCAAGTGGTAATGCCAAAGATGCCAGAGGTGCGTGTGGCATGTACCAATGTCATGTGCGGAATGCCTTGGTGGTAGGTTGCACGGCTTGCAAATTAGGCTACCAACGATGGTTTTGGCATGTGCCAATGGCACGTACGTCCAAGTTGGTCTAGGTTTCACGGCTTGCAAGTTAGTCTACCGGCGTGCTTGTTTGGCATGTGCCAATGGAACGCACGGCCATTAGGGCCACGGATAGGTAATGAAAGCTACCAGCATGCACGGCCACTTGCCAGCACGTAAGTTAGTCTACCGGCGTGCTTTTCTGAGAGTGTTGTGTTTTTATCCTGAAAGAGAGTTGTTATCTGGTGGAAATAGATAAGACCTATTTATACAAGTCGATATTGAAACGTACCCTGGCCTCATGAAGGAAGAGAGTAAAGGGTGAAATAATGGGAGGAGGTGGTAACCGCACAGTGTTTATGGATGAAAACGTTTTAACCATTATTTCCTCATTTATTTGACCGCTTTATTCCTATTCACGCTTTCTTAAAGTGAGCGTAGTGTACGCTGCATGTTGTGACCGCCAAACCAGGACCTTGGAAATCATCCCCCAGTTTGTGTTGATGTCTCGAGTGTTGGTTGCACCTTGAGTGCAAGTGGAAATTCCAGGCATGTGCCAATGGCGTGTGCGGAATGCCTTTGTTGCGGGTTGCACCTTGAGTGCAAGTGGCAATGCCAGAGCTACTAGTGGCGCGGGTGGCATGTGGGGAATTCCTTGGTGGTAGGTTGCAGGTTGAGTGCAAGTGGCCACGCCAAAGCTGCTAGTGGAGTGTGTGGCATGTGTGGAATTCCTTGGTGGTATGTTGCACGTTGAGTTCAAGTGGCAATGTTAGAGCTGCCAGTCACGCGTGTGGCATGTGCCAATGGAATGTGCATAATGCCTTGGTGGTAGGTTGCACGTTGAGTGCAAGTGGCAATGCCAAAGCTGCCAGAGGCGCGTGTGGCATGTACCAATGGCATGTGTGGAATGCCTTGGTGGTAGGTTGCATGGCTTGCAAATTAGGCTAACAGGGAGGGTTTTGGCATGTGCCAATGGCACGTACGGCCAAGTTGTCCTAGGTAGGACGACTTACAAGATAGGCTACCAGCGTGCGTCTTTGGCATGTGCCAATGGAAAACACGCCCATTAGGGCCACGACTAGGTAATAAAATCTACCAATGAGCGTGTTAGCATGTGTCAATGGCACGCTCGGCCATTATGGCCACGGCTTGGTAAGAAAATATTCCAGTGAGCGTGTTGGGATGTGCCAATGGCACGCTCGGCCATTAGGGCCACGGCTTAGTTAGAAATCTTCCAGTGAGCGTGTTGGCATGTGCCAATGGCACGCTCGGCCATTAGGGCCACGGCTTGGTAATGAAAGCTACCAATGAGCGCGTTGGCATGTGCCAATGGAACGCTCGGCCATTAGGGCCACGGCTTGGTAAGGAAAGATGCCAGTGAGCGTGTTGGCATGTGCCAATGGCACTCTCGGCCATTAGGGCCACAACATGGTAAGAAAAGTTGTCAGTGAGCGTGTTGGCTTGTGCCAATGGCACGCTCGGCCATTAGGGCCACGACTTGGTAAGAAAAGCTGTCAGTGAGCGTGTTGGCATGTGCCAATGGCATGCGTGCCCAATTTGGCCTAGGTTGCACGGTAAGGGCCAAGGTAAGGGTGTTTGGCTTGGCATGGTATGGCTAGCATAGCTAGGGCCAAGGCAAAGTGTGTTTGGCATGGCGCATCTAGCTTGGGCTAGGTATGGCTGCCATGATTTTCTATTGGCACAGAGGTGCGGCTAGTATGGTTGGCATTCCTTGGCGCGTTTGGTGTGGCTAGCATAGATAGGGCCAAGGAAGAGTGTGTTTGGCGTGGCACGGCTATCTTGGGCTAGGTGTGGCTGGCATGACTTGCCATTGGCACGGAGGGAAATTAGGGTTTTGCTTGTTCTAACCCTAATTTGAAAAAAATACCCCCCATTAATTACTAACTACATGTATTAAATATTCTAATAAATGTGTCACCGGTGACATTAGGTTATTCGGGGTTTTACAATTTTACCCTTTGTCTAAAAATCACCATCAACACTTCCCGAATGAACTTGTTGTTCTGTGGAAATAGGCAAGACCTATTTATACAAGTCGAAGTGAAACGTACTCTTGGTCTCATTAAGGGGTGGTTAAATTATGTAAGTAAATGGGAGGAGGTGATGAACGTCTGCATGTAATTGATGTTCCATAAAACTGTTAACGTATGAAATTGATGTTCCATAAAGCCGTTAACGCATGGAATTGATGTCGAGCGTTTCACCATTAACTCGCTATATTTACTAAATGCCTCACCCTTATGACACTTCCTTATGACGGGCGTAGTGTACGCCACACGCCGTAAACCGCAAAACCAATACCCAAAGAGGATCCCCCAGTTTGTGATATGTGTTTGATGTCTCGAATGTTTTTGTGGAAAACATGTGGCATGTCGTTGTTGCCTGGCAAGTCGAGATTGGAAGACTTGGTATCTTGGTGACCTTCGACAGTAGAGATCTTGCATCTTAAGAGGAAAGGTAGTCGTTGATCGTCTCACGCTTTCGTTCGTTGGTGGCCGCATAGGAAAGCCCATCATGGTGGCGCGGCTAAACTGGCATGCTATTGGCATGGCATGGTGGCGTGGCTAGGTTGGCATGACGTTGGCATGGCATGGTTTGGCATGGCCAAACTTAGGTTTTCGGGACAAAGGTTACCATGCGTTGTCTGGTAACCTTGGATAGCTGAGATTTGCTCCTGGGATTGAAGGGAAACCGTTGATTGTTGCACTCCTTTGTTTTGGAAACCGCATAAGGAAGGCCAGCATGGTAGCGTGACTAGGTTGGAATGGCATGGTTTGGCGTGGCCAAACTTAGGTTTTCAGTCCAAAGGTTACCACACGTTATCTTGTAACCTTGGATGGCTAGGATTTTCTCCCAGAGTTGAAGGGCAACCGTTGATTGTTGCACGCCTTCATTTTGGTAGCCGCGTAGGTGTTGATGGTGGTTTTTAGCTTAGGGTTAAAATCGTAAAACACTAAACCCTAGCAGACAGTAATGTCACAACATTTAAAGTAACACGCATTTACTAGGAACATTTATTGAAACCTTTAATGTGTCTCTAAATAATTACCGGGGTATCTTTTTCAAATTAGGGTTACGACAAGACAAACCCTAATTCCCACGTGTGCCAATGGAAAATCATGCCAGATTTACACCAACCAACGCCAAAGCATGCCAACCATGCTAGCCGCACCTCTGTGCCAATGTAAAATCATGCCAGCCACACCGACCGCGCCAAAGCATGCCAACCATGCTAGCCGCACCTCCGTGCCAATGGAAAATCATTCCATCCACACCGACCGCGCCAAAGCATGCCAACCATGGTAGCCGCACCTCTGTGCCAATGGAAAATCATTCCAGCCACACCGACTGCGCCAAAGCATGCCAACCATGATAGTCGCGCCTCTGTGCCAATGGAAAATCATGTCAGCCACACCGACCGCGCCAAAACATGCCAACCATGCTAGCCGTACCTCTGTGCCAATGGAAAATCATGCCATCCACACCAACCGCTCCAAAGCATGCCAACCATGCTATTCGTACCTCTGTGCCAATGGAAAATCATGCCAGCCACACCGACCGAGCCAAAGCATGCCAACCAAGCTAGTCGCACCTCTGTGCCAATGGAAAATCATGTCAGCCACATCGACCGCGCCAAAGCATGCCGGCCATGCTCGCCGCACCTCCGTGCCAATGGAAAATCATGTAATCCACACCTACTGCGCCATGCCAATCGCACCTCTCCATGGTCCCATGTCGCGCCCCCATACTGTCCTTCACTACGCGGCTATCAAAACGAAGGCGTGCAATAATCAACGGTTGACCTTCAAACCCAAGAGCAAATCCTGGCCATCTAAGGTTACCAAACGACCTTTGCCCACAAAACCCTAGCTTGGTCACGCGCCTAACCCAAGCTGACCACGCCATGCACCCCTGTAAAACCCTTGGACCCACATGCCAAGCTAAACCAAACCTAGCCCAAGCTAGCCGCGCCATGCAAAATGCACTTTTCCTTGGCCCTATCCATGTTAGTCACACTATTCCAAGCCAGACGTCCTTTCCTTGACCCTAACCACACCATACGACCATGGAAAACCCTTTTCCCCACATGCCAAGCCAAATCGCACTTACTCAAAGCTAGACACGCCCAATGCAAACCCTTGTCCCCACATGCCAAGCCAAAATCGCACCTAGCCAAAGCTATCCACCCCAAGGCGAACCCTTGGCCCTACATGCCAAGCCTAACCTAGCCGCGCCACCCTGTTGGCCTTCCCTACGTGGACACCAAACGATGGTGTGCAACAATCAACGGTTGCCCTTCAATCCCAGAAGCAAGTTCTAGCCAACTATGACTGGTCCGTATAGTGACGCATAATCATGGCGCGTCCCGGAATTGGTAACCTGGCAGATGGAGCTGCATGTCCGACGATGTAGCGCCAAGACGACTGAGACAAAAAAGGTTACTTGACATTGAAAATATTATGTGATAGTGTTGTATATCCTTATTCATAGTTAGTCCAGCTCAAGGAAGGAATAAAGGACGAGATGCAAAGTCATGGGATGGATTTGGCATGGTCTTAAGTTTTGGCCAAGACTTATACTATTCATATGAAACAATGGTGAGGCCAAACACGCCATTGGTGATAGTTGCTCGCTAAAGGAGATGCAAGTGATGCATACGAAGCATGAAGGTTGAACTCAACAAGTTAAGACTTAGTTGGCATAATATTTGGATGTTGGTATCCAAATGAGATAAAGTATGCAATGCAAGCTATAATGGCGCAACGCAGGACATAATAGCAGTATTTGGAAGAAGTGTAAACTGAGTTACAAGTGGCGACGTTGTAGGACTTGATTTCAAGCGTGCTGAAGCGTGTGAGAAAGTTAGAGACGGTTATAAAGTGCTTTATAACCGAGTTTGGCATTACCCTAACCGTTGAAGACAGGTGTGGCGTCATTAAGCAAGCCAACACTAAAGCTGCCAGTTAAAAAGTGGAACTGGCGGTTAGGGAACTGCCCATGGACAGATGGTTGTTCATGGGGCGTGCAACAGAGTTGCATACGGATTGGACCTGGTTCTTGGCATTATAAATAGACAGAGAACCCTTGTAAACTAGTTGTTCAATAGTTCGAGTATTGAGGAACCACATTTGCAGTAGAGAGTGATTGCTGCATTAGCCTTAGAGAATAAGCTTGTAAAGTCCATTGGTTGGACGTTTTGTATCTTCCCCTTAAGCTAATAAAAGTGAGTTTGTTGGCTTATACGTTTGGCTTTAGTTTCCTGTTGATTTTTTATACTCCCCAGATTCTTTGAAGAATAAACATGGAAAGAACCTCTTTGTAGTATGGGCTACATTGTTTGGTAGAGAAAATCTGAGTAAGACTTCCGTTGCATACTCTTGGTAGAGTTGGCTGATTGCATTGGTGCAATCTTATAAGGCTGAAATACATTGGGTGATAAGAGATCACTGAACCACTGTATTGACGGGTTATATCTTCGCGAAAAATTTCTTAGAGCATTTGAAGGTGTGACAATCAGGGTATCAGAGCACGGTTTTCTCTGGTTTGGCTTTATTTTTGGAAGATTTTCTCTGTTTTGCTCGAGTTTAGTTATTGAAATCGTTAGATCGTAATGGCTGGTAAGAAGAGTTCGATGGATGCCTTAACTGATAGGGTAGCAGACTTGGAAGACAGGATGGGTGATGAGGTGCGCCATCCTAATGATGCTAATTATGATGCTACGGTGATGGCTCGCATCCAAGCGTTAGATAATCATGCTTCTGACAGGATTGTTGCAAGCCAGAATGCAACTATGAAGCATACTAATTTGGAAGGCCAAATCAATGCTTTCAAGACCATGTTAACAGGAGCCTTGAAAGAGCTAACTGATGAGATTAGTGTCTTGAGTTGAATGGTGGGTGTAATTGGTGTAGATCAGACTACTGCAGGTGGTAGTGGCAGTGACTTTACGAAGATTAAAGTCCCAGAACCTAAGTCGTTTTCTGGCGCAAAAGATGCAAAGGCATTGGATAATTTCATGTGGGACATGGACCAATACTTCAAAGCCTCCAGAACACCGGAAGAACAAATGGTTACTCTCGTTAGCATGTACGTGGAGGGTGATGCGAAATTATGGTGGAGAACTAGAACTGATGATGACCTTACTGCTGGTCATCCAGGTATCGTGACATGGAATGTCATGAAAGAAGAATTGAAGGGTCAATTCTTACCAAGCAATGCTGCTTGGCTAGCCAGAGAAAGCTTGTGTAAGTTGAAGCATACCGGTACACCACGGGAATACGTGAAAGAGTTCTCGTCTCTGATACTAGACATTCGCAACATGTCGGAGGAAGACAAGTTGTTTAATTTCATATCTGGTTTGCAGTCGTGGGCTCAGTTTGAAGTGAGAAGGCAGGGTGCCAAATACCTACCTTCAACCATTGCAATCGTGGACATCCTTGCTGATTATAGGTCAGTCAATACCTCAACTGATGCTAGTAGGAAGGGCAAGGATAAGAAAAACCAGAAGTGTAAGGACAAGGATAAGAAAAGTTCTGAGGACAATGAGAGAATCTATCAAAGGGATGATAGTTTGGATTCAAGGAACAACAAGGCAGGTGGTTGTTTCTTATGCAATGGTCCTCTCCTTGTGCGTGATTGTCCAAAGAAAGAAAAATTGTCCGCAATCGTCACTGAGTGTAGTGGTGACAAAGAAGAAGATGATCAAGTGGAGCATGTTAATCCTATTCAACTATGCAACATAGTAGCACAAACGGCAGCAGTACAGCATGGGCTGATGGGTGCTGGCCTGGTTTATGTGAAAGTTTGCATACAAAACCATCGCCTCTGGGGCATGGCAGACACGGGTGCGTCACATACTGTGATGAGTTTGTCGATGGAAGAGTACTTGGGTTTGGAAGTATATCAAGCTGATCACTGCATGAAGACAGTGAATTATATAGCTAAGCCAATCAAGGGGATGGCAGTGGCGAATGTTGAAGTTGGAGCATGGCGTGGCCAGATTAGCATAATGGTGATGCATCTCAATGATTTCGAGATGATCCTTGGTAACAACGTTTTCAAAGAAGCAGAGGCAACAGTGATGCCTCACCTTGGCGGTATTTTCATACAAATTCCTAGCGCACCTTGTTTCGTGAAGGGTGTAGGGAAAGTCATTCCGGTTGATATGAAGTGTGACAAGTGGAAGGAAAGTGAGTTTGCACCAGTTCGCTCGTTCGAAGAAATCTAAGATGAGATTCATATGGAATTTGGATATCCTATGGATCTTGGTATCCCTTGTTAGCCGTGATTAGCGCATGTATGAGGCAGGGGCATTGCATTGCTGATTACAAGTGCCTGAACCTGCAAGGTTGCTGAAGTATGGAGACTTTAGCATATTATCTATTTGTTGTTTTCTGTTTTCAAGTTAAGTTGGGTGCTGCTGATCTTATGGTCTTAAAAGACAGCACACTTTAGTTGGTGTATTTTCTTTGGTAATGTAATTTGCTTTCAGTAAGGCCGAGTGTTGGACAGTGGTGTAAAAGGGAAGGAGTCCCTAAGTTTCTTATGTAAGGCTAGTGTAATGAATGAAGGTGGTGTTTAAGCAAAAACCCTGTCTCTTTTTGCTTAATGTAAAACTAGTTCATTGGGGAAGCACTACAAGTATACTTAGCCAAAGTATACAATAAGAAACGCTGAAAGCAAAACCAAGCAAAGGAGTAGAGTTGGTGGCATAAGCGAGTTTGCTATTGGGAAAGTTACGTAGAAGTGCGACAGTATTTGGCAGCGATAGCATGGAGTAACACAGCAAGAAAGAAGATGTAAGTCCATGAAGCATATGAGTTAAGAGTAACTCATAGCTAGGAAAAACATGATGTTGTTTTTCCGCTACATTAAAGCGTATCAGTTTGAAGGAACAAGTGAGGCCTTGTTAGTTTCAAAGGAACGTAAAGGGGAACCTTGGCTCGGTGGGAGAGTCGGTCTAATGTTAGGGGTATCCTAAGTCATGGATAATGTCATGCATTTCAGTCGAGTTGGCAAAAGAGTGTTGTAACGTGATTGAAGGACACTTAGTCTACAGTAAGGCCTGTTGAATTGCAAGAATGCAATGTCAGTCGGAATTGAAGGCAAGTAAGCTAAGTTATACATATCACCCAGATATGGTTGGCTATTTGAAGTGTACACTTAGGCACGGAATGGCTTGGAAGAAAATTTGTGTGCTGATGCAAGGAGCATAGCAACAGATTGCAAGTAGCATTTGGGTGTTGAGATGTGAATGAAGTAGAGATTGAAGCATAGTCGACGATGCGACAATGAAGCTGGAATTTACAGGCTCAATAGCAAGGAAAACAAACTAAGTGGTGGCGTAAATTATTAGGCAGAAAAGGTTTTGGCAAAGTTAAAGGCCAAACATAAATGCTGATTCTGAGAATGGCTTAGATGCGTACAAGGCCAAGGAAAGTTCAGTAGAGACTGAACTGATGTTGCGTTCAACGAGGACGTTAAACATATTGGGTGGGGGAGGTCTATGACCGGTCCGCATAGTGACGCATAATCATGGCGCGTCACGGAATTGGTAACTTGGCAGATGGAGCTGCATGTCCGACGATGTAGCGCCAAGACGGCTGAGACAAGAAAGGTTACTTAACATTGACAACATTATGTGATAGTGTTGTATATCCTTATTCAGAGTTAGCCCAGCTCAAGGAAGGAATAAAGGACGAGATGCAAAGTCATGGGATGGCTTTGGCATGGTATTAAGTTTTGGCCAAGACTTAGACTATGCATATGAATCAATGGTGAGGCCAAACACGCCATTGGTGATAGTTGCTCGCTAAAGGAGATGCAAGTGATGCATATGAAGAATGAAGGTTGAACTCAGCAAGTCAAGACTTAGTTGGCATAATATTTGGATGTTGGTATCCAAATGAGATAAAGTATGCAATGCAAGCTATAATGGCGCAACGCAGTCCATAATAGCAGTATTTGGCAGAAGTGCAAACTGAGTTACAAGTGGCGACGTTGTAGGACTTGAATTCAAGCGTGCTGAAGCGTGTGAGCAAGTAAGAGACGGTTATAAAGTGCTTTATAAAAGAGTTTGGCATTACCCTAACCGTTGAAGACAGGTGTGGCGTCATTAAGCAAGCCAACACTAAAGCTGGCAGTTAAAAAGTGGAACTGGCGGTTAGGGGAACTGCCCATGGACATATGGTTGTTCATGGGGCGTGCAACAGAGTTGCATACGGATTGGACCTGGTTCTTGGCATTATAAATAGCCATAGAACCCTTGTAAACTAGTTGTTCAATAGTTTGAGTATTGAGGAACCACATTTGCAGTAGAGAGTGATTGTTGCATTAGGCTTAGAGAATAAGCTTGTAAAGTCCATTGGTTGGACATTATGTATATTCCCCTTAAGCTAATAAAAGTGAGTTTGTTGGCTTATACGTTTGTCTTTAGTTTCCTGTTGATTTGTTATACTCCCCAGATTCTGTGAAGCATAAACATGGCAAGAACCTCTTTGTAGTATGGGATACATTGTTTGGTAGAGAGAATCTGAGTAAGACTTCCGTTGCATACTCTTGGTAGAGTTGGCTGATTGCATTGGTGCAATCTTATAAGGCTGAAATACATTGGGTGGTAAGAGATCACTGAACCATTGTATTTCCGGGTTATATCTTCAAAAACAATTGCTTGGAGCATTTGAAGGTGTGACACCAACCAAGGTTACCAGACGACACATGATAACCTTTGGCCCAAAAACCTAAGTTTGGCCACGCCAAACCATGCCATGCCAATGGAATTCCAACCTAGGTGCGCCACCATGTTGGCCCACACTAGGCGGCTACCAAAACGAAGGCGTGCAACAATCAATGGTTGCCCTTCAATCCCAGGAGAAAATCCTATCCATCCAAGGTTACCAGACGACGCATGATAACCTTTGGCCCAAAAACCTAAGTTTGACCACGCCAAACCATGCCATGCCAACGGCATGCCAACCTAGTTGCGCCACCACATTGGCCCTCACTACGTAGCTACCAAAACGAAGGCGCGCAATGATCAACGGTTTCCCCTCCACTCAAGATGCAAAATCTCGACCGTCGAAGGTCACCTGGCTAGCAAGTTTCCCGAGCTTAACTTGCCAAGCCACAACAACATGCTACATGTTTTCCAAAAATATTCGAGACATCAACACAAAATGGGGGATGCTCATTAGGGTATTGGTTTGGTAGTCTACAGCGTGTGTCATACATAAATGCCCGTTTCAAGATAGTGTAATATGAATAAGACGTTTAGTAAATGTAAGAAGCAACGGTGAAACGCTCTTTATTATGGAACATCAATTCCATCAATACCAGGCGTTACCACCTCTTCCCATTTAACTCATCTGTTTTATTTTCTTATGAGGCCATAGTACGATTCTTTTTAGACTTGTATAAATAGACTTACCTATTTCCACCAGAAGACAAGTTTTTGGTCAGGGAAAAATACCACACTCAGAAAGGCAACTCTTGCTAGCTTTCTCGAAGCTTTCACCTTCGGATACAATTCAAGTACTACTCTTCCATAATTATTCTTGCCTCAGCACTCTCTTCGCTTCCCTCCCTAAACCAACCCTTATCCTCCACTTTGTGACCGAAGCAAGTCTGGAATGACCATTTCTTGGTTTAGGCCGGACTTGTACAGATTGATCTCTCGAATCTAAAGTACTCCCTTGCAGTACATTGTTTAGGGTTTAAATTGTTTCTCACTTTCACACCCGCAATTACCAAAATCAGTAGAAACCATTTTCACCTACAAACTGTAGGGAAGGCCATCATGGCGGCGCGGATAGGTCTGCATGCCGTTGGCATGGCATGGTATTGCGTGGGCGGCCAATGGTTTGCTTATGGGCGCGGCTAGCTTGGCTAGGTGCGGTTTGGCTTGGAATGTGGGGCTAAGGGTTTTCCATGGGCGCATGGCGTGGCTAGCTTGGTTAGGTGCGGTTTGGCTTGGCATGTGGGGCCAAGGGTTTGCCATGGACGCATGGAGTGGCTAGCTTGGCTAGGTGCGGTTTTGGTTTGGCATGTGGGGCCAAGGGTTTGGCGTGATCCAAGCTAGGTTTGTGACCAAGCTTGGGGTTTGGGCTAAAGGTCGTTTGGTAACCTTGGATGGCCAGGATTTTCTCCTGGGTTGAAGGGCAACCGTTGATTGTGGCGCGCCTTCGTTTTGGTAGCCGCGTAGGGAAGGTCAGTATGGCGGCGCGGCTAAGATGGAATGTGGCCACGACGAGGTGCGTTTGGCATGGCGCGGTAGGTGTGGCTGGCTAGGTTTGCCATTGGCACAGGGGTGCGGCTAGCATGGTTGGCATGACTTAGCGTGGTTTGGTATAGCTGGCATGGTTTGCCATTGGCACAGAGGTGCGGCTAGCATGGTTGACATGCCTTGGCGCGGTTGGTGTAGCTGGCATGGTTTGCCATTGGCACAGAGGTGCGACTAGCATGGTTGACATGCCTTGGCGCGGTTGGTGTGATTGTCATGGTTTTCCATTGGCACAGAGGTGGGAATTAGGGTTTGGCTTATCGTAACCCTAATTGGTATTAAAAAAGATACCCCGGTAATTTTTCACAGACACATTAAAGGTTTCAATAAATGCGCCTAGTAAATGATTGTTACTTAAATGCCGTGACGTCACTGTCTGACTAGGGTTTAAGGTTTTGCGATTTTAATCCTAAGCTAAAAACCACCATCAACGGCAGTTTTTAGATCTTAGGCCCCCCATATCCAAACTTAGGATATTAGATATCCTATAAGCCCCCAAATCCCAAAGGGATTTGATCCCCAATAATAGGACTCTTTTCTTGGGCCTATGGAAAAAACTTTTTCCTGTTCATTTCTTACTTGACTTGTTCATCTTTTTTTTTTGTTTTTACATAGATTCATTTTTTACCTGTTACTGGTTGAAAAGCAGCTATCAATTCCTTTTTAATGGTTTTAGTTGTTCAATTGTTAATAACCATTTGTAGTAATTCATTGTTTTTCTTTCAAGGTCATTGTGGCTAGTGATGACTGAAAAGAGGTTGTTGCAGGTCAAATTAAAAACACACTGAGATCCTGAGTCTTGACCATTCTAGTTCCGTAATTCATTGTCGCATGCTTATTTTTCAAGCTCTGGAAGTTTAATACCCACGATGTCCATGTTCTTTTAAGAATATTGCAGATAATTGTCCAAAATCAATGTGGCTCCTCAATTTGTCTAATATGTAGGTCTTAGTGCTTTGCGGGCGAAAGCCACCTGAAAATAAATTTAGGGTTTTTTTGATAAAGTACCCCTATTTTTCACATTACACTAAAAAAGTGTCTCCGTTTTTTAAAAATTTATTAAAGTACCCCGTTTTATTTAAAAGGCAAATTCCATCCAGTTAAGTGATAGGTGTCAGTTATCTTTCCAATTAAAAGTCCTATTTACCCCTGAACTACATCTCCTTGGTGGGAAGGGTAAATGATCCGATAATCCTGAAAATGGTGTAACGATCCTGAACCGTGCTCGACGAATCTGAAAGCGTTGTCACGATCCTGAACCGGGCACGACGAACCTAAAAAAATGTTGTAGAAGGTCGTTTTCTTCCAACCAAAAACCCCAAAACACTTGAAATGATGAACCTTTTTGGGGAAATGATGTAACGAACCTGAAAGCGGTGTAACGATCTTGAACCGGACTCGACGAACCTGAAAAATGATGTATAAAATCAATGTGGCAATAATAAAAGGGTAAATATGTAAAGTAAATTAGTCTTAACTAACATTGGATGGAAAAACTAACGTGAGGGTACTTTAACAAAATTTAAAAAAACGGGGTACTTTATCAAAATTGCAAGACCGAAAGATTTTGGTTTAAATTTCGGTGGATCTTCTTCCATATATTATTCTGCAATGCAGATTCTATTCCAAAATTTCAGGATTTCTCGTACCAAGATGATGAGTATCTAGTTAGGAGACGAATTCGAGCCATGTTATTATGTAGCTATTCTTTATTTATTCTTTATTTTTTTGTCAGTTCAGTTTTCTAATTTTTGTGTAATTCTTTTCAAACTTTTTGTACCTTTCTTTTTCGACCAATTTGTCCTTCTTAATTAGAAATTTATTTTTTAATTACATCTATTTATTTATTTAACTATATGCAATTACATCATTTAGCTCACTTATTCAAGGCAACCCAAAAAGGTTCTATTTCCAGATATCTATACCTTAGCAACTAGGGCCGGATGAAGCCACCACACTACCTTTTTTTTGAATCATTTTTTGGGACCATGGATTTTTTTCGGAGGGGGGCATGGCTTTTTTTTTCCTAACAATGTGTTCGGTTGGGAAATATTTTTTGCGACGTAACCGAACAAAGCTTTGGTTGGGAAATATTTTTTGCGAGACCAGTTCGGTTGGGAAATGCTTTTTTGCAACTAACCGAACTTATGTTCGGTTGGGAAATGTTTTTTGCAACTAACCGAACATAAGTTCGGTTGGGAAATATTTTTTTGCAACTGACCTAACTTGCCACTAAAAAACCATGGTCCCCAAAAAACCATGGTCCCAAAAAACAATTCTTTTTTTTTTTTTTTTGCTGCTTGCTTAGGTTGTAAATTCAAGCCCAATCATCTTCAAGACCAGATAGGTCTATTGCCAATCAGAAAGAGGTAATGTTGCCTAGGTGTTTTTCTATTAACCACAAAAATGCCCCCAATATTATTATTTTTTTAGTACACAAAAAATTCCCATTAATGAAACATGTGAATTCATTGGAAATTAAAAAAGCGGGAGGATCCATGGACACTCTTAGATGGACAAGGTCGGACAAGATTTGCGTCATTTTCTCCGGCAAACTCAAACGACAATGAATTTAAGTTTAATATTTTATTGATATGTTCCTATTATAAGAATTTACATTCCTACCAAAAATGAATGAAATTTGAGATATCAAACCTGACCATCTACCGATCTTAATTTCAACCATTAATTTTGAACGACTGATATTCAAAGGGGTAGATGGTGGTTTTATACATCTCAAATTGTGCTCATTTTTTATAAGAATGTAGAGTCTTATAAGAAGAATATACCATATAAATATTAGACTTAAATTTATTATCGTTTGGATTTTGTGGAGAAAAATGACACAAATTTTATCAGAGGTTGTCTATTGAAGAGTGTCCATGGATCCTTTGCTATCCCATTAAAAGGTTAGCAGCTCCTTAGTATACGTACTCCTCGAGTTTGCAGTACTCCAGTGGCAATGAAGTAATTAAACATTCTACGAAGGGCATTTTGAACATTTGAACTGGTTTAATCTCAATCCTCTGACAAAAGCCGATCACAGTTAGACATTCAATTAGGCTTCTTCGGTGGTGGAAGCTAAAAATGTTTCGATCCTTGTGGCGTAGAGTTGGAGGAGCAAATCTCAAAAGAACGACAACAGCCATCAATGGAGAACCATCATTATCATCATCAGCAGCAGCAACTCGGTATTTCCTCTTCGAATCACAGAATCCAAATGTTTTTATTGAATCTAGGGTTAGTTCCATGTTCTTCTGTTCCTTGTCTACTGCTAGTAACAGTATCAATTCATCTTCTTCTGATTCTTCATTTGTTGTTAATTATTAGATTAATTCATGTGGATTGTCTGAAATTGAAGCTCTTGCTGTTTCTAAGAAAATCAAATTCAATCCCAAATCCCAACCAGATTCAGTTTTAACATTACTTAAAATCCATGGTTTCACTAAAACCCACATTTCAAAACTCATCACTAAGCTTCCATCAGTTTTCTTATCTGATCCTCTTAAAACCCTAAAACCCAAATTGGATTTTTACATATCTAAAGGGCTACATGGAATTAAACTAGCAAACTTCATCTCAAGGAACCAAAATGTCATATCTAAAGCCCTAGTGTCATATCTCAAAAGCTTAAAAGACACTATAATCCCTTCCTATGATATGCTCAAATGCATTCTTCATACAGACCAAAATGTCATTACAACTGTTAAAGGTTCTTGTTGGATTCTCAATGTAAATTTAGTTGAAAGGTTGATGGTCAACCTAGAGCTTTTGAGATATGAAGGTGTCCCTCAATCTAATATTTCTAAGTATGTAATCATGAAACCTAGGGCTTTTATGGGAGACGCTGATCAATTTAAAATGATTGTGGAAAAGGCTAAAGGAATGGGTTTCAATCCTTTACTTACGACATTTATTATAGCTGTGGAGGGGTTGGCAACAATGAGCAAAGCCACTTGGAAAACGATGCTTACAAGAGATGGGGTTTGTCTGAAGATCAAATTCAAACTGCATTTAGGAAAGGTCCTCACTGTATGCTGGTTTATGTGAAGAAAATAACCGCAGTTATGGACTTCCTTGTCAGTGAAATGGGTTATGATTCATTGAACATTGCGGAACATCCACTGATTCTAAATAGTAGCTTGAAGAAGAGGATTATCCCTAGGTGCTCTATCATCAGAATTTTAGTCTCCAATGGTCTAATTAAGAAAACGATTTCTCTGAGTTCACTTTCAGTAATGGTGGATAACTACTTTTTGGACAAATTTGTGAAACCCTATGAGAAAGAATTTCCTGAATTGCTAAAGGTATTCCAAGGTCAGTCGAGTTACCAAGACCTACTTTTGAAACGAAGGATTTGAAGAGCTAAAAACTCATTACTGGTATGTAGTCATTTCCCTTTTTGTTCAGCTGTTGCCTCTCTTAATGAATTTATCTCACAGTTTTACCGATACTTGCCACATTTCTTGTTTATCCTAAATGGTTTTAATGTGCACGGCCATTTTAACACTTTTGTATGGATTATGCTTTCTCTGAGTTCATAGTTTTCCATTCCCTTATTTGCTGAATCACAAATTCATGCTGTAAAAGTACAACTGCACGAAAACAATCACACAAGTATCTAGTCAATCTTGGATAAACCATTGCTCAAAGACACTAGAAATACAATTGAAAGAATACTAACCAGAATATATAGGCTGACCTACGCAATTGATTTGAAATTCTTATTCAAACACTCTTCAACACATGGTACTCATGACCCTGGTAGCTGTTAGTAGCACTACAATCTATAGTTAAATACTCAATCATGCATTGCTAAACTTGTCATTGCTTTTTGATGTTCCCAGGTTTGTAGAATGAAGGAAAGAAATGTTTCTTCGTCGTTCAAGAATCCTATGCTGCAAGGTTCTAGGCTTCATAGCCCTCTCCAATTTTACCTGTTTAGCTATCCGTTTCACATTTTGCGTTACTAATTTTTCGGGTGCAGAACTGTATGCCGATTCTTGGAGATAAATTCTATTGTTTCCACGGTTCAAAGGGTGTGGTTTGTCTTCTGGAATCTGAAGAGAAGTTTCCATTCACACATAAATCGGAGGGAACTATGAAAGCCATAATGATGGCCTTGATGGGAAAATGCTGTTTTTTTGTTTTTGATGTTTGTCGGACCTAGACTTTAGCAGATTTTCCGTCAAATGGCAGAAGATGGAGTAAAACTTTAGAGGCCATGGGCCTATTCAACCTGTTGCTGGTATGAAGTTCACTTGGTTAAAATATAGAAATCTTGTCCATGCTACTTCTGCTAACCTGCATTGTTAACAGAAAAGATTAGACCATTTACGGGAGATGCTGCTAAATTTATAAGGATGGTGGAAAAGGCTAAAGCCATGGGTTTCAATCCCTTACTTTCAACATTTTTTGTAACTCTAAAGATGATTGACAATTTGATATCAATGAGTGAAGCCACTTGGAAAACTGAAGTGGATATTTACAAGAAATAGGGTTGGTTACTTTATCAATTTTAAAAGACATTTAGGATAACCTCTCAGCGTATGATTATGGCGGTTATTGATTTTCTTGTGAATGAAATGGGTTATGATTCTTTGAGTATTGCGAAAAGCCCACGGATTTTCAGTTATAGCTTGAAGGATAGGAATTAAATTTCTCTGGCGTCACTCTCAAGAATGACTGTTAAGTCCTTCAAGGACAAGTTTGTGAAGCTGTATGAGAAAGAAGCTCCTGCATTGATGAAGGTCTTCCAAGGTGTTGAATTACCAGTAACTACTTCTAAAATGAAGGATTTGGTGAGATGAGTATGGGTACGTAGATTATTTGAATTCAAAGTTCTTGTTGACATTTTCTTTCTGCTTTTTTTTCTTTTACTTGGTTCCCTTCTTATATGTGAATTTAGCTCATAGTTTCACCTATATTTGTCACTTTTCCTGTATTGCCTAGAAGTTTGGTACAGTTTATGCTTTCTATAAGTTCATGGTTTTCTAATCTCTTAACTGCTAAAACACAAATTTATGCTGGAAAATACAACTGCATGAAAATGACCACACAAGATTCCTGCTAAGCTAGGATTAAATTATTGTGCATATTCTCTTTATACTTGTTCTAGCACAGTATACAGCCATATCTGAAAGGATGCTAGGCAGAATATGTATAGACAGACCAGACCTATGCAGTTTAGTTGATCTTCTTATTGAAACACTTTAGACACATATGGTACTCGTGACTCTGGTAACCGCTAATAGCAAGAAAACCTAAAAGATCTTGTCGTTGCCTTTTTCTGTTCAGTCCACGTTTGTTGAATGAGGGAAAGAAATGCTTCTCTGGTCTTCATGAATCCCATGTTGCAGGGTTCTATGTTGATTACTTTCTAACTGTTTTTCAAATAACTTTTCGGTATAGAAATGGATCACCAACTGATGGAGACAAATTCTATTGTTTGCACGGTCAAATGGAGTGGTTAGTCATCTGCAATCTCAAAAGAATATTCCATTCACACATCAACTGGAGGGGACTGTGAAAGCCTTGATAATGGTCTTGATGGAGAAATTTAGATGTTCATAGGACCTAAACTTTAAAAGACGTCGAATCAAACAGCAGAAGATGGAGTAACATTTTAGAAGCTATGTGCATGTTCATCCTTTCACTTGAAAACCTGTTGCCGGTACGAAGTTCACTTAAAGTAAAATATAGAGATCTTGTCCAAGGTATTTCTGTTAACCTGCATGGTTTTGTCTTCACACCTAGTGATTTCACAGATGCATGTCTGATAAAGATGCGTGAGCTTCTCGAATATGAGACAGCAATCCTGCTCAAGGTGGTGATTGAATTGGGTGTCCATATTGTCTCTTTTGAAAATGTTCTGTTAAGGGGAGTCCCATTTCTCCTTGGGTGGTTCTGCCTTATTTTGATTCCAAGAAACATCTGGGGAGCTACAATCTTCTTCCTCCTCTATATGTAGCTTTTCCAATGTGTTCTGAAGATCAAATTCTAGCAGCAGTTGTTAGGAAACATCCTTATTGTATGAAGTTTTCCGAGAAAAACATTACGGCAGTTATGGATTTTCTTGTGAATGAAATGGGTTATCATTCATCAAGTATTGCTAAATCTCCAAGGGTTAACGAGAGGTGAGGATTATCCCTAGGTGCTGTGTTATCAAAATTTATTCTCGAAGGGTCTGATGAGGAAAACATTGTCTAAGGTCACTTTCAGTAATAACAGATAAGTGATTTCTTAAGAGTTTGTGAAACCTTATATGCAAGAAGCGCATTGATGAAGGTATTCCAAAGTCGGTTGAGTTACCAAGAGCTACGTGTCAACTGAAGGATTCAATTTCAATGAGATGTATATGCAGTACCGGTATGTACTCTATCCCATGGTTCATGTAACTTCCGCTCTCATTACGATTTATCTCTATGCTTGTTTTGTTATACTGACATTGATAATTGTGTCACCTCATGCATTGATTTTTCACTTACACAAAAAGCTGCCTTGGTTTTCATGAGAATATTTTTCGTGCTTAGCATTGCTGTAATGATAGAAAGTTGTAGCCATAGAGGAAAGAATTAGTATTTTGTGAATGGCGGATTATATAAGTTGATTTAGGATGGGGCGCTTTTGGGTTCAATTCATCTCATTGTGTCTTTGAGTTGTCTTTGCGATCTGGAGGGTGTCGTGACAGGCTCGCATCTGACAGATTTTCATGAATAACTACCTCGCCTTCCTGCACCTAAGATTTGAAATAGTTCAGATCAATCTGTACATATTGTTAATCGATTAGTTGATTAGTTAACATGGCTACTGAATCTCTTGCCGGCAATGCTGGAATATCTGCACATGAAATAACTCCGGGGCACACTTTTTCAACTGCAGCCTTTGCAGCGTTGATAATTTTTAAGCTTCTTACGCATAAATTGCAGCTTTCTCAGTTTGATATGTGCTTGTCGAATTGAGAAGGTCCGAACCATGACAACACTGTACATATATAAACACAAACAGAGATTATATGAATCATTAATGCAAGCTATAATTACGTGCCAATATATTAATGCATACAAAGGCTGCAGTTTATGTTAATAAACGCAGAGATTATGGAAATGCATGTCAGGCTGCGTTTAACACTGTACATATATAAACACAAACAGAGATTATATGATCCTGACACAACAATCATGGAAATGCATCGTCAATAAACGCAGCAAAGAAAGTTGGATTGTAGGAAACATATGAAGTGACTGTTTTGTGAATAATAGATTAGGTATTTTTGAATAGAAACCCAATTTCAGACCTTCCCATTAGCTGCATGCCTGCATCTATGACAAGAAAAACAAGGACCAAAAGTAACCAACATTTTAAGAGTACTAGCCTGGACTGTTTGATGTTCAAGGAATTGAGCAAAAAACTCCTAGTAGAGCAATGCAGTAGGGCAGTGAAATGATGTCATTGGTGCAATGCAATTAATTGCAATGATAGTAGTGGTAGTGATGAAGACGATAACTATTTATCAAGTATTTATAGTGCTACCATGGCGTTTGAAACCTTAGTGAACTCCTTGAATATGTCTCAATGAAATTGCTGTGAAGAAGTTGATCGAGTATGATTAATTAGCTTCTTTGTTAATTTAATGATGTATTTGGTAGTTGCAAATCCTTATGTTCAGGTTGCATGGGAAGAAAGGTGCTATTTATTGCAAGTGATAGAAGAAAGCTTAGTTATCTGTTTTGTCCGTGGTTGCTGCTACCAGCAAGCTTAAACAGAGTTTTATTGCTGATGGCGTCTTTTACCACCATTGTATATTGGATAAGTACAAGAAAATTGACCCCAATTATGACATAATGTAATTACCTTTTGGATATCAAAACCCTTAGTCTCCTAGGCAGAGAAGCAAGAACAGAAGAATGTGCTGTCTGCTGAAGAAACTTGTTCAGGTTAAGAAAAGTAGCTGCCAGACTCGAGATTAGCCCTTGAGGATGGGTCACTTTTATCAGCTCTCATGTATTTATTTGTCATTTTTATGAAAGCTGTGCATTGGTTTTCATGAAAATATTTTCCGTGGTTAGCAGTAGAGTACTGTTAGAAACTTGAGATAGATTAAGTGAGTGGAAGTATTTTGAGATGGATGGATCGTACAATTGGTTTTGGCTAGGACTCTTTTCAGTATAGTTCATCTCATTATGTCTTTGAGTTGTCTTACAATGCTAGAGCAAAATAATTTCCGTGCATAAGCTAGTTGTTCAAAAGTGCAACTATGCCATTCAGACTTGCCTTCTCTAGTCAGCATTCTGACAAATCTTAAGCTTACTGTGCTCACAGAAGAAACTTTTTCTTTTCTTTTAAGCTACACCAAAGAATAAAAGGAAGGAAAAACTCAAACCAAATACGATAGAGAGATACTGTTTGTACCCTCGAAGTAGTTTGAAATTACATGTTAAAGTAGTACGTAGTAAATAAAAATTAACTGAGTATCTACTTAGTACAAATGAACGATGATTTCCTGTCTCTTTTTCTTTACCCTATATGTAGATTTTTACTGGCTACATATGCTCTTACAGGGGAACTATCAGAATGCTCCAACCCAAGGTACCGCTCCAATCCAAAAATATTTCTAGAAAAACAGCTGAGATCTATATATGAATCCTGCAGGTACTGAGGTGGTCTAATCCATGACAAATATGCGAACTTCCACTTAATGAATTCCTCGTCAGGAACCCGCAATTTCTTCTGTATGCGCATTTTTACTGCATCTAGAGTCTCTCCTTCACGGACGGCCAACAAAAATGGTTCCCTGAAATTCTTTAACCCATTTGCATCTTTTGTGAAATGACAAACACTAATCAAGCGATCCTCAGGACCCAAGTTCTTCTCCTCCTCTAGAATTTCCTCTGCCCGTAGCGTCCCCGTCCAGTATTGATCATTAAGGTGCATAATCTTTTCACTTGGTGGAAGAATCTTACTAATCTTGTGGGAAAAAACTTCCAGCAATCTAAGTTCCGCATTGGGATGAGACAGCTCAACTTTTGTTTTCAGTTCATTAATCACGTCACCAACTGTACTTTGTTTTGGAAGTCTAATACTAAGATGGTCCGTATTATCTTTTGCTGCATGATGGAATTCCACCTTTAGAGTTTTCAAACCTTGCAACTCGTCCTTCTTCTTGAGCTCCTCAGCCTCCTTTTCAACTTTTTCTTTCGGAAACCTAATCCTCAGGGGTTCAGCAATGTCCTTCACATCCGCGTTACATATAATTTTATCTCTATCACTTTCCCGTATATACACGAGCATATATGCATTCGAATATCTTCCCTCCCCACCGTATTGCTCCTCTAATGCCCACTTGGTATCTTCTTTTGTTACCCGCTCATCATTGAATTTGAACCATTGCTCTGAGAGTGTTGGTCTTATAAAGGCATAGTAGTGTCCACCATTTCCCCCACCACTGTGAACCAAAACAGCATGAAGTGTGTAAAGATTGCGAACACTTCTATCAGCGTCTGGAGATAAGTATTTTCGACACTCCCTGTCAAGATCAAGGTGCAAAGGGTATTCATAGCGATCATTTATCTTTACCATAGTGTCCCGCATAACATAGTATTCATACCGTTTTAGCTGGAGCTGGAGAACAGGTGGGAAGTCAGTGAAAAGGATACCCTTCTTTGCATCCTGTAAACCATGTTGTTCATCAGCATGATACTTGTTATTACCTTCAAGATGCTCAACTTCTACATACTTGTCGAAAGAAGCATAAACATTCCTACAGCCTTTGACATCAAGTTGAATGTCATAAAATGACTCCTTTCTAGTAGATTTGTAGTCCACATTGATGCATTCAATGTAGTTCATATGGTGACCTTCGAACAAGTGTTGTATCGTTCCCTCCGCAACAGTTCCCTTCATTTTATCTTCAAGCTTTCCACACAGAACCCTATTAAGTTCTTGCACATCACGTTGCATGAAAGAATCCTGTGCATTCCATCCGAAAGATTCAGTGAGCTCCTTGGTCGCGACGCTACCTTCATTGTACTGAAGGTTATAAAACAAAGTCTGCAGAGCTGAAGGGATCCTTCCTCCTGATGCCAAATCATTGTCAGTTGTTGGCATATGGTACACTGCCTTCCTGAAATAAGGAATGTGATACAAAGTCTGGAGTAGAGAGTTCAGATAACATGTTGCTCCCTGATTCGTAAGACCAACATAACCCGTTTCTTTCCGAGAATCATAAATATTCCAGTAGTCTCGCGTGATCTTAACCTCTGCTTCAACTATACAAGTATTGTTTACGAGATACCCTCTATCAGGGTCATACAGTGTGCTAAGAGGCATGAACAATCGAAAACCCGTATCAGTGAATAGCGCATTAAATTGTTGCTCTGGCGCCGATTGATGTCTCACTGTGTTCCGGTTATCGAATTGATTGACGATTGCAATACTGAACTGTGCACACCTACTCCACCCATATTGCAAATTAGTATGGTCCGCAACTTCAAGGTACATCGATAAGTGATCTGTACCGTTTCCCAGTGGATACATGAATACACGCCATGGATAATTGCCAACAAAGAAAACATCAGAGTAGTGTTTTTCTTTATCCATCTGGCTAAAAAAATTCTCAATCTTCCAGATGAATTTTATAGATGCAGGATCCTGATTTTCCACTGTAATAGCGGCGGGTGCGACTTTATTTGGTTGAGGACATTCAACAAACATCTTATGACTCTTATCAACCTCCTGATCATCATCAGCAAACATATAATCATCATCATCATATTCGAAATACCTATCACCCTCCTCCTCTTCTTCCATAGGAAACTCATCATTACACCGATATTTATCATAAATCACATCATCATCCTCATGATCTGATGAGGGAGGAGTCAGGAAACTCATGTCTGTAAATCAAAAATTGAAAGATAATAAAAATAAAGGTATCTTAGGAAAAAAAATCGCAGCTGAAATATTTTTTTGTGTGAGAAGACCTCAAAAGAAAATAAGACACAAATAAGAGCAGGAGAACTCTTTATTTATAGAGTAACGAGTTTACAAAACATGGTTCAACAAGGAAAAGGAAATAAAAACGGGACGGTCATTGCTTGTATAACAAGAAACAATATTAAAAGGAAACTGCTCACTTTAAGAAACAGGTGCCTCACTAGGCTTATTTTGTTACGACCCATAATTCGCTTACTCAGATTTCGTTGGCCAAAAAAATTTTGACCCAAAATTTGTCATGTTGCCTGAAAATCGCCATGCCTAAATTATGCCCAAATTTGACTCAAAATTAAAAAATTATGGACACAAACTGTCATTCTGATCCAAAATCTACACTGTTAAGGCAGTTGTTATTAAGATGGGACCTATACCCAATGGACAATTACCGAGTGAAAATATTTTAAAAATTGTTGAGTAAATCATAAATTAAGAAAACATTATGATAATAAAAAGGATTCTTTCATCTGCCACCTAAAACGTTCATTCAAGATGACTACAGATACAGTCATACAGAGACTAAATAAGAAGCAGTGGAAGCTTCCACAGCAAATGCACCATCAGAAGAAAAAGATGCAGTTATGGAAACTGAGCTCTTTGATAACAGTGCTACTGCTGTGGTCGTTGATAAAGTGGAAATTTGGGATTTAGCTAATTTCCAGTGTAGGGATGGTGTCTTTGCTTTGGCTCTTCTTCAAGTCCAATAGTGAATGTGGCTCGTCAATTTGTCAGATGCATGGAAATCTTAGTGTTCAATAGTGAGACGGTTTTGATAATAAATTCTTATGAAACCACTGTATTTTAGTTATGGTTTCATTAGGTGGTCACGTCAAGTGACACTGTTTGCGTGATTAATAGAGCAGTTTTTCGGTATATAAATAACATCACAAATCTTAGTTCTTAATGTGAGAGTTTGTAATTTATGTGTCCATTAGATAAGTTTTTGTTTACCTGATGGGGAAGATTAGTTGACACGGTGATATATTGTCACACCCTGGCACAATTTTGGTGTCAACTTTTTTGTATAAAACACTAATAACGACAAATAAGTCATTAAAATTGTGAAAAACTATTGCAAAACTAAATTAGTCACACCATATCGACGATTGGTTAAATTATTATAGTACATTTGGTTTTGGCTACAGCTTACCTATAATTTTGAAAAACTATTTAACTTGACATATTAGTTTCAGAGGTAAATTTATTCCTGGTTTTAAGCATCAGGTTATATCGAGATTCTTATACTTAATTCGATTTATTGTCTATATTTGGTAGTGTTTCAGGTCTCTAGCTCAGGTAGCCTGAAACACAAGGTGCTGGCTACCTGTATATTTACTACAGGTTATACAAAGAAAGCTTAGTTCTTTATGTTATCCTTGGTTGCTGGTAGTACCTAGCCTTAAGCAGAGAGTCTTATGCGTGCTGAAGGCGTCCTTTTACTGTTGTTGTGTATCGATAATGATTATTAGATGAGTACAAGAAAATTGACCCCAATAATAATGCAATGTAATTACCCTATGGATATCAAAACCCTTGAATGTCTCCTCTGCAAACAAACGAGGAAAGAAGAACATCTGCTGCTTCTGAAGCAGCTGCTCAGACTAAGAAAAGTAGCATATACGCCTTTATAGTGATAGTCTTGCTTCGGCGCTCCAATGCAAATGTAGCTTTCTATGCATTTTTTTTTTTTGCTCGGTAAATAGAAAGATATATTAAGAAGGCAATTTACAAAAGTTGCACAAAGCAAGCCACCAAAGAGAAGAACAAAACAAGAAAACAAAGAAACCCTGAAAGCCTAAAGACTACTAAAAAGCAAGATTTTCCAGTTAACTATAACGTCCTGGTGGTAGGAGTTCCTTAAACTACCATAGCCAGAAGCCCAATGAAAAGAGGTAACTTTGGCATCAATAATCACATCTTCCACCTCCTTTTCTTACTGTTAAAGCAGCGAGCATTTCTTTCGAGCCAGACATTCCAATAAATGCTAGCAGGTAAACATTTCCAAACTGCTTTACCTCTAGTCGAGCCGTCATAAGAAGGCCAACTCTTGAGTAAATCAAGCAAGTTGGTGAAAAGAGGAACCTGAACATAGCTTGAGCGCAGAAGAAATCCCAAATCTGCTTAGTATAAGTGCTCTCCCAAAAGAAATGAGCACAAGTTTCAGGAATTATATTACACAAGGAGCAAAGAGTAGTAGATGGATTACCCCCCATAAGCAGCAACTGCACAGTTCCGCCTCAGCAAATTATCGATAGTTGACAACTTGTTAAGCACCAATTGCCAAAGAAAGATCCCAACTTTATGTGGCCAAGCCTTGGACCAAATTTTCTTGCGAGGAAACACCACCATAGGAGAAGGATTGGAGTCGTTAAGGTAGGCGGATTTAACAGAGAACAACCCTGTTTTATCACCCACCCACACTAATTCATCATCTTCATCAGGGAAAAACACTACATTGTTTAGGATAGGTAGCAACAAGGTGAGTTCCGAGATCTCTTCATCATAAAGACGTCTTCTAGAGATATCTAACTTCCAATGGAAGCCTGAATCATCTGGCTCAAACAAAGATAAAGAACAATTCTTTCTGTTGGCAACCTCATAAACTCTAAGGAATGCAGTATGCAAGGGACCTTGAGTACACCATTTATCCTCCCAAAGACGAATTATATCCCCCTTACCAATCTTGAACTGAGTATACTTGAAGAACTCTTCAGCAACTTTTGAAATGTTCCTCCACAACTTTTGAAATGTTTCCATGCATAACAAAGTTCAAAAGGAGACACGTTAATCACCAAGTAAATTCGGAGATTTTCATTTATTTATTTATTTTGCTATTGTTTAGTCTTTAAGCTACAGACTCGAAGAGCAGTTGTATGTTTATGAGTTTTGGATAGCATTACTAATTTCCTGACGCTAGTTGGCCTTCCTGACTGAAGGCTAGTTTAACGGATTTGTATTTTTTGTTCTGGCGTCTAGGCCTAGCTCAGATTTCCGTCTATATTCCACCTCGTTGGCCAAAAATAATTAGTCTTATGACAACAATCAAGATGACTACAAATACAGAGACCAAATATAAGAGGCAGCGGCAGCTCCCACAGCAACTGCACCATCAGAAGAAAAAGATGCAGTTTCCTGAAACTGAGCTCTATGATAACAGTACTATTCCTGCTATTAAGAAAGTTTTTGGGACTTGGCTTATTCCCAGTGTAGGGATGGTGTCTTTGGTTTTGGCTCTTCTTCTTCAAGTCCAATACTAATAGGGAATGTGGCTCGTCAAATTGTCTGATATGCATGGAAATCTTAGTGTTCGCAAAGTAAAAGCCACTACTTCTTAGTGCCGCAAATGCTAATTACTCATAGATGTATAGAGTTAAATAAATCCGAGGAAAGACAGAACTAAAAATCAAATCAGCTAGACACGAAGTTACAACTTAACATAGTAAAAATTAACTGTAGTATTTACTTAAGAAGAATGAATCAATATGCAAACTGGGAAAGATTGATTCCCATCTTACCTTATCAAATTTCACAAAGGCTTTATCAGCTTTACCCTAATTGTAGATTATTACTGGGCTTGTCAAATGTATGGCTATTCTGATCGGCTTTTGGTGAACTATCATAATGCTCCATGCCAAGGTACTGCGCCCAAGCTCCATAAAAATCTTTTCCCTGAAAACGAGTGGACACTATATCTGAGTCCTGAAGGTACTCACGTTGACCCGATGACAAAATTGCGAACTTCCACTTAGCGAATTCCTCATCAGGAATCTGCAATTTCTTCTGTACGCGCAATTTGACTGCATCTAGAGTCTCTCCTTCATGGACGGCCAAGAAAAATGGTTCCCCAAAACGCTGTTCCATATATGCTCCCAAATACGCTCCTTTTGTGAAATGAGAAACATGAATCAAGCGATCCTGAGGACCCAAGTTCTTCTCCTCCTCTAGAATCTCCTCTGCTCGTAGAGTCAAGTTTCTAAAGTATATATCATTAATGTTCTCAATCTTCTCACTAAGCCGAAAAATCTTTAAGATCCTGTGGTGGACAATTTCCAGCAATCTGAGTTCCGCATTTGGATGAGACAGCTCAACCTTTGTCTTCAGATCATTAATCAAGTCTCCAACTGTACTTTGTTTTGGAAGTCTAATACTATGAACGACCACATCATCTTTTGTTGCATGATGGAATGCGACCTCTAAAGTTTTCAAACCTTCCAACTCGGGCAAAGGGATGTCCAAGACTTCGTAATACAAAATATCAGATGTCCGATGGTAGTGAGTCAACATTTCAGATAAGTGGTTAACTCCTCGGTACTTAATAGCATCGGATATAGGTTGTTGAGAATAAGGGTTATTAGCGGTAAATCTGACCTTCGTTGGGTCATCCAAACCAAGATGGCGAGCAACTCTTTCCGCGACTTCATCATATGTTAATACCTTTGAAAGCTCTAAGAAAAAATCATCTTCCATGGGCTTCTTCAAAGATCGGAAATGCACAATCTGCTGGTTATGAACAGCTTTCAAAAAAGAAGGAACATTAGGATACCTGCATGTTGTCTTACTATCATCAGGGAGTTTCTGGAAGCAAATAATGTCCCCATTTATAAGCTGGCTAGCGCAGAATGTGAGAGTCATGTCTATTGGCTTACACATTACAGTGGACTCAGACCCTAATTCCTTATAAAGCTGTATTTCTTCATCTGGGGAGAACCCAGCCATCTCATTAAGCTTTTTAAGAATTTCGAAAGGCTTACCATTGCCCTTCACAAAAAGTCGCCCCGCATACCGAATTTCTTCCTTCTCAGCATCATAAAGCTTGAAAAAAAGAAGAATATCTTCTTTTGGGCTATAACGAGGAGGAGGAATGGGATGTAATTCCGTCCCAACCTCTATTTCCAAGAACAGCTTTAGTTCCGCATGGCAAGCCGTCTTAAATGAAAATTGGCTTAAATGCCCTACAAATTGTGTCTCCTCTTGAAGCATTAGCGGTCGTGCTGGACGGTAAGAATGATCCCTACGCTCTGCCCATACCCAAAACCGCTGAAATTGCACAGGTACACCAAACTCTTTAGCTATCTTCTCCTTGAAGAGGTTAAAACGCATTTGTTTGTGGATACGAAAACTGCAAACTTTCTCGTGATCAACAAGATCAAAACAGATATCTCGCCCTATCTGTTTCGAGAAGTCCTCATTTCGAGCAATCTTTATAATAGTATAGAGGCGAGCCTCTGCTTCTTCCTTCTTCTTAAGCTCCTCAGCCTCCTTTTCTTCTTGTTCTTTATTAAACCTAATCCTCAGGTGTTCAGCAATGTCCTTCTCATCCACATTACAAATAATTTCATCTCTATCACTTTCACGTATATACACGAGCATATATGCATTTGAATATCTTGCCTCACCACCATATTGCTCCTCTAATGCCCACATGGTATCTTCTTTTGTTACCCGTTCATCATTGAATTTGAACCATTGTTCTGAGAGTGTTGGTCTTATAAAAGCATAGTAGTGCCCACGATTTCCCCCACCACTGTGAACCAAAACACTATGAAGTGTGTAAAGATTGCGGACGCTTCTATCAGCATCTGGAGATAAGTATTTTCCATCCTCCCGGTCAAGATCAAGTTGCAGGGGGAATTCGTACTGATCATTTATCTTGGCCATAGTGTCCCGCATAACATCGTATTCATACCGTTTTAGCTGGAGCTGGAGAACAGGCGGGAAGTCGGTGAAAAGGACACCTTTCTTCGCATCCTGTAAACCATGTTGTTGATCAGCATGATACTTGTTATCACCTTCAAGACGCTCCACTTCCACATACTTGTCGAAAGAAGCATAAACATCCTTGCAGCCTTTTACATCAAGTTGAAGGTCATAAAATGACTCCTTTCTAGTAGATTTGTAGTCCACGTTGATGCATTCAATGTAGTTCATATGGTGACCTTCGAACATGTGTTGTATCGTACCCTCCACAGCAGTTCCCTTCATTTTATCTTCAAGCTTTTCACACAGAACCCTGTTAAGTTCCTGCACATCACGTTGCATGAAAGACTCTTGTGTATTCCATCCGAAAGATTTGGTGAGCTCCTTGGTCGAGACGTTATTTTTATCACACTGAAGCTTATAAAACAAACTCTGTAGAGCCAAAGGGATGCTGCTTCCTGTTGTGAAATCATTCTCAGTTGTTGGCATATTGTACACCGCCTTTCTGAAATAAGGAATGTGATAGAGTGTCTGGAGAAGAGAGTTTAGATAACATGTTGCTCCCTGATTCGTAAGACCAACAAAACCGGTTTCTTTTCTAGAATCATAATTCAAGTAGTTTTCATTGATCTTAACCTCTGCTTCAACTATACAAGTATCATCTACGAGATACCCTCTACCAGGGTCGTAGAATTCACGAAGGGGCATGAATAACTTAAAACCCGTATCAGAAAATCGCGCATTAAATTGGTGTTCTGGCGCATAACGTCTCACCGTGTCTTTATCATGGATTTGATTTACGACTGCCAAACTGAACTGTGCACACCTACTCCATCCATATGACAAATTAGCCCAGTCCGCAACTTGAAGGTACATGGATAAGCGATCTGTATTGTTTCCCTGGGGAAACATAATCACACGCCATTGATAAGTACCAACAGTGAAAACACCAGAGTAGTGTCTTTCTTTATACTTCAGCCTAGAAAAATTATTAATCTTCCAGATAAATTTCGAAGATTCAGGATCCTGATTTTCCACTGTACTAACAGCTTCTGCTGGTGCGACTTTCTTCGGTTGAGGACCTTCAACAAACATCTCATCTTCCTTCTGATCTTCATACATATCATCATCATATTCATCCTGGTCTATCAAATACATATCATCATCCTCTTCCAGATCTTCCCCAGACGTATCATCATCATCCTGATTGTCAACATCAATCTCATCATCATCACCCCGATCTGACGGCGGGGGAGTCATGATCTCATCATCATCCTCGTGATCTGACGGCGGGGGATTCATGAAAGTCATGTTTGTAAATCAATTAGAAGAAAACTAACCCTAAATATTTCCTCTAGAGAGAAAAACTAAAAAGAGGAAGACGATATATTACGAAAACTGATTATAGATGGACATTGCTTGTAAAACAATTATATATGGACATTGCTTGTAAAAGAAGAAATCGTATATAAAAGGGAAACTGCTCAGTTTAGGAAAAAGGTACCTACTAGGTCACGTCTTTACCACGTATAGAGCAAAAAGTGTTGTTAAACCGTGAAAATGGATAACCTTAAAACCTCGTACGCACGGGCCGGCCAGCCCTTAAATGGGATGGTGCTTTTTCCCAAGGATAGGGCCCACCCATTTTGTATGTAAACGGTTTTTATTTAGTCCACTTTCACGGTTTGTATAGAAATCACTCGTTATAGAGTACCGAAGATCTCAGAATTTGATCAAAAAAAAATAAAAATAAATAAATATCAGAATTTGCACAACTTCTAAAATTTTAAAACATAGGGGTACAATAAGGTTATTTGATGCATGACTTAATTTCTGTATCAAGTCATTGGGAAGTAGACATAGCGGATCTAACATGTCCTTGCTTTTGTCCCTAATTAATCGAAAATGCTATGTTAACAGCTTATTATAACAACATAATGCCCGCATGATGGCGTGGCACCCAGTGGAAGAGATATGTGAAATTTTAGCTATAATCTCCATACGTTTGTTTTGTCTTCTTTCTTCTTCTTCCGGTTATAGATCGAGCTTTGAACTGAAGCAACGAAACAAATTTGTGTTAAATTTCTACATGATCAATATGGTTTATCTAGATCACAATTACGATTCTTTAAAGATCGACCTATGAGATTACTCGCAAGGTAAAAGATGTTAAATTGCTAGTGAAATTTTCGAATGAAAAATATAAATATTGAGAACAAGGCGACTTCAAACTTTAATTCCCGGATTTTTTCTCAACCTCGATCATTAAAAGATTACCCTACTAATATATACTGATGTATATTATGCCTCCTCTCTCTATATACTGTTAATGTTAATTGGATAAAATCATACTAGTTAGGGATAAGAAAAAGTCCCCTGAATAGTCAACTCAACTCGTCATTATCTTCCTCTGTAACATCATCAATTCTGAAAATTTCAAAACTCAAGATAATGATGTGTTTTACGTGTGATGTAGAAAGAAATTTGTGTGTTTTCTGAAATGCATTAAGTGGCCACGTATTGTGAATATTTTCCATTCTCTAATGACACGGGGATGACACATCACCTTGTGAGCCATCAGCTGTTATTATCGGTTCATGTTGCAGGATTGCTATTAATCATCTACGATTAAAAGGTAGTTGACGGTCATCACTGGTAAATTATCATCGGTCATCACTCGTAAAACATTGTATGCTCCAAAAACTTTTGTTGGTTTCAAATTGTCAAGGAAGAGTTTGACCGTAATGATATAAGTTGACAAGATTTAAGTCACTGAGGTAGACCTAAATGATGTTGCTGGTGGTTGTTAGTCACTTTGTCCTTTATAACTTCACTCTCATCACCACCAACATATCATAGTTGTAATTACGGAAAATCCATAGTTACACCCACTTACTAATTTCAATAACACAAAGAGTAAATTACACAACGGGATGAAAACAAATCTTTTATTTCACTTAGTTAATGAATGAGAAGTTACAAGTTACTCAAGAACACTCACCAGAGCCCTAATCTCTTTCTCTTAACATAGCCTTCTTTCCTCTCAAAACCTTCCAACCTCTAACACGATGGGATAAGTCCTCTATTTATAGGGAAAATACATAATGGATTACATCTCATTTTACTTCGCCAGAAGTCACACAATTCACGTGACTCTGCTATTTACTTCGCTCGATCCATTTTCAATAAAAAAATTTCTCCTTTTCGTCTTAATAATCGGTTGTTGTCGGGGACAGATGTCCTATTTCTTGCGTAACAATCCACACTTCGTATCTTTTACTTTGTATCTTTTGTTATTTCGCGAAATATCTTCTTGTGCAAGTCATCGTTACCTCGCTAATTAACATTTCGCCGGCCTCGATCTTCTTCGCAGATCTAATATTCGTTAAAGTTAGCCTGACACTTAATTTGACTCTTCACTGACATTTTCTTGGGAATTAGTAAATAATATCTCGTCTGAAGATTTACTTCGTGGTATCGTCTAATCTCGTTCGAACACGTGGCGAGTAGGTTTTCTGTACCTACATTTTTCCTTTTCTCATTCCATTCGTGGGGATCAAGAATGGAAAGAGAAACCTGCATTAAATTTGTAACCGCCACGTATCCGGTTTATTCGCTATCTTGTCTCCCACGATTCATCGTAACCATCAATAGTCGGTTTCCCTTCTCGAGTAACTGCTTCTGTCGGTCATGTTTTAGTCTACTATAAATAGCCCAGCTTCTCTTTCTTTCTTTACTTTTAGAACTTCATCTTCTTCTTCTCCAGCGTTGCTGCGACATAATTTTTTCTTTCCGTTTCTCCCATCTTCAACCCCTTTTATTTGTTCCTGAAATCTTTGACTTTAACAACCTTCAATCCTTAAAACAATGGTCCCTAAGAAATTTCCTCCTCCTACTACCTCTAAAAACCTTGAATATTTTCAAGTGGACTTTGAGAAGGAGGGTTTATCCTTAACTCCAATGACGGATTCTTCAGTTTCTCTTCCAATTACTGCGACAAAGTTCATGGACCTGAATTACAGGTCCATTCAGGATGAGACGTGGACTCCTACTAGAATGATCACTACATCAAGTCAATTACGAGCTGGGCTCGTCTTTCCTCCGTATGATGCCAAGAATCCTCTTTTCTACGAGATTATTGTTAAACTCAACAGGGGCATTTTCCAGCTGAGCGGGAATGCAATTCGTATTGCA
The DNA here is from genome assembly GCA_023529315.1 of Papaver bracteatum. NCBI lineage: Eukaryota > Viridiplantae > Streptophyta > Magnoliopsida > Ranunculales > Papaveraceae > Papaver > Papaver bracteatum. The sequence continues at coordinate 315,144 of JAJJWX010002653.1, read as the reverse complement.
AACTATTCTTTGAGGCGCTCTAATGGTGGTGCATATCAAATTCCTTCAATGGCAAAAGAATTCAATTCTGCTGATTACAACATTGCTTCATTCTCGGAGAATGTTTTTGATAAAACTTTATCTCGGAGAAAGTATCAAGAGTGGGGTATTCAACTCGCCAGGAATCCTATGGAGGACCCTTCTAAAGCCCTTCTCCAAGATGTAGATCCCTTCGGCACTTCGAGGAATGCTACCCTCCGACTCTCCAATGATGAGGATTGGATGATATTTACAGTAATTGTTGAGGGCCCCTTAATCTGGGGTTTTGACGAGAACAGAAAAGATCGTACAGGTCCTCTTTCCGGGCATCTCCACCTCGTGGCCTATGAGCCTGGAAGACTTCGCTGGAAAAAACTTCTTACCGAGGTAAATTTATTGTGCTTCCCAATCCTTTTAATCTTTGAGCTTGGTTCCTTATATTTTTTTATCTTGCTTTAGTATCCACTTCCTTCTCCCAGCTTACTTAAAGACCGATCGACTCAATCAAAGAAAAGATCTGCTGAGTCTCCTTCTTGTGATCAGGTATTTCATTTTTACCTCGCTCATAACTCACTCTTCTTCTTAATGTAGTTTTAAATTATGGTAAGTTGGTTGTCGTTCACTCGGACTTTTTAAAGATTTGGTTTTTGATTATTAGAAGAAAATACTAAGACAAATTAATTAAAATATATTTTTGTTTACCAAGGAGAGAAAATTCTTGGGTTTTGGATTCCACTACTTCTAATAATAGTAAACTTAATAACAATTTCCTTAACAAAATACTCCAGTTTACTCAAAACAATTTCGAACCCAATCTCATGCTTTGGAAGATATGACAATACAAGCTCTTTTTATGACTTTCGTCGCTATTCTAAGGCCTAATCCTCCTTCGCTTATAAAAGAACGGTAGAAACTACCCAAAACAATTTTTACGAAGCATACAAAGAAAAAAGAATTTTTAATAATTTGAAAACACAATATTGGAGTATTTATTGTCAAACAAAATAATTACTAAATATTACTCATCAAAAATAGATTCTTCCAAAACCCTAGAAAAGAAATCTAGCTACTCATGGATCGAAAGTTGGAGAAAATTTCAGTATTCATTGTATTCAAAAGATATAAATAAGCTTACAATGATTATGCAAATGATACACAGCTTCGTCTTTGATAAACGACACAAAGCTTATGCTTGTTGAAAAACGATACTCTTCTCACATCAAGTTTCATGAGTCTGTTCTTCGTGTTCTTGAGTATTAGCAGCAACAAGTGAACTTCTCTAAAACTTATGATTTTTTTTTTTTCTAAGCCTAGGTTTCTTCTCCGAGTATATATACACGCAGAACCCTTAATTGTTTCGTAAAATTTCTTATTTTCCTTCGGAAAGCTACGGATTTTTCTCCACCTCCTGTTTTTAGTTAATTACTCGATATACAGATTTTGTTTTTGGTCCCAACACGTCACACTTCCCTCTTTATTAAGAAACAAAGCTATCCTATCCATTTTTTACACGTAACTTCAATGAAAGAAAACCAAAACTTCCCAGTAATATTCCTCTTCCATGTTTAGCTTCAATTCGACGTAAACTTTCCTTGTTTATCGATTCCAACTCATATACCACTCTTGTTAAGTCGTAACAGGATAATTATAATCCATTTGACCGGTTAAATCTCAGTGCAACGTCCACATCTTCTCAACAGAACCCGGAGTGTATTTCCGACTCTGTTTTAAAACCGGTGATTATCCATCCCAATTTTGACAATTCCAGCGCCCATACCAGCCCTGTTGAGTTGATATAAGCCAGCCCAAACGATTTGAGCCATTGAATCTCTCTTGAACAGCTTCAATTATCGAACCCTAAAACTTCCATAAAGAACAATAGTTTCCCGCCAAAATTTGTGAGCACTGATTCATCTTTTGCCGATTATATAACCAATTATGATCAAAATAAAGACCAGTACCATCCCTTCTTAGACCTTAGGAACAAACCCATTTAGTTTCAGCGTTTTAATCTCAGCATAGCTTGCCTAAAACACAAACCCTAATTTTTTTCTTCAATTTCCCGCCAAAATTTGAAATTCAAATGGAGAAGATGATCCTACCCTTATCCAACAGCGGTGTCCCCTTAGTAATTTGGGCTACATTTAGCAATTCTTGTGGTTGCGAATAGCAATTTGAGGGGTAAAAAGATGAACTTTGGGCTACACATAGTGAAAAACTCCATGGTGATGTTATCGACTCTTCTGGGATATTTTTTGGGGTGTCTTTAACACTTTTATGGGTGCTTTTAGTAGTTTCTCGAGCATCCATCTCTTACCTCTCATATCCACTTCTTTTCTTCAATATTTATACATCACTAAAGCTGTCATTCTTTTCATACATAATTTTCATCACTAAAGCCGTCATTCTTTTAAGCTTACTGAACTCACAGAAGAAACTTTTTCTTTTCATTTAAGCTATAACGAAGAATAAAAGGAAGGCGGAACTCAAACCACGATAGAGAGATACTGTTTGTACCCTCATGTTAAAGTACTACGTAGTAAATAACAAATCTTTTATTTCACTTAGTTAATGAATGAGAAGTTACAAGTTACTCAAGAACACTCACCAGAGCCCTAATCTCTTTCTCTTAACATAGCCTTCTTTCCTCTCAAAACCTTCCAACCTCTAACACGATGGGATAAGTCCTCTATTTATAGGGAAAATACATAATGGATTACATCTCATTTTACTTCGCCAGAAGTCACACAATTCACGTGACTCTGCTATTTACTTCGCTCGATCCATTTTCAATAAAAAAAATTCTTCCTTTTCGTCTTAATAATCGGTTGTTGTCGGGGACAGATGTCCTATTTCTTGCGTAACAATCCACACTTCGTATCTTTTACTTTGTATCTTTTGTTATTTCGCGAAATATCTTCTTGTGCAAGTCATCGTTACCTCGCTAATTAACATTTCGCTGGCCTCAGATCTTCTTCGCAGATCTAATATTCGTTAAAGTTAGCCTGACACTTAATTTGACTCTTCACTGACATTTTCTTGGGAATTAGTAAATAATATCTCGTCTGAAGATTTACTTCGTGGTATTGTCTAATCTCGTTCGAACACGTGGCGAGTAGGTTTTCTGTACCTACATTTTTCCTTTTCTCATTCCATTCGTGGGGATCAAGAATGGAAAGAGAAACCTGCATTAAATTTGTAACCGCCACGTATCCGGTTTATTCGCTATCTTGTCTCCCACGATTCCTCGTAACCATCAATAGTCGGTTTCCCTTCTCGAGTAACTGCTTCTGTCGGTCATGTTTTAGTCTACTATAAATAGCCCAGCTTCTCTTTCTTTCTTTACTTTTAGAACTTCATCTTCTTCTTCTCCAGCGTTGCTGCGACATAATTTTTTCTTTCCGTTTCTCCCATCTTCAACCCCTTTTATTTGTTCCTGAAATCTTTGACTTTAACAACCTTCAATCCTTAAAACAATGGTCCCTAAGAAATTTCCTCCTCCTACTACCTCTAAAAACCTTGAATATTTTCAAGTGGACTTTGAGAAGGAGGGTTTATCCTTAACTCCAATGACGGATTCTTCAGTTTCTCTTCCAATTACTGCGACAAAGTTCATGGACCTGAATTACAGGTCCATTCAGGATGAGACGTGGACTCCTACTAGAATGATCACTACACTGGGTCAATTACGAGCTGGGCTCGTCTTTCCTCTGTATGATGCCAAGAATCCTCTTTTCTACGAGATTATTGTTAAACTCAACAGGGGCATTTTCCAGCTGAGCGGGAATGCAATTCGTATTGCAAACTATTCTTTGAGGCGCTCTAATGGTGGTGCATATCAAATTCCTTCAATGGCAAAAGAATTCAATTCTGCTGATTACAACATTGCTTCATTCTCGGAGAATTATTTTGATAAAACTTTATCTCGGAGAAAGTATCAAGAGTGGGGTATTCAACTCGCCAGGAATCCTATGGAGGACCCTTCTAAAGCCCTTCTCCAAGATGTAGATCCCTTCGTCACTTCGAGGAATGCTACCCTCCGACTCTCCAATGATGAGGATTGGATGATATTTACAGTAATTGTTGAGGGCCCCTTAATCTGGGGTTTTGAAGAGAACAGAAAAGATCGTACAGGTCCTCTTTCTGGGCATCTCCACCTCGCGGCCTATGAGCCTGGAAGACTTCGCTGGAAAAAACTTCTTACCGAGGTAAATTTATTGTGCTTCCCAATCCTTTTAATCTTTGAGCTTGGTTCCTTATCTTTTTTTATCTTGCTTTAGTATCCACTTCCTTCTCCCAGCTTACTTAAAGACCGATCGACTCAATCAAAGAAAAGATCTGCTGATTCTCCTGCTTGTGATCAGGTATTTCATTTTTACCTCGCTCATAACTCACTCTTCTTCTTAATGTAGTTTTAAATTATGGTAAGTTGGTTGTCGTTCACTCGGACTTTTTAAAGATTTGGTTTTTGATTATTAGAAGAAAATACTAAGACAAATTAATTAAAATATATTTTTGTTTACCAAGGAGAGAAAATTCTTGGGTTTTGGATTCCACTACTTCTAATAATAGTAAACTTAATAACAATTTCCTTAACAAAATACTCCAGTTTACTCAAAACAATTTCGAACCCAATCTCATGATTTGGAAGATATGACAATACAAGCTCTTTTTATGACTTTCGTCGCTATTCTAAGGCCTAATCCTCCTTCGCTTATAAAAGAACGGTAGAAACTACCCAAAACAATTTTTACGAAGCATACAAAGAAAAAAGAATTTTTAATAATTTGAAAACACAATATTGGAGTATTTATTGTCAAACAAAATAATTACTAAATATTACTCAGCAAAAATAGATTCTTCCAAAACCCTAGAAAAGAAATCTAGCTACTCATGGATCGAAAGTTGGAGAAAATTTCAGTATTCTTTGTATTCAAAAGATATAAATAAGCTTACAATGATTATGCAAATGATACACAGCTTCTGTCTTTGATAAACGACACAAAGCTTCTGCTGTTGAAAAACGATACTCTTCTGCGACTGTTTCTGCGAGTCTGTTCTTCGTGTTCTTGAGTATTAGTAGCAACAGGTGAACTTCTCTAAAACTTATGATTTTTTTTGGTTTCTAAGCCTAGGTTTCTTCTCCAGAGTATATATACACGACAGAACCCTTAATTGTTTCGTAAAAATTTCTTATTTTCCTTCAGGCAAGCTACGGATTTTTCTCCACCTCCCTGTTTTAGTTAATTACTCGATATACAGAGATTTTGTTTTTGGTCCCAACACGTCACACTTCCCTCTTTATTAAGAAACAAAGCTATCCTATCCATTTTTTACACGTAACTTCAATGAAAGAAAACCAAAACTTCCCAGTAATATTCCTCTTCCATGTTTAGCTTCAATTCGACGTAAACTTTCCTTGTTTATCGATTCCAACTCATATACCACTCTTGTTAAGTCGTAACAGGATAATTATAATCCATTTGACCGGTTAAATCTCAGTGCAACGTCCACATCTTCTCAACAGAACCCGGAGTGTATTTCCGACTCTGTTTTAAAACCGGTGATTATCCAGCCCAATTTTGACAATTCCAGCGCCCATACCAGCCCTGTTGAGTTGATATAAGCCAGCCCAAACGATTTGAGCCATTGAATCTCTCTTGAACAACTTCAATTATTGAACCCTAAAACTACCATAAAGAACAATAGTTTCCCGCCAAAATTTGTGAGCACTGATTCCTCTTTTGCCGATTATATAACCAATTATGATCAAAATAAAGACCAGTACCATCCCTGTTTAGACCTTAGGAACAAACCCATTTAGTTTCAGCGTTTTAATCTCAGCATAGCTTGCCTAAAACACAAACCCTAATTTTGTTCTTCAATTTCCCGCCAAAATTTGAAATTCAAATGGAGAAGATGATCCTCCCCTTATCCAACAGCGGTGTCCCCTTAGTAATTTAGGCTACATTTAGCAATTCTTGTGGTTGCGAATAGCAATTTGAGGGGTAAAAAGATGAACTTTGGGCTACACATAGTGAAAAACTCCTGGGTGATGTTATCGACTCTTCTGGGATATTTCTGGGGGTGTCTTTAACACTTTTATGGGTGCTTTTAGTAGTTTCTCGAGCAGCCATCTCTTACCTCTCATATCCACTTCTTTTCTTCAATATTTATACATCACTAAAGCTGTCATTCTTTTCAGACATAATTTTCATCACTAAAGCCGACATGCCTTTCAGATAGAGATGAAGAAATAAATGTAAATAATGAAAGATAATTCGCCTCCAACAGTAGTTGCACGTGAAATGACACTTTATCCCTTTTAAGCGACGTTTCCTCTTCTTTTGCTCCAATGTACCTAAAACTCAAAATCAAACAAAAGATACATAATTTACAAGAAAACATAGCCAAGAAATCATAAACAATAGATAAATATCAAGGTGTTTTAGAAACCTATCACTTCTTCGGTGGCTAACATTGTACTTCTTAGGAGGATGACCTCGTGGAACCTCAGGTTGTTGTTCTTCCGAAAGTTCTAAGGAAACGTGACCGTCATGAAAGTTCTTCTTCTGCTTCTAGGGTATTTCTGACCATTATTTCTATCTCGTGTTCATGCATTTCGCTTTGTTAACTTCACGTTTATATATCTCGTCGTATTAACATCGTTCCTTTCAGGATGTTCTGCCCCAACCTTATCCAGTTGATGAACCCCCTAAATGACGTAGGGGTTTGAACTTTGATGCCCTAACTCGCATTACCTCTTCCAAGAAATCTTAAGAGTCGTCTACTCCTCCTCCTCCTATGGAAAAATATGTTAAGGTGTCATAGAAAGCCTCTCCTTCTCATGTTATCACTGTGGGCGATTCTCCTGCCACGTCATTTATGATCCCTGCTGGCGAGACTCAATGGAGATCGATAAAGGTCTTCGAAGTGGAGGATCCAGCTTATATGCCTGATATGGATTTTATGAAGAATGCTCTCCTACTAACTCGTGATGCTCCCTCCATCAGATCCGCTGCTACCGAGCCTTTGATCTCTTTCAGTTTCGACTCTTTCCTGGCTGAGGATCAGTCTTTCATTCTGAATGCCTCATTGAACCTTTCTCTCCATTATGGCGTTGATGGGTATTATTGATTCTGACTTTGTTGTTCACCCAAGTTCTTTTCTGAATCACTTTACTTCGCAGGAATTCAACCGCCATATGGATCAACTCATCGAAATGATAGTTGCTCGTGAGAATTTGGAGACTGCGAAAGATCGTGTGCTTGAGCTTCATAATTACCTTGCGGATGAAAAGTAATGCTCTGCTAAAAAGTATCAGAGGATTGAAGAGCTTCGGAGTAAGTTTTGTTGCTTCTATAACTTGTCCTTGCCTTAGTCTTGTCTTTACTATTCTTTTATTTTCGTCAAGCTCATTCTACGAAGTGTTATATGGATTATCTCGAAGCCAAGGCGTCTGCTGATGACTTTCAAGCCGAACAAGCGAATCTTCTGTCTCAAATCAACTATTACCTAAATGAAAATAAGATTTTAAGCTAAAAGTTGACAGTGTCATATTCTCTATCGGATCGTTTAGCTAATGAGTCTACTAACAACGAGGAATTAAACCCTTATCTTTATGCAGAGAATGAGCGTCTGAGGAGCGAGCTACAATGAGTTAATAATATTATTACTACTTCGCGGAATCTTCACTCTTCATCCTAGATCAGGTCAAATATTTGGTTGAGGATAAGGATCGGATAATTAAACGGAAAGATAAGTCTGAGACTGAGCTTCGTAGTCTTAGAAGTGAAGCTCATGGTTTAGAGGCATAAAATATTATATTAAAGGCTCAGAATGGTGTATTAAAGAGTGAGAATGAGAGGTTAAATGATGAGCTTTATCCAGTGCTAGATCGTCTGGAAAAACTTCAAGGCAAGAAAATATCTAACGTTTCTCCCGCGAAGAAAAGACCTTTTGCTCCTCCAAGAGGTGGTAAACTCGTCATAAGATCTTCCGATGATGATAAACTCGTGTCTAACCCTGATAAAGATGTTGATAAATCATCCCATGAACTCTGCGACTTCCTTGAATCAGAAATCCCAAGACTTAATCATCTAAACATCGATGTTCAGAAGACTTTAAATTCTATTATTTCGCAGAAGGAAGGTAGTTCTAGGAGCTGTGGACTGTTGTACTTCTGCATTCTACTTCGCTAACTTTGTTTCTTACTTCGTTATCATTTTATGCAGCGTCTGAGGAAAGCTGGAAGAACCCAGTCCTGCATATATATCGTCAGAAAGAGGATCTTGCCAAAGAATTGTTTGATCTTAAGGAAGAAATTGTGCTTCTAAATCAAGACTGTGAGAAAATGGAGAAGGATGATGCTAAAGTTGCTAAGTTTACTCGCAAGAATGCTCAGGAAGATAAAGTAAAACTCCTCACTGAGTTCTGCAGTTCTCATGGCATCGCGTGTCCTCCCTTGAATCTTGAAGTCTTCTCCGATGACGAACCTATTGCTGAAGTTGATGAGTATGATGAAGAGACGAAGATTGACGAGGAAGCTGAAAAGCCTAATGGCGAAGTTTCTCAAGGCACGAGGTCTGATGGTGGGGAAGGTGATGGTGGTATTGATGCTGGGGTTCAAGGATCTGAAAGTGGTTCTATTGAGGGAGAATCTACCAAAACTGTTTCTATTCAGCAATCTCCATCACAACCTTGATCCCTTTTATTCTGATGAGAATTTTAATTTTTCGTTTCTTTAACATTTTAACTGGGTGCTCCCAAGCTTGGGGGCCATAACATTTATCTCGTCCTCATTTTTTTTCCTTAGTATATCATCTTTGCTTCTTTTCCCCTTTTCGATCTCTATTTCATTCAATTATCTTCACTTAACTTGGTTAACATATATAATTCATGTATCTAACGGGTATGGCATGTATTTTAATTCGTAGTATTTTAACTCGTAAGGCCATTTTTATCAAGCATACCAAGTATATATTCGCGAAGAAAGTATTCAAAGAATAATGAATGTGATAAAGTATATACTTTCCTCTTATTCTTTGTATATTTTTAGAGCATTCTTGCTTTCTAAAATATAAGTTATCTTTCTATCTCGTTAGATTCATAAATACTTTGTTTCAAAGATTCATAAAGATGTGAAGTAAATACTCAAAATAATAAAAAATATCATTAAAAGTATATACTTGCCTCTTATTCTTTTGTGGATTTATGTAGCATACCTTGTGTTCTTGGTTCTTTATGTTTCCATTTCCTTGCCTTGGTTAACTATCGTTTTGAGTTTCAGATTTCATTTTTGCGTTTCTCCTAATTCTCGTCTCTCTCGGAATTTCATCTCGTTTCCTTTAAGGCTTTCCCCTGCATTATCAACGTTTACGTCGTAGCATAATCAAGTTAATATAGATATTATTGTACGAAATCTCTTTGGCGAGATATTATTGTATGCAATATTTCTATTGCAAGTATTTCTCATTCTATAAAGATTTTTCGAATCTTCATGATTCTTTATCATTATCTTTGGCGAGATATTATTGTATGCAATGTTTCTATTGCAAGTATTTCTCATTCGATAAAGATTTTTCGAATCATTATTTTTCATCATTATCTTTGTACTGCATTCTTTGTACATTTTATTTTTCGTTTACTTCGCATTTTATGCATTTCGTTTCTCTTCATATGATTCATGAGATCAAGAAGGGTCATATGATTGCCTCTTGCTTTGCTTTGTATCTTGCCTTTTTGTTTTGCCTCAGGTTTCGTTTTTGCCTCGCATCTCTCTCCCTATCGGCGAATGATTCTATGAGGGCTTAGTTTGCCTCCTATTTAAGGACTTATTATCTTCTACTGGTAGCTTATTTCTCAACTATTCGAGGAAACTTACCTGCCATGAGAGGGTCTTAATGAGCCTCGTTCTTCTACTTGTTTTCCTCTTATCTTCCCATATTTTATTTACTATCTCGGGGTCTTATTTTTCCTCCTAGTTAAGTTATTATTGTCCCCCACCCTGTTGATCAGGGTTTTACGATGAAGTCTCATGCGCACTTTACTCTTGCGAAGTAAAGATCCATCAACCTCGCCTTAACTCGCTCATTGAGGTCTTATTGTGCGATAATATCACAGGCCTACCTATTACTATGAATACCAGCCCCGTAGCATTGCCGACTTTTTTTTTTTCCACTCATCTCCCTAGAGGAGGGTGTCATCCCTTTATATTCTCCCTGAACACCCCCTTGCTTTCGGGCTTAGGTATCAGTTATTTCGTGAAATCTTATCCCTTCGCCGATATGGCTCTTGGTTACGAAGTCACACCCTACGTGGGGTTTGTTTGGGACCGAGTGGAGGAATCTCACCAGGCCATCTACTATCTCCACTGGTTTCGTTCCTACACCCCTTACCAAGTGGTTACCCAATTGGGGCCCTCGGCGGATGGGTCTTATTTTTTCCCCATATTTCATGTTACTGAGATGGTCTCATGACGCACGTTAGGTCTTACTTTTGCCTCTTGCACTGTGTGCGAACTAGGTTGCACGCCATGAGGTCTCAGCCTCCCTAAGTAGAGGTTTTATAATCTCCATGGAGATTTTTTTCCTTTTTCTTTTTCATATATTCTTTATTTCGTAGGTATTACGCAGCCTCCTAATGAGGTCTTACTTCCAATTTTTGAGGTCTTATTTCGCCCGAATTATTTTTTTCTTTTCGTTCATATTTTCATTTCGTATTCTGCTTTCTTTTGCTCATGTTTCATGTTTTTCTCGATAAATATTTTATTTTATTTCTTTTTCTTTGCTGAGTAACTTGATTCTTCATTTTGTATTACACATTTTTTGTGAGAACATCTGATGTCTAAGGATGATACTTCTTTATGTAAACCGGATTCCACGGATGATCCAGTTTCCGACCTTGACTTTCTACTTCGCCATATATGATATTTCCTTCATCATCTGTCTATTTTCCTTAGCATTCTGAAAGTTCATAGGCCCCATTTCCCACTACTCTTTTCACAATGAATGGTCATTCCCAAGTAGGTTCCAGTTTTCCTCCTGTTACATTTTGATAGGGAGATATTTCTCGCAAGACTAGTTCCTCCAGGATGAAGCTCCTTTCCTTCACCTTCTTGTTGTATTCCCGAGATAACCTTCGGTGATAATTCGTCATGTGTTGTGGTGCAGTCTCCCTGTTCTCTTCCAAGTCATCCAACTTCGCCAGAATCATGTCTGAATTCAAACCTTTCTTCCATGCCTCCTGCTTAGTTGTAGGAAACATAATCTCAGTCGGTAGAACTGCCTCTACTCCATATGCTAGGCATAAAGGATACATCCCTGTTGCTTCTCGTCTTGTTGTTCTATATGACCATAACACTTTTGGGACTTCTTCGCACCAATCATGAAGGTTCCCTTTTATCTTTTTTTTCAAAGTGGATGCTATTGTTTTATTTGTCGCCTCAGCTTGTCCATTTCTCCGTGGATATAGCGGAGTTGACTTTCCAGATTATATCTTGAATGTGGTAAACAACATGCTCACAATCTCGCCTTTGAACTGCTTCCAATTATTAAAGACAATTTGCAATGGAAACCCAAATCTACAAATTATGTGCTCGAGTATGAAATCATATACGTCGCCATCTCGTGTATTCTTTAGGGGTTTCGTTTCAACCCACTTCGTGAAATAATCTGTTACCACTATATATTAGATATTTTCGCTGCTGACTTCCCGTGACAAATGGTCCCACAATATCTATTCCCCATATGGCAAACGTCCATACACTTATTATGGAGTTTAAGCTCGTCGACGGTGCATGTATGCACTTTTCGAATCTCTGACATGCCTCACATCTCGTCGCAATATTCTTCGCATCCTTATGCATGTGTGGCCAGAAGTACCCTTGCGTCTTGGTTTTATAAGCCAAAGATCTTGTTCCGCTGTGATTCCCAGCATCACCTTATTGGATAGCCTTCATGACTTCTATTCCTTCTTCTTGTGATAAGCATCGCAATAACGGGCCTAAGAATGACCTCCGATACAAAATTCCTTCTCGTAATTCATAATTGGTGGACCTTGATACACACATTTCTGTGTCTATTATAATCTCAATTGTATACATTGTTAGTGCTCGATTTTGTATTTATAATAGCTTTTTGTGTCTTTATAGGTGTTTTTGGAGAAATAAGCTTATGCGGCAAAATTGGCTCGAAAAGTGGTATTTGCGCTCGCTGGAGAAAACTGCTAAATGGACCCCAAAATTTGGATAAGGGGCATCTCAATTACTAAGGGGTACTCAACTGATAAGGGGTATCCTAATTGCTATTTACACCCCTTGTCTATTGGCACCCCCGTGCTGGATAGGGGCTGTCCAGTTTTCTTCGTGTTAAACAGAAAAAGGCGGGAAAGTTATTCTCTTTTGCGTACTTCCCTAGCTGAGTTTTAGATGAAAATTTATGCGACTTATTCTTGGATTTGTATTGGGCTGGATAGGTTGCGACTAAACAGGACTTCTGACGTAGTGAAACTCGGAAAATAGATTAATCATCTTGTTAAAACAGGGAGGTGGATATATTTCGGGTTTCTGTTTATTGTCTGTTCTATATTTGGAAGATTTGAGAAGAGATTTGGTCGATATTTTTCACAAAGAGGATTAATATTATCCTGTTTTATTGAAGCAGAGTTGGTAAGGTAAATTTTCACGAAAATAAGGGAAGTATCCTTGAGTTTTACCGAAGCAGGGAAGGTGAAGGTATTCACGGGAATTTTGGATTTGGTGTTGGAAGTTTCGTGCAGTTTAGGGAAAAGAGTATCTTCTCTATCGATTCTACTCTATATTATGATGAAAATTTCTCATATACGCGTACAACAGAGTAAAGAGAAGATTGGAAAAGCCGAGACTTACGGTGAAAGAACAAAGAAAAATCGAAGATTTCTTGGGAAATAGTTAAGCATGTGGTGTATAAATAGTATGTCTGAACCAGAGAAGGGGGTCGAGAGTTTTGGGGTGAAGGTAGAGGCGAAGTGACGAAGAATCAAAGATGCATAAATTGTTTCTGCTGCTGCTGCACTTTCAGGAAGAAGAAGAACATCAAGAACATAATACCTCTTAATTCAGTCGCAAAATCAGAGAAGAGTCGCAGAAACTGTTGCGTTTTGTTTCAAATTCAATACTTTAGTAACAGTTTTCCAACAATTATATTAAGCTTTGTAACAGTGGGTTCTCTGTAACAGTGAGTTTTGTAATAATTATATCTGTTACAAACTCGCTGCATAGTATTCTTTTTCAATAAAAACACCTTTTGAGCCATGTATCTATATTTTGGGTGCGTTTTGAGCATGAGGAGCTAAACCCCAACACTGGGACAACAGAGGAAGCCATTCTCTACGCGTGTGGTAAATATATTTGATTTCTTTATTACTTTTGCACTATTTTAAATTGTTTTATGATTTTTCTTAATTGATTATGATTTTGTTTGATGACGTATGCTTGGTCTTATTATTTTTGATACGTCATGTTTGTGATTTATAGTCAATCTTTTAAAAATCTACCTTGGCAAAGAATTGGAGTCAATATTATTTGAGCTATAATTGTTTGGAATAAATATATGAATTGCATGAATGAGTTTATGGTGGAATCCCAAGTCTCAGTACCTCTCGATATTGTGAAAAACTTGTATATATATTAAGTATAAAATCAATCTTTACAAGTCTTTGAAAGAACTTTTACTTATCACTTGAAAAACTACATCAGACCTCCCCTTGATCTTATGCGCTTCAAACCTATCACGAGGTAGATATCCTTTCTCCAGATACTTATAAATTGGAGTTCGCCAATCATCTTCCTTTATTTCAGCAGGTGTATTTGCATTTTCAATCATCGAAATTTCTTCACCTTCCAATTCGTTAGTTACTGATTTATTCATTAATCGTTTAATTCGGATATGTTTCTCCGAAGGATCGTCAATCATTGATGCTATGAATGCCATGGCATCAGCATGTCTGTTATTATCTCTACTCAGCTGCCTCCAAATTATGCTTGGTATTTTCTTTGAGTAATCCTTTACGAGAGTTGCAGGTATCTGTTCATTAAGGCATCATTTGCTTGATATCTGCCTTCTATCTCTCTGACCACCAGCTGTGAATCACTGGTTATTCTTACTTTGTCCAAATCCATCTCGATAGCCAGTCTTAAGGCTTGTATAACTGATTCGTATTTTGTTTCATTGTTAATTGCCTTATACTCCAAACGGAAGCAAAATACTGTTCTCGCCCCTGCTGGAGAAGTGAATACAATTCCCATTCCTCCTCCTGCACTGTTGGATGCTCCGTCCACAAATATTTCCCATCTCCTCGGGTGACTTTCTTTCAGCAAGTCTGTAGGATCTGGGAGATCTTCATCTACATCCAACATTTCTTCCACTCCCTCGTATTCTTCTATCGGGAATTCGGATAAAAACACTGGAACTATGTGCGACTTCGTGGCAGTCTATACTTCGTATTTCAACCCAAATTGGTCAATTTAGGTATCCCATCATTCAACTCACCCCACTCTTTTTGTGTTCTTCAAAGTTTGATTCTATTGGAATTCGGGTTAAAACCTTAATCTTGTGAGTTTGGAAATAAGTCCGCAACTTTTCCGATGAGTATACTAAAGCTAGTATCAGTTTTTCAATCTTTGGGTAATTCTTTTTAGCTGCATTTAGAATCTTGATGACATAAAAGATTGTATTTTCAACACCTTTATCTGATCGAAGTAGCACTGAGCTTATTGGATTTCGTGTAGTTGCGAGACAAATCAGCAGTTCTTCGTCTGGTTCTGGTTTTTGGATAATTGATAAGTTGATGAGGTGATCTTTTATATTTTTCATAGATCCCTTCTTCTAAATATCGAAGAAATTCTTGCATTTACCCGAAGACCTGGAAATAAATCTCCCCAACGCTGCCAATTGTCCATTTAATTTTTGCACGTCTTTAACTGTTGCTGGTGAGGGCATGTCTAGTATGGATTGGACCTTGGCTTGGTCTACTTCGATTCCTTTTTTGGACACGATTTTCCCCAAGAACTTCGCTGATTCTACTCCAGATATGCACTTCGCAAGATTTATTTTGATCTTGTATGCTCTCATTTGTGCGAAAATTTCTTTTAAATCCTCCACATGATCTCCCGAATCCTTAGTTTTCACCAGCATGTCATCGACGTATACCTCTAATTTTGCGTGTACCCACTTAGCGAAAATCTTCTCGACCATCCGTTGGTATGTGGCCCCGGAATTCTTCAACCCGAAAGGCATTCTCGTATAACAGTATAATCCTCTTAGGGTGAAGAAAGCTGTATGCTCTTGATCTTCCTCGGCGAGTGGTATCTGATTGTAACCTGAGTATCCATCCATCAGTGTTAGTCATTTGTATCCGGATGCTGACTCCACCATTTTAGGTATGTTGGGTAACGGGAAGTTATCCTTCGGAAAAGCAGTATTCAAATCGCTGAAACCTATACATACACTACACCATTTTGGCCGATTAGAAACAGATTTCACATGTTACAAAACAGGGTTGTAACATCCAGGTTCTGTTTCAAAAGGTGGCGTGACAAATATTTGTAATGGAAATGTAGCTGTTATGAATATTGGGTTGTAACAGCGGTTGTAACAGACGATGGCTGTTACTACGTGGAATTTTGTTACATCTTGACCCTGTTACGAATATTTTGTAACAATGTATTCGTAACAGAGATCAGCCGTTACTACGTGTCATTTTGAAATAGCTTAGAGATGTTACTACAGGATAGGTTGAAACGTCTTAAAGCCGTTACGAATATTTTAGTAACACCAAAAAAATAAATAGTGCCAGTCAAATATTCCTTCTTTGACCTGGTCAATATTGACCATTGTTAGTACACAATCACCCGGAAATACGCTGGAATTCAAAATAACCTGCAAATCTTTCATTCCATCCATCCCATGGACTCAATCACACATTCAACAACAACTTCCTTTATTAACAATAACTTTTGTTCTTTCTACATTCGAATTGGTTTGGAACTTAAAAGACAATCCGTAAGTTTTATTCTATTGCATAATTCCTAAGTTTTATTCCTAGAGTAGATGAGATAAGGATAAACCACTCACATAATCAGTATTTTCCTTCTCATACTACTACTACATTTGAGGCAGAATTGTTGAAGCTGGTGGACATCTCTTCCAAGAACGAAGCAGTATCAAACCTTCATCACATTCCATCCATCCCACAGATCCTTCATCAAACCTTCAAGTCACGAAGAGAAGTACAAATATTTAAGGAAGCATGTTCAGAAAAAGATAATTGATTATTTTGAGTAATTAATTCAAAATAAAAAAAAATTCTACTAAAACCATCAAAAACCCTTAATCCTAAGACCAGGGTCTATCTAACTGTTGTTCCCTGATGTTCAGGATCATGAAATTGCAAAGTTCAAACTTACTGGAAACATATATTGAATACGCCATATAATAAAATGTATTGATTATACCTAAAATAAAATGAAACTAACATTCTCTTGTCCATGGCCATACAATCTGACATTAGTTTGCTAAGGATTTCCTTGAAAATGTATAAAACTGCACTCAACAGGGAAATGGCATAAATACATGTATGATGTCACATAAGAATGTCATAGTTTACTGGGATAGCAATTGCACGGCAAGGTGAATCTTGTAGCTAAGAAAAATTAAGTTACCCCTGAGACAAGGGGCTCTCTGAAATGTGTAAGAACGATATTAGCCTGTCATTCAAGCTCATAGCACCACGAAGACCGCCTCAAAGTAAAGCAAGCTACCCAACCAGTCTTTAACATTACTACCATCCTGTACATAGAAATGAAGTGATTTTACGCATATAAAAAATAAGAAAAAAAATGTAGGAATTGTTGAAAATACAAGTATCCCGACATGGTTCAGATTGATACAACAACACAATGGTTCTAAGGATATAAATAAAGTACCTTAGTTGTCCCTTCCACCTCTCCAATCACACTGCATCTTCCACTAGCGTAATACCTCCCAAGTACAAACTCAAGGTCAAAATCCATAATTTAAACTTGATAATAAAACTATAAAAGTATAACCAGGTGAATTGTTTACCAGGGATTGACATTTCCCCGGCTGGCTACTACTACTACAACTGACTTTTTGTGAAGTAACCTGCATTCACATATAACATAAAAAAATCTCAGATAAAATCAAAACCCTAAACCAAAATCTCATATAAAATCAAAAATCGAAACCCTTAACGAAAACCTAATCTAAAAGAACATATTGAAACCCTAAGAGATGAAGTCATCAAATCCAATTGCTATGGATGCATCTGCTTTGGCTCCATATACCAACCTCTGTAACCCACAACCCATCAGTCCAAAATTAGGAAACAGAACAATAGTATTAATATTTAACATTCTAAAACACATTGGACAAGGCTCCCAAGATGTATATATTTCACAGTCAGATAGCTCGATTTGGTTGAGCTTCTTGCATGCCTACAAACATACAATTCATGCACAGTAAATAAATTAGATAAATAGGACCATGGATATTGAGAATTAATTTTTCTTTCAGTTCTAATAAAGATGCACAGTTGGTTGCATATTCAGACTACAAGGTAGACAAATATGGCTTTTCTGTTCCAGCCCGCCGCATTAAATTCTGTAATGAGGGTGGGCTCCAGTTGAAAATTAGAATCACAAAGCCAGAACTAGAAAGGGCGCCTTTGCAATAACAAACCCATATTATACATTGAGAGAGCACCTCGGGCAAAGTGGTTAATAATGGTCCTGTATGCGAACTAGTACATGAAAAGATATCTTTATTACATTGTATTATAAGGTAGATCAAAGCGATTTTCTTTTTATGTTGCCACAGGAATGTCTAGATGTTAGCATCAATAAGAGAAAAAAAAAAGCATAAAGAGAAAAGAATGATAAATTAATTATATGAGTGTCCGCCTAGGAATTTGGATGATAAGCCGGATTTTTGGCACTAGTAGCCAACTGGTCCTAATTAAGTTCCAACCTGAAGGAAAGAAACCTCAAGATTCAGTGTCATGATTTAATCGAAAGGAAACTGATGACTTTTTAGCATACTATGCAGGAGGCATGCCAACAAATATGGAGCCCAAGGCCAACCTCACTCCACATTTGGTCAGGGACTGAACGATACGAATCAAGAAGCCGGAGCTGCATTATTGATAGATTTTTTATTTTATTTTTCATGTTACCAAACAGAGTACCTGAGCCTATTTATAGGTACTATTTTTAATTGACCATTTGGTGTCTTTTGTAGACAAGGAATCCTCTAGATAAAGTGGAATCTTTAGAAATGTCAAGACTCAAATTCCCTAGAACTGTTTACAGGTCACTTAGGCTTATGCACTTTCACGTTCACTAACTGTTTCTGCTGGACACCACTAGACCCACGCAACTCAAACTAAGATTGTCCCTTGTGGAACCATATCCAATAACAGACTCAATACATAAGTTAATGAGACTCACAACTCTTCTGGTCCCTGTAAGTTAAAAAAATGAAAAAAAAAAAAAAAAGTTTCAACGAGCCAAGTTGTGCATAATTGGGAGGAAATCATCCATATGTAATTGAGGTTTTCATTTTGTCTGCCTTTTATTCTCCTTTTCTCCGTAAATACCACCTTTTTTCTCAATTTATATCCTTTCAACTTAAAAAAAAAAAAAAGTTAAAAAAATGAAATGCATGCAACACTGTGTCTACAACATGTCTAATGCTGCTTAGCTGCTTATAGTTACTCGTCCAGTCTAATAACATGCGAAAAATCAGATAGTAATCTGTACAGATATATCTGACATGATAATATAAGTACAAGGCTTTCATGTCTAACCTCTCTTATTGCCGTCACCTCAACATGGGCAGTAGGATCAGTATGCTTCAAAACCATGTTGTGGCAGCTCACAACTACTTTATTATTGCGAACAACGACTGCACCTAAAGGGCCTCCATCTTCATTATCCACTCCTTTGTATGCTTCTTCAACTGCTTTTGTTACGAATTCATGGTCCTTCTCTTGTATAGTTGTTTGAAGCAAATAGAAACAAGAGAGAATTTAAATACATCATAAATACAAGGAAAATTACTACTCTCACTAGAGATAAAATAGAAAGATACCTTGGGGGTATTTCCTAGGTGCGAAGGATATTAAATTTCCAATATATTATACGCTCATGGATTTTTATTTGCATTACAGCATAGCAGCTAATAAAACTGGACACAAAAGTCTCATTCAAAATAGTCCAACAGGAAAATACATCCCCATACGACTTTAAGGTCAAACCATACATGATTAACATCTTCACTTCGCTTCACTTGTAACATAGTATTAAAAACATATTGTTGCACCAGATATTCAAACCCTCAGTCTTTAGGGAGAAATGTCATTACAATATTACTGTGGATCGATGGAGAACCTAGATCACTAGTACATCAGTTTACCCAATTCACAAAAAGAATGAACAAGGGAATAACTCAGCATGGCAGTCTAGGAGATGGCATCACCACCAGCACTACAATCAGTCGCTAACGTCCCAATCACTTCGACACCTAACTAAAACGAAAGTGCAAATTGATGCAGCATTACCTTCTTGGTAACCAAAAAATACAGTGGCAGCAGATATAGTTCCATCCTTAGCTTCAACAATTGGAGAAAATAAAAACAAACAAGCAGGCAGGCAGGTAGTGAGGAATTGAATCATATCAAAAAATTCAATAGTATACTAACATTGATCTGCCAAAGCAGTCATTCAACAATTTTTTTTTTTGACCCAATTCAATAACGAGGTACAACATGGACATAAATGAGTTTTTAAATCATTGAAACCTACATATATAGTAAACAGCCTAGGTAAAGAAATACATAAAGAGCAATACAGCTTCAATTATTATCATTTACAGGAAGGACATGTTACATCTACAACACAATCACTATCAAATTACCATCAAACAAACTAATAATATTCTAAATAATAGTTCAAGATATTATGAATTTTCATGCCGAAACAACAAAATCTAAAATCTAAAATTAGAAATGTAGAAACGGATCTAAGAAAGATTTTTTTTTTTTTGGAAAGTACAAATTGACTGAATCTAATAAGTGGAAGAGGAAAATACCGAAAATCACATATAAATCGAAACCCAAATCGAAAATCTCAGATAAAATCTAAACCCTAAACCAAAATCTCATATAAAATCGAAAATAAGAACCAATAACGAAACCCTGATCGAAAAGAACATATTGAAACTCAAATCGAAACACAAATCAAAAGATTTAAACACTTAAATCTTCAGCTTCAGATCGAAACCCTCGAACCGAAACCCAAACTTCACTTGAATCTTGAAACCCTTCGCTTTTGCAGAGATGAGGAAAGTGGAAAGATATGAGAAAAGCACAGATTGAAACTCAAACCGAAAGCTTTAAACACTTATATCTTCAGCTGCAGATCGAAACCCTCAAACCATCAAACTGAAACATGCAGCCTGAAACCCTAACTTCGCTTCTGCAGAGATGAGGAAAGTGGAAAGAGAAGTGGTTTGAGGGGAAAGAGATGAAATGGTTCGCTTCTGCTGAATATGACTGAGTCAGGTGTATGACCAAGTAACCATCTCCTGATAATCTCATGTGCGAATGTGACCGAGGGATGAAATATCCACAGTTATCATTGCTTGGGTGGAAAAATTACGAAGATGTGACCACCCACGCACACGGATGGCACGCGTGGAACCATATCCAGTTACAAAATTGTAACTGCTGAAGGACAGTTATGAAATCTGACAAGATTTGTAACAGATTCAGGATGTTACAACCAGTTTGTAACAGCAGTTTCTTGTTACGAATTCGTAACTTCAAGTAGGCTATTACGAATTTGAGTTACTAATCCAAGAAAATGGTTTAGTGATATTCTTATCCCTTAGTCTTCTTTGGCACTATCACCAGATTAGCAATCCAGGTGGGATACTTCGCAGGTCTTATTATCCCCAAGTCCAGCATCTTCTGAAATTCTTGCTCTATTTTCTCGTGGTAAGCGGTTGCTATCTTTCGAATTAGTTTCCTTATTTGCTTGATTGCTGGGTTAAGATCCAATATGTGGCATGCAATTTGTGGATCTATTCCTAGCATCTCCTTCATCTTCCATGCTATGATATCAAGATATTCCTTTAACAACTTTATCCATCTTTCTTCTCCGTCCCAATCTTCACCACCTTTGCCTCTTCTTCATTTCCCAAATTTATGTCCTTCGTGGGTACCACTGCGGCGAAGTTCATGACTGGTTATTTGAGCAGGGATGGCTCATTTAATTGCTATAAAGGCTTATCTTTATCTTCTGGAATTTGACTTGGTATAGCCCATACTTCTTTAGCTTTGACCATGTATATCATTATTTCTTCTTCTCTTTTTGCCTCCAACACCTTTTTTTTTCTGTTTCCTCTTTCGTTTCAGCATCTCATTTTAGTTATGAACATCCTTCTCATTACATTATATCACATCCTTCTGATATCCTTTTATTTCGCCAATCCCGCTTGGAATTGGAAACCGAATGGCTTGGTGGTAAGTTAACGTTATCCCTTTGATCCCATGGATAGGTCGCCCAATTAGAGCATTGTAAGGAGATTCCACATCCACCACACAAACTGTTACCTCGGTCTCTAGCTCTCCTGCGAAGATCTTTACGACCATCTCTCCTTTCGGCTTTGATGCAACTCCGTTAAACCCATAAATATTGTACGTTGATGGTACCAAGTCTGAATCTCGGTAACCAATTGTTTTGAATGTATGATAAAAGTGAATATCCACTGAACTTCCCGTATCTACCAAGATTCTGTCTATCGCCCATATTTTCTTCTTCCTCGCAGAATCATTTTCCCACTTCGTATGTTCTCCAAAATTCAGGGTTATTACCAATGGGTATGTGTGCAAAGCTCCTCCGTCTGGTGCATCTGCTGCCGAGAAAGAAATTGCTCTTTTTTGCCATTCTTCCAATGGCTCATGCTTCGCAATACTAAATATTTCGTTTCCTTCGAAATCTCTTTTGTGAACTCTCTTTATCACATTATTGATAGGTGTAGAATACACCGTATTTATTATCTAGAATTTATGCTTTCTTTGCTATTTTCGTGTGAATTATGTATCTTATGTGTGAATTTGAGTTATTAGGTGCTTTGGAGTTGCACGGAGGAAAAGAAGGAGAAACTACTCATTCGGAGCGAAAAGGGAAAAAGGGTCATTTCACTGCGAGCAATATCGGGATACGAGCCACGGTTAAAGGGTAACTCTCTCAGAGGAGTATTAAGAACAGCCGGCGGAGGTTAAGGGGCTACTGTTGTGGCTACCCCTTATCAGAAGAGATCAGTTGCCAATAGCAACTTCATTTTTATAACCCTAAAATGAGAATTTCATTTATTGTTTTCACAAACACCTGAAATTAAAAAAAAAAAAAAAAAAAAAAAAACTGCGCAGCAGCCCTGAAATTGAGGGAGAAATCAGAGAACCATAAAATGAGAGAAATTAAGAGATCGAGAAATGGAAGGGATCAATGGGATTGCTGGGAGATTTATGAAATTCAGGAGGAGATCGAAGGCAAGATAAGAAAATGAGTAGGTGGGTGTTCATCAAAATGGTGGATTGAAGGATTTGGTGGTTGTTTGGGTTCGATTTGTGAAGATGAATACTAGCACAGATGCAGTTGAGCTAGGGTTGGTATTGGGTTGTATTGAATGATTCAGAGATAATATAGAGAGGGTTGATGTTGATTTCTGATATGGAGGCAGGAATTGAAGGAGTTGTTGGTGATTATGCTCAGGAGAAGGAACTAATGGGAAGTTGATGTTGCATTGCTAGGCCAAAGTGGAGAAGGAAAGATGGCAGAAATGTTGGCTACAACTCAGATAGGAATTCTGATAAGGATTAAATATTTACAGGCAGGGTTATTGGTGGGGATTGAGTCATTGATGGTTGCAGGGGGTTTAGTTGAGAAAATGGTGGTTGTGTTGCACTACAGGGAAGATAAGAAGTAGATGCAGTGATGGACTGAAGTTGAGATGGCTAGTATGGCAGCGGTGGTATTAGACTGAAGTTACAGATGGTGATTCCATGGAATTATGGAATGGGTATTGCAGGTGGTAATTGACTGAATTGGAGCTGGCTTGTGAAGCTCAGTTGGGGTTGGAATGTAGTTGATACAGTGAGGGGCATGGAACGGGTGGAGAAATAAGCTGAGAGTGTATGACATTGCATCTGTGAGTTAAAATGGGATCTGGTGATATGCAGTTGTAGGAGAAGAAGCTGGAGTAGCAAGGACAAGGTGGCAATGTAACTTAGATGCAATTTCTGGTGGTCATGAATTCAGGGAATGGAATGAAGCGAGCATATAGAGACTGGTGCGAGTTGAGTGCAGTCGCAGTGGAATGTTGCAAGGACCAGAATTGCTGTGGAATGAGAATGTAGCTACAGAAGAACAATGATGATTGTCATGGCTGGAGGCACTGAGGTACAGCTGGTGAATGTATGGAAATGGCAAATGGTGGTAATGAGATGCTGCAATGATGTGTGCACAGTTAAAATGGATTGCAGGGTATGAGGTTGATGACTTACGCTGTAATGTGAATGTTCTACTGGCATGGAAGCTGGGAAGGAATGGCAGAAGATGATCTGGTGCTTGAAATGGTTGTTGGTTGACTGAGAGTTTCAGTAGCAAGGAATGAAGGTATGGCAGGTTGGAACTGTGATGGAATTTGTCGAGATAAGGAGCTCCAGAAGATGGCAGCGATGATGCTTTGAGCTCGAGCTGCTGGTTGGCTGTGTGAGCTGAAATACAGTTGCTGTGGTTGTGTGTCGCTGCAACTGGTGTGATGTTGCACTCGCAATCTATTGTGCTGGTATTCAAATGCCGAGAGTGTATGAAATAGCAGGAATGAAAATGCAGCTAGGTATTGCAGTTAGCAATTGAATTCATGGAATTGGTGGAATAGGTACTGGGGGATGTTGCCGTTGGTTATTGCACAAATGGGTTTGAGGAGTTGAACTGAAGTGCATGGATGGAGGAAGTTGTGTGTTGGTATTACGAAGGCTGCGATGCAATGCAAAGAGCAATAGCTGATGGATATGTGACAGTGGATGTGCTACGGATAGACAGGGAAGTTACAGAATGCATGAATAATGCTGCAGAAATTGTGCGAAAACGGGGTGAAAATGGCACGCCGGTGAGCATAGTTCCGGTAGTTGGATTTCAGAGGTTAAAGTTTCGATCGTAATATTTCAGTGAATCGCGAGGGGGGTATGAGTCGGATGCAAGAATTGATGGCTGTAAGTATGATCTACGCGTCACGCTTTTGGGTACGTTTTCGCAAGAATAGAAAATTGGATTTAGATGGGTTATGCAAATGTTGAAATGCAGGAAAGCAAAGCTGAGCTACTGGAAGTGTAGAATTGCCTGGTGACAGTTTCCAATGGTTCAAGTGATCGGAGAAAGTTTTCCGGCGACGGTGACCGGATTCCGGTGATGACGTCATCACTCCGACGACCCGTTTTGGACCCAAAAATTCCAAAGATATATTTTTCACACATGGGCTTGGTGTACTGGTAGATGGACGTGGACTTGCAGATTTTGAAGACTTTGACCTATTTTTGGGAAGGAGAAAAAGGCTATAAAAAGGAAGTTTTCTACACAATTTAAAATACAAAATTTTATTCTATTCTTGGAGCTTTTGCAGAGAACTACTTCTAGGGTTTGCTTTCTTTTATGTTTCATAGTCTTCCTTTGAATATTTTGATGATGAACTCCATGAATATGAGTAGCTAAATACAATAATTGGTTATGGGATAAAAAGTTGATTTCTTCAAGCATGTTATTTGATTTTATGAATTAGTTTTGTCTCAATTTTATCGTTTATGATTCATTGTTTTATTATCATATGATTTGAATGCTAGTTTGGTTGAGTCCAGAATCAATTGGATTTGTTTTCATCTCTAAAGCTATATTAGGGTTTTCAATACGTAAAAGTTGTTTGTCCCTGATTTCTAGTAGCAACTTGTGGTTAATACTTGTAGTGATACATCTTTTTAATCGCATATGAATCATAACCTTTGTTAAAACGAATTAGTTCTTTTACACGTTTGTTTTCATCGATTAGTCTTATTTCATAAAACTTATTGCTCTTAGGGAGTTAAATCTAATTGTGCTTTTACACTTTAGGTTGCTTTTTAAGAAGATTTCACATTAGCATCTTTTAATGTTGTTTGTGATAAAATCAGGAAATAAACGAGATACTCTTGCGATCAAGATATCTTAGGACTTTTGATAATTGAGAGATTAAATACCAATTCTAATCATAGATGAAAAATACATGTTTATGAATGATACTATCCCTTAACCAATATCTCCTTCTTATTGATTTTTCCAACTATTTACTTTGCTTTATTTAGTATTATTACTTTGATTAAAACAAAAACACACCTTGGGTTAATTGGTTACTTAAGAATATGAAAATTGCATAACAACAATCGCCTCTCTGTGGATACGAACTCTTTCTTATCGAATACTATATTTATATTTAGTTAAGTGAGGAAGTGAAATTATTTTTGACGCATACGACACGCATCAATTATCATTAAAATCTTGTATGTTCTTTGCAGAATGAATTATAGAGTTACAATTTAACCTTTGGGTTCCTCTATCAATTTCAATTATGTATAATTGCGTTTTATTTTGATCGTTCTTACGAGGCGGTGGTGGTGGTAGTGGTCCTGGATTTTCCAGGAAATGCTTGCGCTTTCCCTTTTCAATTAGACGAAGTATCATTCATCGGATATTTCTACAGTCATTCGTGCGATGTCCATGGAAACGATGATATTTGCAAAAGTCGCCGTTTCTTGCGCTTGGTAATGGTCCCACCCCGAAATTAGGAGGTGGGGGAATTTCTTCAATTAAAACAATTGCTTCCCATATATTTTTTACTGACGTGTTAAGTTCTGGTAGTGCTACATATTCAAATGGAGGTCTCCTTTCCCCATGTCGCTGGCCTGGATTATATCTTCGTTGATTCGTCAAATTGTCAGCTCGCGACTCATAACTCCTTTTCCTTGGATAATTATACCTTGGATGTTGATCGATCCACTCCTGATCTCCACTAGACACTACTACCAAATTTGCGGGAATTGTGGTTAACGGTTCAGCTTCTTCGTATTGCACGTTATCGTCTACTACATTTTCTACCCTTGGTAAAAGACGTGAACTTCCCTCCTTTGGATTTACTGGAACTACTTTGCTAACTTCCCTTTGTTTTTATTCTAGCGCTACATACTCCTCCTGATACTCTCTGAGCTCATTCATCATTATTGAATTATGGACAATGAATATTTGAGTATGCAAAAGATCGGCTGGAATCAAAGCGTTCACAAATGCTAGGATGAAATTCCTCTCATCTACTCACCCTGCGAGTTCACTGCATATTGTCCTCCATATCATTATTAGACTTCGAAAGCTTTCCCCTGGCTTCCTCCTCAGGTTAAACAGAGTTTCTATCCCCGGCCTTAGCGAGTTATTACTTATGTAAGTTGTTAAAAATATTGTTTGTAAGTCTGTGAATAACGAAATCAACCCCTCAGTCAACCCATCAAACCACTTCTATGCTTCCTCAGTTAAACCGGCAGGGAAATATTTGCATAATACATCCTCATATTTCGCCCACTGCATCAAGAAAAGAGTATATTGCTTCAAATGTTGCACTGCGCTTCCCGTTCCATCAAATATGCTCCTGAAGGTTGGTAACGAGCATCTTCCTGGAATTCTTGCCTCTAGTATTTCACGTGAGAATGGAGATATGCCTTCCTCCAATATCACCTCATCCCGCTGCACTCGTCCTCCTCTTCGCGAGTTGTTAATCATTGACCTCATATCCTGTAATTCATCCAAAATTTCTCTATCAATCTCATCCCTTCCTTCATATCGTTTATGTCTCCACCTTCTTATCCCTCTCTCATCATCTTCTTGTCTTCTTTCCTCTTCGCGTTTTCTTCTTTCTTTGTCCTCATATCTTCTTTCCTCTTGTCGCCATTCTTCTTCGTGAAGTCTCTGCTCCTCACGAAGTATTTATTCTTCCAGCATTCTTTCCTCTTCACAAAGTCTCTCCTCCTTGCGTGTTCCTTCTTCCTCAAAACGTTGTCTTTGATCTTCCCATCCAGTTTCTTCAAGTGCTCTACTCAGCCGTATTTCTTCGCTACTTTCTCTTTGGCATCGCCTTCTTCGTTCTTTTCTTTCTTCCCCTTGTTCATTATCCAACGATTCTCCACTTTGGCATAAATTCCTCCATGTTCTTGTATCTGTCTCCTCACCTCGTGGACCATGAACAACTCTTTATTCGTTGAGTGCGCGATTTTGCTTTATCAAGGCATCATTCTGCCTCATGAGTATGGCTCTTTATTCCGCTAGAGCTCTCTCTCTTTCTATTTTTAGACGTATCACCTCCCATATCTGCTCTAACATCATGTTTTCTTCATTGACATTCTCTTCTCTATTTTCCTCCATAGGTTCTTCCTCCGGTATTGTTTCAACATCAGAATTATGTATCGATCCTTCACTATAGCGGTCATCATTTTCCTGACAATCCACACCACGTCTTCCTCCCACGTTTGACGTTTCTCCTCTCTCCATTCTTCCTCTTTTCTTTTCTGCTAATCGTTGGCTTCTTCTCGATGCGATGACGTGTTGTGCTCGATCCGGAGCCCTTTCCATCAACAAATTTCCACCAAATTACTATTTACTCACCGACTCTGCAACGACTCCTTTTGACTAGGTCTAACTTGCTTACTCTTAAGATGATAAATCTTAGATCTACCCCTCTCTTTTAACACCACCACAATTTCTAAGTCACTAACTTCAAACTTTATGGAAATAATAACCCACTAAATGATTGTTTTGATAAAAACTTTGAAAATGATTTCAACTCTCTCGATCTATCCCAAGTGAGAGTAAACTCTCAACATGAGATCCATGTTTCTAGCACCAAAATGTAACTACGGAAAATCCATAGTTACACCCACTTACTAATTTGAATAACACAAAGATTAAATCACACAACGAGATGAAAACAAATCTTTTATTTCACTTAGTTACTGAATGAGAAGTTACAACTTACTCAAGAAAACTCACAAGAGCCCTAAGATCTTTCTCTTAACATAGCCTTCTTACCTCTCAGAACCTTCCAACCTATAACACGATGGGCTAAGTCTTCTATTTATACGGAAAAATACATAATGGATTACAGATCATTTTACTTCGCCAGAAGTCACACAATTCACGTGACTCTACTTTTTACTTCGCTCGATCCATTTTCAATAAAGTTTTCACTTCCTTTTCTTCTTAATAATCGGTTGTTGTCGGGGAAAGTTGTCATATTTCTTGCATAACAATCCACACTTTGTATCTTTTGTTATTTCGCGAAATATCTTCTTGTGCAAGTCATCTTTACCTCGCTAATTAACATTTCGCTTTCCTCAGATCTTCTTCGCAGATCTAATATTCGTTAAAGTTAGCCTGACACTTGATTTGACTCTTCACTGGCATTTTCTTGGGAATTAAAAATAATATCTCGTCTGAAGATTTACTTTGTGGTATCGTCTAATCTCGTTCGAACACGTGGATAGTAGGTTTTATGTACCTACAATAGTATCTTTTGATGATTTTTCACTTTCGTGATATATTTTGTACCCGTTAATTTATTTATAGTTACCCCATTATATAAAAAGAATAGTGCTATTTGTAGCAAATTATAAATCATATCCAAGTGTTATGGTATCGGAAAATGACTCATTTGTCCAAATATTTTTAAAACATGGTTCTAATGGACGGGTACACGAACAACAGGGAGATTTAGTTGTCAAAAGTGTCACAATGGGGGGGGGTTTTGTTTTTGATTTTAGAACAAAGTAAATAACAAAGTAATTGAAAATAATAAAGTTGCAAGAAATTGAGAGAAATATGATTAGGGAATCCTTCTTCGTTACTAAATAGTCATCAAAGTAGCATATTCATCTATTCTTTATCATTCACAAATTATTATCAACCGTTGGAAAACAACTAGCGCAGTGCTATCCTCAAAATTCCTTAAATCGCTGGACACCGAAGCGCTCGAATGCCAGATTCTATTCTATAAACCACCTAGAAGTAGAGCACTCTAAGTGTAATTTGGTCGAAAGCTTTATATTTAGTGAATTTAGGTCATTCCTAGTAGTTGAACTCTTAGCGCAAGGTTCACTTTCTAGTGTTGTTTTTACTTGCGATTGCTCCACAGAATCCCTCTGCAAGGTTTCACAATTTCTACTTGTGTAGAGAATTATTCAATAATTACGGATATCCTAATTCTCTACTAGCATTAGGTTAACTAATAAACTAGTTCAGTTGGCCACCTAAACAATTTATCAATCAAACATAAAATGAATTATTGTAAAAACAAACAATAATCATGTGAAGAGTTAAAATAGATTTATATGCTAAATTGAATCATATATTAGAACTTAGAATTCATCCCCAATCATTAAGAAGTTTAGCTACTCATGGGATTAACAAAACCCATGAGTTTCATATAATAAAATGGTAAAATAAATAGTTACGGTGATGAGTCGCTCCAAAACCCTAGCTTTTCTTCCTTGAGTTCTCCTTTCCAAAAGCTTGATAAAAGATTATATATGATTCCCAAAAAAATATTAGAAGTTCTCTTATATAGATGTCCCAATTGTAGTTGCACCCATGCTCCAAATCCCGGTCGAAATCATATGGCCACTTGCCAAAACGTGGCCAAATTTCCAAAAACAGCTCACGCCCAAGTCTTGGTCGTGCATAAAATGGCTACTACTCTATCCATGAAAGGCCCAAAGTCTTGGTCGAAATCATATGGCCACTTGCAAAGTCCCAGACCAATTATAATGAAGCTTACTAGTTCAAGAACTGACAGTACACCTTATATTTTCTTCCAATCCGCGGACAAACATCACTCCGTGAGCGATAAATTCTGCTGGAATTGGTTTCTCCCGTCAGAATCACGGTCATTAAAGCTATCGTGAACAAATATTTTCCCTGAACTTTCATTTTTCCCTTCGTCATCTCACGAATAGTCTGGTTGCCGTGAGTATCATTTTCTCCTGAGTTCGGTTTGTTTCTGGTTTGCTTTACTTATACCAGGCCCTCCGCCAAAACTCTTAATTCCCAGCTCCGTGACAAATAAAACTCCCTGAGTTTTCTTAACTTCTTATACTCATTTTACTTCTCTGTTTTAGCAACACTCCATCGGGTTTTATCAACTCGAGCACCACATCAATCTCCACCAGACTAGTGACTGTTCAAAACTCGGTTCATTCATAGCTCCCATGCTATCCTCACTGAAAAATCAGTCACCACCAACCACAGCATCATCATCTTCATGTCACTGCCAAGCCCCAAAGTCGAGTTATTCATTCTCCACAATGTACCATCAACATCAGATACAGCCTTTGATCATCTCCATGAACTGCCAACAGCTCCCTATTTTGTTCAACTTGAGACCACCATCGTTGCATGCCATCATCACTGCCAATGCAACAACACATTCGTCATCTTCTCGAGCTCAGCTGATCATCTCATATAAAGATAACACCATTTTTATGAGCAACTTGCCAATCATCGTAGCTCAGCATCCAACCCGATCACCGACCAAACTTTCAGTATCCATCTCCCACATGTTCTTTCAATCACAGTCAACTAACATCTCTAGATCCTTCATAGAAGCAATCATTTTTCCCTGTATCAACTCGAGCTGCACTTATTCTTCTCTGCCGATAACATTACAACTCATTGGACCTACCCTCTCGATCACAGACTATAACAGTGGTTCAAAGCTCTCTGTTGTGACTCAATATCAGCAACCATCATTCTTCATCGCTACCGAGCACTTCATCATTACCACTATTCTCTGTAACTCGCCTAACCCACCACAAAGCTCAATGCAGCATCATCTGTTTTCACCATTGCATCACCACTTCACTGTCATCTCTCGAGTACAGCCAACCACTTACATCTCCCTGACTTCTTTTGTGCAATTCCAGTTTATTGCATGAGTCTTGGCTGCCCTGCACAATCCAGTGGGTGCCTTTAGAATTCGTTATTCAACTGTCAGTCTTGGACGACTGACAGTACAATTTCTTTCTTCTTTCTTAGTTAACTGTCAGTTCTGTGGAACTGGCAGGCTTAACTTATTCTTTTGCTCATGGCTTCCACATTTGATGTCAGAATGAGCTCATTATTTCGCCTTTCAATTCATCTTTCCGTCCCCTTCGAGGTGATATCAAGGATTCTTGGATTCGAACGAGTTCCACTTGGTCTTTGGCCCTTCTCCGCTTGCGGCTAACTTCTCTTATTGCACAATAAAGTGCAAATTCACTTCTTTTGGATGATTCACTAGAAAAACATAAATAAAACAAAACAAACGTAATATACAATAATTCGCAAGAATATAAGCAATTACTAGCATGGATTCGACATTAAATATATGAAAAATATGCACTTAACATCACTCCAACGCTCTTGTTATTCAAAGGAGTTGAAAGTCATTGATTTGTTGTTTTCAGGGATTTGGAGAGAATTTTTCTTGAGAATAGGCATGGTAGAATCACTCCTCAAGAGGTGATATTTCGCGAGACTTGGAAATTTGGAGATTTTTTTTGTTTTGGGAGTGAACCATTTTTCTCTCTCCTTGTGCAGTAATACACTTAAGGGCCACTTGGAATGGGGTAATCAAGACAAAATGTGGAATAAAGTGATTTTTTAAATTGGAGAATATATACTTTAAAATCGGCTATGTGAGTCTTTGTGATATATATATCGATTTTAAAATATAAATTTTTATAAGTTATATTTTTTTTTTCCCGATTTTAAGTTGTTGGAAAACTCTGTATAGAAAATCAGTGGTGAAATAGCATAAAAAATAAAATGTGGGACGAGTGGAATAAAGTGAATGAAAATTTAGGCAAAGGACAACGGTGAGATTTATTATGACAATGGACACATATTTCATTAGGTGGTCATGATACTTTTATTATTACTGTAAGGTGAATAATAATAAAAATCGGCAACGTTTGGAATTAATCAGGGGATATTATACAATGCTGTCTCTACAAATCACACAAACTTTCTACAAGTCTCATTTTTTGTCTCTACAAGTCACACAAAGACTCTCTAAAATTCTCTCAGAGAATCACTAGAAATCTCTATATTTTTCGAGAATCTCAGAGAGTCACTCAAATTAAAAATCTATGAAAGTCCATAGAAATCTTGTTTGACTACCCCCTTGTAAACTTGAAATATAGCGAGGATGAAACTGGATGCATCCTGATATAAATTAAAAATAAGAAAAAGTATTTGAAAATGGGTAGGATGAAACTGTTTACATCCAGGCTATTTTTACATTTTTTTCCATTTAAACAGTATCAAAATCTAGATGTCTTTTTCACCCAGGAATTGTTGATTTTAGTTATTTTAACCAATTTTGTGTTATGGTATCTACTAGCCAAATTTATGTACATTGTAACTCTTCTTTTGGAGGGCTGCACATAATAGGGATCATGAAACCAATTTTTTTTTTTTTTTTGATGAAGTCTAGTTCCCTATTTCCCATATATGTTTCACACTTAAACATAATCCTATTTATTCACACATCTATTCATGGGAAATTTCTAAACTTGCCCAAGTCAATTTTCCAAAACCTATCTCGTAGATCCATGTATATCGCGTGGAACCCACCATTTTCAAAAAAAGTTTACTCCCTCTGTCCCACATATATAGGGGGAGGGGGATAATTCTCTTAAATTAAGAAAATTGTTTTGGATTCATTATTTTCATGTTTTTTCTTATTTTACCCTTTGTCTTATTCTTACTATAATTTTCCACACATAATAAATGAGGGTATTTAGGAGAAAATTCGTCTTGGAAGTAGGACTCCGCCTATTTAGTGGGAAATAAAAATTAAAATTCCGCCTATATAACTGATATGATTTTCAATTGAAGTTGTAGTTGTAGTAAAAAGGTTCTTTTGAGACTTGTGAAAGCAAAGGAATTTAGATTTAATTAAACTTAAAAGTA
This sequence comes from Papaver bracteatum, assembly GCA_023529315.1. Lineage (NCBI taxonomy): Eukaryota > Viridiplantae > Streptophyta > Magnoliopsida > Ranunculales > Papaveraceae > Papaver > Papaver bracteatum. Next base: position 281,987 of record JAJJWX010002653.1, on the reverse strand, counting down.
AAGACAACTTAGATCAAAATTTATTTCAAGATAAGAGAGAATAACCAAGACGCTGATTCCACTATTACACATGAATGAATGATAGTAAATAACCCAAAACTCTAATTATCTTTAAGTCCCTTGTTTCTTAATTCACAAATAATCAGGCAAATTCTCAAAAATTACTTGTATCCCTTAAGCATAGATTATCTTAATTCAAAGCATAACCTATCTAATTGAATCACAACTAATGAAGAAAATTATGCAAATAATTAAAAACTCTGCAAAAGCAGTGATTGAGTGAATTATAAAATATAAATTAGAGAAAATAAAATAGTTACCAATTATTCATGCGTAAATAGCTTCCTCATTTCCTTGGTTGTGGGAGAATTAGCCGCTCATCATGTTGGAAACACGCTCAAAAATCATTATTATTGCTCAAAGGGTATTTACAAGGATGAAAAAGGGAGAAATATAATGAAAAACGGGTGTTTGCAACGCTTTTAATTGTTGCAAACACTGTTACAAAAGAACGATAGATGATATGCGTCACTGATACGTAACTGTGCGACCCTCAGGTATGTGTCGCAAACACTATTGAAGAACGACTGTCTTGGAAGGTTTGTTCTTTGTGTTCTTCAGGTATGCAGCAGCAGAATTCTCCAAATTTTATTTCTTATTTTCTGTTATCCTCCCAAACCCTCTGTAATCCTTCTGTGGTTCACCAGCACCGACAGAGCATCAAAATATCATGCAATAACTTCAAATATTCTCCATTACTCGGCATTCATAAGAAAATATTTTCGGGATATTTCCTTCCCTGATTTAACTCCACACGCATCTACAGCTGCTGAATATTCCTCATTTAGTTCTTACACGCTCCTGGTTGTTTGCTCGAGTCATCATACACGTACAAATCACGTTCAAATCTCATACAAACTCGTGAACTGTCCTCCCGTGCACGTGCTTCCATGTTTTCTTCCATACGACGATGCAGCCAATTTTAACCGAAACCATTGACCATACCTTGCCTGTTACACTCATCCAAGTCATCCCACTCAAAATCAGCCATTTAATCTCACTAGAACCCCTTCAAAATCCGAACCCTAATTCTGCCAGTTTCAAACACTTTTTTCCCGCCAAATTATGTAATTCAAATGAAAGAGATGAGGTTTCCCCTTATTCAGCTGCTTGGGTGCGAATATCCTGTGGGTACCCCTTAGTAATTGGGTCACCCCTTATCCAAAGTGGGAGTCCGAATAGTAAATGTTCTCCGGGGTGTTCCGAGAAACTTTTCGAGCCGAATTTTCCAACAATCTTTATTTCCAAAAAATACCTACAAACACACAAAACACCATAATAAGGACAAAAACGAGTACTAACAATATGAAACAATGAGGACAAATTAGACACATAAATGCGTCTATCAAATACCCCCAAACTTATTATTTGCTAGTCCCGAGCAAATCTAATCTAGGAAGTAAAATGACTACACTTAGCACGTGTATCAAGCCGTTAAACCGCTAGGTGGCCCTAGCGGCGGAGTGTTGTCTCCGGAGGGTTTACCAGAGGTGTACCCACAAAACCTGTACTTCTAATTGGTCACAAGTATCCAAAGAGCTATGAGGACATACAAATTCTCATCCTATCTCCAAGTGACTAGAATGCCAGATAAATTAAGGGTGCCAGCACTAAAGCTCACTGAAGAAAAGGGGAGACACATCTGCAACACTGCTAGATAAAGAGATATCCGCTACACAGATAGATAAACATTGTAAGATGCGTCCGCTGGTTTACAGCTGGAGAAGATTAAGATGGAGATAAAAAAGAGAGGGACATCTGCTACACAACTGGACTAATTACCTGTGATGAGTTGAACCAGTCCTGGAAAGATCTTGTGTCAGAATGAAAGCGGACTAACAAAGCAACCAAATGTATCTTTCTTCGACTATATCATAGTTCTTAGTAGAAACAACGTCTTCTTCGGTCTTCAACTGTTGATGATAAACTCTCGAACCTCATTAACTCTTCTCTTCGATTTCTTGCTTGACTTAACAATTTCTACTTCCCCATGGATTTATTGAACAAAATTTAAAATTTAAACTTTATTTTTATATATATTTTTTTTTTCATTTTTTTTGTGTGTGTAATAACAAGACAAAAATTTACATGGCCATCACATAAGGAATTTAACACTTGGATCTTCGCAACTTGTAATAAACTTCAACAACTTATATCGTTTGATTTTTCTTGCTCTTATAACTTCTTGTAACCCTTGATTTTGAATTCTGATTTTCTATTGTTGCTTTTAAACCTTAAAAGTCTTCAACTTCTTCATAGATTTTGATGTCGCTCTGCTTGTTGATGATGATAAGTTTCTACTGAGAGAGTTGTAATCCAGTAACTAAGACTACATTGTGAGGTTGCTTTGTCTTTCTGGAATTTCCTGACCTACTTTCCTGTCCATCATGGATGGTTAGGTTCATCACGGTTACCCTCTAAAAGGAACAAGTTCTCTCCTGAATTTCAAGGATCTCAATGGTTGTTATCCATAGCATTCCAATTTCTATCTTTTCGGTGAGAAACAATATGTAAACTTAGCTAACCGGATACCATGTGATGCTAGAAGTTTCAAAAGTGCAACTAAAAAGTTCTTCCCCACCCCCAAACTTAAATATAACATTGTCCTTAATGTTTCTAATGAAAGAGCAGAACCAAAAGTAAAATAACACGAAGAGAAGTTGGAAAGATAGTACCTGGGTGATGAGAGAGAATCAAAACTAATGTACAACATACAACTGCCTCGATGGTCAATCAAGGGTAAACAGGGTCCTCCATAGGGACCTCCTCAACATCACCTGTAGGAAAAGGCTCTAAAAAGGGTTTCAATCTCTGACTGTTAACCTTCGAAGAACTACTACCATACGGTGTCTCAATTTCAACAGCTCCATGAGGAAAGACAGTGCGAACAATAAAAGGACCCATCCACCGAGAACGTAACTTCCCAGGGAAAAGATGCAAGCAGGTATCATACAGAAGAACTTTCTGACCTGGAGAAAATGACTTCCGTAAAATATTTCTATCATGCACAAGTTTCGTTTTTTTCTTATACTCCTTCGGACTATCGTAAGAATCTATACGAATCTCGTCCAACTCATTGAGCTGGAGTTTCCTATGGGCTCCTGCCTTGTCAAGTGAAAACTTTAGCTGCTTAATAGCCCAATAAGCTCTATGTTCTAACTCAACAGGTAAATGACATGCCTTTCCATAAACAAGCCGATAATGCGACATTCCAATGGGGGTCTTAAACGCAGTACGGTAAGCCCATAAGGCATCAGTAAGCCTAGACGACCAGTCTTTCTAATTAGGATTAACTGTTTCTCTAATATACATTTTATCTCCCAATTGGAAACCTCTACCTGACCACTAGTCTGTGGATGATACGAGGTAGCTACCTTATGTGTAATACCATATTTCTTCATCAAAAGCTTAAAAGGTCCATTACAAAAGTGCGACCCTCCATCACTAATTATAGCTCGCGGTGTACCAAAACGTGTAAGTATATTATTTTTCAAGAATTCAAGCACAACCCTATGGTCATTGGTTTTACACGCAACCTCCTCAATCCACCTAGATACATAGTCTACGGTGACAAGGATGTATAGGTTACCAAAAGAATTAGGAAATGGACCCATAAATTCAATACCCCACACATCAAAGACCTCAAAAATTAAAATCGGGTTCAAGGGCATCATATTCCTACGGGAAATGGTTCCTAATTTCTGGCAACGTTCACAAGTAACACAGAAACTGTGGGAGTCTTTAAACAACGAAGGCCAATAGAATCCACACTGCAATATCTTAGCAGCAGTCTCCTTAGCACTAAAGTGACCCCCACAAGCATGATCATGACAAAAGGAAATAATACTGGACTGGTCACTCTCAGGTATAAATCTCCTAATAATCTGGTCTGGACAATACTTAAATAAATAAGGATCATCCCAAAAGAAGTGCTTAACCTCGGCTAAAAACCTAGAACGATCTTGTTTACCCCAATGTTGGGGCATTCGACCAGTAACAAGATAATTCACTATATTCGCATACCAAGGTGATTGGGAAACAGAGAACAATTTTTCATCAGGAAAGTTGTCCCTTATATGAAGGGAATCATCAGGGGAACTAACAATTAGCCTAGACAAGTGGTCTGATACTACATTTTTTGCACCCTTTTTGTCCCTAATTTCGGGAGAAAATTCTTGTAACAATAGGATCCACCTAATCAATCAAGGTTTGGTATCCTTCTTAGACAAAAGGTATTTCAAAGCAGCATGATCAGCATAGATTACGATCTTAAAACCTAAGAGGTAGGATCTAAACTTGTCTAAGGAAAACACAATAGCTAATTGTTCTGTCTCCTTAGTGGTATAGTTCAACTGGGCATCATTCAGAGTTTTGTTAGCATAATAAACCACATGAAGTAATTTGTTTTCTCACTGACCTAGCACAACACCAATAGCATAATCTGAAGCATCGCACATGATCTCAAAGGGTAGGTTCCAGTTGGGTGCCTGGACTATGGGGGCGGTAGTGAGTAAAGTCTTGATCTTCTCAAAAGCCTCTAGAAAAGCATCATCAAAGACAAACTTAGCATCTTTTGCAAGAAAATTGCAAAGAGGTCTAGAAATCAAGCTAAAATCCTTAATGAATCGACGATAAAATCCAGCATGCCCTAAGAATGACCTAATATCTCTTACGGTTTTTGGGATCAGAAACGTTTTAATAAGGTCAACTTTGGCTCTATCTACCTCTATACCCTTCGAAGACATGATATGCCCTAGAACGATTCCTGAACGAACCATGAAATGACATTTCTCCCAATTAAGCACTAAATTATTTTCCTTACACCTAGTCAAAACTAATGACAAATGATGCAAGCACTCATCTAAAGAAGAACCAAACACTGAAAAATCATCCATAAAGACCTCTAAGAACCATTCTACCATGTCAGAAAATATGCTCAACTTACAACGTTGAAAGGTCGCAGGGGCATTGCATAGCCCGAAAGGCATGCATCTATATGAAAAGGTACCAAAGGGACATGTAAAAGTGGTTTTCTCTTGGTCTTCTGGGGCAATAGGAACCTGATTATAGCCGCAAAATCCATCTAAAAAGCAAAAATGGCTATGGCCAGCTAATCTTTCTATCATTTGGTCGATGAAGGGAAGGGGAAAGTGGTCCTTCCTAGTGACCTTGTTCAATTTTCTATAGTCAATACAGACACGCCAACCCGTGGTCATTCGGGTTGGGATTAACTCATTATTATCATTCTGGACTACAGTAATACCGAATTTCTTGGGAACAACTTAAACGGGGCTGACCCACGTACTGTCTGAAATGGGGTAGATAATGCCTGCATCTAACAGGTTAAGAACCTCGGTTCGAACTACTTATTTCATATTAGGATTTAGTCTTCGTTGCATCTACCTAGAAGGTTTGGTATCTTCCTCTAAATAGATCTGATGCATACAAACAGTAGGACTTATACCCTTAATGTCTTCTATGGTCCACCCTAAAGCTTCCTTTTTGTTTTGAAGGACGGTTACTAGCCTACTTTCCTGATCACTATCCAAGTCGGAAGCAATAATCACAGGTAAAGTTTCAGATGGGAATAAAAACACATACTTCAAGGTATCTGGTAATGGTTTAAGGTCCAATTTAGGAGGCTTTTCCAACGAAGGAACTAGGGTTGACTCAGAAACGGGTAAAGGTTCGAACTTAGGTTTCCATCCATTACTAGTGTCTATCAAAGGGGTTGAATCTAACAAAGCATTCACCTCATTAATCACATCATCATCATAAAAATCAATCCCAAAGTTAGCTAGGCATTTCTCTAATGGATCTTCCATCAAAGTGTTTGGTAATGACTCCTCAACTAATGTTCCTATCATGTTCACCTCTTCTATGCTCGAGTCATCTAGTTCAGAGGGTAGCTTACTAATATGAAAGACGTTCAGCTCAATAGTCATATTACCAAAAGACAAATTCATAATACCAGTTCGACAGTTAATGATCGCATTGGATGTAGCTAAAAATGGGCTACCTAAAATTACTGGTATCTGGTTCTCTGGGTCAGGGACAGGTTGGGTATCTAGGATAACAAAATCCAACGGATAAATAAACTTGTCGACCTCTATGAGAACATCCTCGATCACACCACGAGGAATTTTAACGGACCTATCAGCTAACTGAAGAGTCATCTGGGTAGGTTTCATCTCACCAAGTCCTAGCTTAAGGTACACATGGTATGGCAGTAAGTTCACACTCTCTCCTAAGTCAAGCAACGCTTTCTCAACAAGGTATTGTGCAAGTAATGGTAGGTGACCCTGGGTCTTTGTACTTAGGGGTAGTGGTATTCTGAATAATAGAACTCACATGACTAGATCGGAAGGCTTTCTTTTGAACACTGAGCATACGCTTCCGTGTACACAAGTCCTTAAGGAACTTGGCATAAGCGGGAATCTTCTTAATCGCATCTAAAAATGGGAGGTTGATAGTAACTTGCTTAAAAACCTCCAATATATCATTAAAGTTGGACTCCCTCTTAGTTGGAACTAGCAGCTTGGGGAACGGGGCTCTAGGAACAAATCCGGACTCAACAGGACCCTCATTGGTCTCATTAGAGACTCTATCAGTCTCCTCATCATTTTCTGGCTTAGCAGGGTGAACTACAACATGTTCACTATCAGGCATGGTTACCTTGTTGTCTACCACTCTACCACTCCTAAGGGTTTTAATAGCATTCACATGTTCTGATGGTCATCCACCTACTTCATGAACTCCTCTAGGATTGGGTTGAGTTTGACTAGGAAACTTACCTTTTTCCCTCAAAGACTCATTTATATGACTAACCTGGGTTTTCAACTCGGAAATAGCCTGAGAGTTAGCATAACCTATACTCATTTTAACCGAAACCATTGACCATACCTTGCATGTTACACTCATCCAAGGCATCCCACTCAAAATCAGCCATTTAATCTCACTAGAACACCTTCAAAATCCGAACCCTAATTCTGCCAGTTTCAAACACTTTTTTCCCGCCAAATTCTGTAATTCAAATGAAAGAGATGAGGTTTCCCCTTATCCAGCTGCTTGGGTGCGAATATCCTGTGGGTGCCCCTTAGTAATTGGGTCACCCCTTATCCAAAGTGGGAGTCCGAATAGTAAATGTTCTCCGGGGTGTTCCGAGCAACTTTTCGAGCCGAATTTTCCAACAATCTTTATTTCCAAAAAATACCTACAAACACACAAAACACCATAATAAGGACGAAAATGAGTACTAACAATATGAAACATTGAGGACAAATTAGACACATAAATGTGTCTATTAATAATAGGTACGGAGGGAATAATTACATGACTTACAATGTTGTTACCATATTTGGTTTTGGATACACAATTAGTTTACCATAAGGAAAAAGTGTCAATTTGTGAAACGAAAAGCTTCAATTTGTGTGGTCTAGTACATTCTGAAGCCATGGATCATAAGAGTAACTAATTTCACATATCATTCTATTTCGCCGTAACTTATATAAAAGCCAACCTCTCATTTTAACCAAAGAGAAACAAAATGGAGTTAACATTGAATTCCTTTGGGATGTTGAAGGAAACTAACATTTAGAAATATTAGTTTTAGAGTTTGTAATCTACTCTAATATCCCTTCTTTGGTGGGTCATGCTTGTAAGTTTTCTCTCTTTCTATTGTGTCCCAAGAATGCTGGATTAATTTATCAGATGCTAATGACAAACATACAAGCCAAAGATCTGGTTCACCCAAATAATAAACGATTACCCAAAGATCTTGGACTTGGATGTTTTTAACTTTTCTATTACATTTAGTATAAAGTTTAATTCCATTTTACATATCAATGTATAAGAGCTTCTCCAATGGTCGTTGTGTGTGCTTCCTATGTGGCAATACAAATAAGACATCCCCATTATGTTTTTCCTTAAAATTAGGTTAAAAAAAAATCCATCTCCATCGGTGTTACATGCGATTAGTATAATTTTTATTTTTCATAATTAAGATTTTACTAAAGTTAAAAATGGTTAGTTGGTTTAAAAGCTGACTAGGATGGTAGACAATGTTAAGAGGAATGTCTAAAACTTGACATTCTCCTTGATATTGTCTACCTCAAAATCATCTATACATTGGTTTATGACATCATGGTTGGAGAATGATTTTAAAGAAAATGATTATGTATCCTAAATGGATTTTGACATTTATCTGCACACACATACCATTGGAGAAACTCTAAGGATGGTCGTGGATTTCTTAAATTTATTTTTACATGGGAGCAGCACATCTGTCATCTGTTGTGACACTAGAGATGTTTTTCGTTTCAGATATTTTTACATTGGAGATACTAGAGATGTTTTTCCTTTCAGATTTTTTAATTTCATCAATACAACAACGAAGCTTCAAACTATGACAAAAGATTAATGCATAAAAGTCTCACAGTAATATCTGCGTCATTGTAGCTTGTGACGATTGTCATGTGGAAATTAAAACAGTACTAAAACCAATGACATGAACTTAATTCCAAAAGACAAACAAAATGACATAAACACAATTTTGGCCCGCTGAAAAATACAAAGTGCAAATGACGTGACATCCATGCACACATGACTGCTTCATTGGTTGCAATGTAAAAAGAAAAAAAGTTCTTCACAAACATGGATCACCACTCACCAGACAACATCCCTACAGAGTCAAAACATAGCCTAAATGACTAAATCACACCCGACAAGCCACCATTTATCCGACAAACTAGTTTTCCATAAGTGATCCCAACCTTAGTAATAAGATGCTATATAGTGCAATTGCATATATAAATCATGGAACCAATAGTTACAATCATACAATTCCATGAGCAACCAATTTCATATCATTCACGTTTTGCCGTTTGTTGTAACATATATAAAAGATCGCCTCTCATCTTAATGCGGTATCAATAATAGAAAAACAAACACAACTCAAATAAAAATACTCTGGGATAATGGAGGAAACTGATAGTCATCTAGCTATTAAAAGTCTTATTAACCCCTAAATAAAATCTTATTGGCGGGATGGTAAATGATTCAACGATCCTAAAAATAGTTCAGTGATCCTGAACCGAGCACGACAAACTTGAAAACGATGTTGCTATGTCAAATTCCTTGCTCGAATTTTAAATGCAATTGACAATAATGCTTTGAAGGGGAAGGCGATCAGTTTTTGTTTCTTGTTTCTGACGAATTTTGTTATCTAGTTGTGAGCTCAAATTTGGGCACAGTGAACTGTAGAAGTTTGTTATCTTGTTATGAGTTGACAATTGAGCACCTTCGCAACAAAGCATGGGAGATATTTTCAAAAGAAGAATCTAAGTGGCTGTATGGTTTTCCTAATGGACCAGACAAGAAGGTAACTCTCTCACCCCTATAATTGTTTTTTTTTTTTTTTTTTTTTTTTTGACAGGCAAAAGTTGATATATTAAGAGAAGCCTACGAGAAGTAGGAAGCAAACTCAAAAGCTACAACACGACACCATAACAATAGAGAAATAATCTCTATACAAAACTCAAGAGAGAAGAGCCAAACAAGAGAAGCTGAAATAACTACCCCCATATAATTATTTTCTTTAGAGAGAGCCTTCCCTACGAAGTCCTCCCATCTTGCTGCTGATTAAGATTTTGTAAAAATTACGGATCAGCTATCAAGAACAACTATATGCATTTCCTAATGACATAAAGACGTTGGAGGATTTACTAATGAAGATTCTAAGAACACATTATTATTGTGTAAGTCGGTTAAAAAACAAGCTAATACTAAGTACTACCTACTGATAGTTGGGAAGTTGAGAGGACTGTATCTCTTACTGATAATCAACGGAGCACTCTCATATTAAAATTAAGAAGGGATTTGTTACCATTTGCGCATTTCATATCATCATTCGTAACAATGATGCACTACCCAAGAGTAGTGGTTTGAGATGGTTGAAGAAGATTTGACTGTAATTGTTAAATAGCACCACATCGAGCCTAGGGTAACTGATACGGGACGTATTTAGGCTTGACTTACCGGGTCCAAGATTTGATTAAAATCTTGGATATTTACTATTTTTGTTAAGATAATTAATTTAACCATCTTTATTATGTTTATCTTGTTTAGGAAAGTTCTAGTCTTTAGGGTTTATCTTTGTAGGCTATATAAAGCCATTTCTATTATCATTTCCCTTTAGCCAGGTTTAGCTCAGTTTTATCTGATTAATGAAAATTCTTAAATTGTTTGGTTTATACCATTGTTTATCGTTTTAACTCTTGGATTAGAGATTATCGTAGCTCCTGGATTGGGGTGAGTGTGACGTTTTGGGAGTGGATTTTCATTGTTCTATTACTAGTCTCTTATCGCTTCCACTTGTGCCATATCAGTAACCTAGGTCCCATGCTTAATAAGCTTTGAGCAAACCTAACCTTGAAAGCCGGTTTTCGAGGTTAGTTAGACCCGAGGATTCCTAACATGGTATCAGAGCCAAACCCCACTCAACGTTACCTGTGTTCTACTGTTTGTGGTTTCCGTACCACTCAGTATCAGTTCATTGTGTCCGTGGCTTCACTGCCACTCAGCTTAATAAGTCTTAGACAATCCTAACCTTGCAAGCCGGTTTTATATGCTACTTAATGTTAATTTTATTCCCTAAAGATCACTTTGACGTATATGACCAAGCGGGAGACTTAAGCTCAGATCCATGGATTTTATTGTTCTTCATTACATTTTGTGGCTAAATCTGAAGAAGTGTGTATAGGACTCATTGATAATTGAAATTTAACCTTGGACAATACACACAAGTTTACCGAAAGAAAAAAGTATGTGTCATTTGGAATTGTTTTGCTGCAAAATGAAAAGCTTTGGGGTGGTGTAATGCATTCATGTATCATGAGTCCTAATAGTAACTAATTTCATATCATTGTCATTTTGCCTTTGGTGAAACATATAAAAGATAACCTCACATATTTCAATCAGTACTGCATATTCAGTATTAGTAGAATGCCGAATAGAAACAACACGGAGGTAAAAGTAAAATTCTTTGAGATGATGGAGGAAATTGATAAACACAAATACGTTAGCTACTACTACCTCCGTTTCAGTGAAAGTAACACTTTTCTGAAACGGAGGGAGTATTATATTTCTTCCATGCGGTTGAAAGGGGATTTTTCATTTCATTATCAGGGAAGAATTTTAGAGTTAGATATACATTTTGAGTTTCACTTTCTTGACGGATGGGATTATGGGAACCAATAAATTTGTTTTCTTATTGTGGGCTTATTAGTATACTAAAAGATAACGATAGATTAATTAGTGGGAATTTGGTTTTCCCAAATAATAATATTAGACATGGGTGAGTTAGTCATTTTCTTTTCAGGCTGCGTATAAGACTATAATGCGATTTTCCCTTTATCGGTGTTGCGATTTTAAAACTGTTGCAAATCTTTCTTCAAAATCTATGTTTGTGAGTCTTGTGATCCATAATTTGCCTACTTGGTGACCCAAAATCTACCCCTTTTCGCAAAAATTTCCCATTCATCACCTAAAATATGCCTTGATGACCACCCCAGCCAAGAAAATGTCCAATAATGACTCAAAAGAGCGGTCTATTTGACACGAAAATTTCCATTGTGATAAAAAGAAAAAAAAAAAATCTCTACATTGTGAGACTAAAAATTCGTACGTCGATTTGTGTTTGACACCTGCTTTTAGAGCCCAAAGAGATATACCATGATTAGGCCTGGCCTCAATCATCCATTGAAAGCCCATATTACCCAGCCCATTTCCGAAAAGAAGAAAGAATTACCCAGCCCATTGCCAAAAAGGAAGAAAGAATCTTGAATGCAAATTATGATCAGTAGGATTGTAGGAACTACCGAACTACAGAAACAAAGTTTGTCATATTTTACAGATCTACTAGATTTTGTGCCCGTGCTACGCAACGGGCGGGTCCGGAAACCATCCACCGTCATTTTTTTAATTTAACCATATTTATAGCTTGGTGGGCAAGTGCATGCTTATGATTTTTGATTTGGTGTAGCTCGGCTTCGCCTCGCCCCGTCCCGATGCATGCCAGGTTAATTGAGTCTGCCAAATAATCTGAATATGATTAGATATTGCACGAAAATGTGGAAAGGGTCACGAAGAAATGTATATTTGAATTTGAAAAAATGAGAGACGGCCTAAATCGAAGAAACGTCCGAAGAAAAATTATTGAGAAGCCTTGAGTAACCAATAATTAATGAAATATTACCCGTTTATGCAAATCTCTGCCGCCCAAAATTGTTCACTCTTGGTATATGTGCCTACCCCGGTTGATATAATGAAAGCTAAGGACTTCTTTTAAGCACACCACCATAAATGAAAAGGGGTAAAAAGAGTCTTAACTCGAGGACACCAAGGCCTCTAAAGACAAACTAAAACAATGATTATAAAATGGGTGTGTAAAGACTAAAGAGATAAACTAAAAAACGATCACAAACATTTGAATTCATCCATTTCAGAACCAAAAGAGTACCTAGATAACATATATTAACTCCATATAGTCCTGCAAGTCCCGAAGTCCAAACATTTTGTCCAACTGAGCACATATAGTCCAAAAATCTTGTTCATCAATCTTAAAATCAAAGTCAAAGTCAAAGAAATGAAGAAAAACTTGAAATTAGAAAACTGAAGTGAAAACATTAAAAGCCAAAACTGAAAAGGAATTACACCTACCTACCGCTTGAATATGCATGTCGGTTGCATCAAAGATTTAGAAAAATGATACTCTCCAATCCAAATAAATAAATATATATTAATACTTAATGTGATCAATCTATAGTACACACTCTCTGAAAACATTTTGCATACACTATGTTTGGAAGCTCGTAAAACTTTTGTGGCACACATTGTCAAAAGGAGTTTTCATTCATTTGTATGTAGTCAGAAGGATGCACCCAATGTTCCAATGGGTCAAAATCAAGAGCATGCAGCAAACAGTTCCAAGGTGTCTAGGGTTAATGTTTAAAAATGTGACTGGACCTAACACCGCTGGTGTGTCTCCACAATCATCAAGAAAGGTGAGATTTTTTTTTCTCAGAGGTCTGATCTAATTTCAGAAGAACAATGTGCATATGCCTGCTTCTTTCATAGGGCTCAAACAGGTTTAGAAGATCAAGTCAAAAGTTACAGCACCACTACCTCCTAATATTTAAAGAACACAGTATATATACATGTTCTCTGTCCACCTAATGATAAGGGTATGAAGGTTATAATTTAGTTTAGTAAATAAGATATTTTGTGACGGAGAGTTTCCCCGATGTAGCTTAGTTGTAACAACCATCATTAGAAGTACCAAAACTCCAAATTTAAACTTTGAATAATTGACCACCACCACCACTTATTCACTTATTCAGGTGTTCAATTTCTCTTTTTATAATACCACCACCAGTTCACTTATTCATCTATAAGCTGATATTCGGTTGAGGCATATAAGCAAACATTTATAATGAAACATTGTATTATGGAAAAACTAAGCCTAAAATCTAATTGTAATAAGGAATTACCAACAAAAAAGACGATGACCCATATTTGGTTGTGCATTTTCATTTGTTTTCTTCGGCATTGCTAACTTCAATTTACGACGTAGCACCCCTGGATATAGGCAAGTGAGAATCGCTTTAATTGGTTGCGCAGTTCATGGATTTGTAACTTTTCTTCTCTTTCAACTTCTTCCATGTTATATACTACCAGAAGCTACAATTTCCACTGAATGATCATGTTTTATAGATATAGAGAGAACGTAGATACGTGGTTTAGGGAAAAACCTGGAAAAAAAATCAACAAACTGCAATCAATAACATTAATTTAGGGAACTACATCATAGAAAAGGAAAAATCGAAAAAGAATCGAAATACTAAGGTTATCTATCAATACTTCTTCTCGATCGATTTAAGTTAATCGCCAACAAAAACTACATACTCGCTCACAGATTCGTTAGGTTCCTATCACAGCCGGTTTGAAGAAGAAAACTAATTGGAGAACCCTATATTGGATGCGAGAATAAGAATAGGTTTAGTTTTTCACGGGTGTATTATACACCTAATTGGCGTTAGTAACGTCCAGTTAAGTTTTTGGTGTAAACCAAGTGTAAGTAATTTGTTAGGTGTAAATCCACACATAAGTGTTGTATACTCACGTTTTTGCTAATGGTGTTACTAACGGCCTGTTAAATATATGATGTAAACAGAGTGTAATTCAAATTTTAGTGCTCGGACCAATAGAGTCTCTCCAAGTGTCCTATCCAGGATTACTAATGCCCAAAGCTTTTATCTAATTTAATTTGAGGGGGATGTCACACTCACCATGCGATGTGGGAGCTCATATGACTTAGTGTTTTAAAGGAGGGGAGATGATTCTAAAATACAGTAGTTTAATTGGGGCCCCCGGGTTTTAATTAGGGGCCCTGAACATTTTATACCCACACCACAATTTATAAGGGGGTTCCAAAAATGAGTGAAAATACCTTTATACCTTTTCTGCTTAATAACCTATTAACACTAACCCTAAGGCCCCCAATTCATTCTCTAAAAACCAAAAAATTGTCTGTATTCCCCTCCCTCTCCTCCGACCTCCTCCGTCTCCTCCATTAACGACTCAATTTTTTTTTCTTCGTCGATTCATCGTTGTAATCGACGATACAAAAAACTTTAATCGACGATTAAATTCTTCTACAAGGATGGATCGAACCAATGAGTACAAAGGAAAGTTTAGTAACCCTAATTTGGTATAGAAACCGAAATTGAAGATTAATCTCAAAACCAAGGTTGTGGTATCAAGCCGGGAAGAATTAGAAGAAGAAATGGCGCCTATTAGAAGGTAAGTCAGTCAAACCCACTTATTATTTTGATTCTTTATTGAGTTTTGATTGTGAAATCGAGCACTGGAATTAATTTTTTTCAGTTTCAGTGTTAGGGTCGTTATACTGTGTTGTGTTAAACTCTAACGATCCTTTAATTGCATGTGTTGTGTATGAAAAATCGTTATAGAATATGATTAGTTTGGTAACGACCCTAATTTTGCTAATACACTGTTGTTTCCATTGACTCGGGTCGTTACCCATATAAGCCAACTTATTGACGACCCTAACGCTGCTGAGACCATAATCTCTGCCTTAAAAATTGGAAGTGTCGTCAACTAATATATTGGAGTCATTATGTTTGGGTTACAGTCATTAATATTAGATGACGACCCTAGTTACAAAACAGAAATACCCACTGTCTAAAATATTGAAAGGGTCGTTAATTTTTTTATTAGAGTCGTCATTCATTTGTTTGGGTCGTAATTGTTTTAATGAATATTGTGACGACCCTAGTGCTGAGATAGCATAAAATATCAAAGTTATTTGTGTGTATGTTACCATTGTAGTAAAAAGAAAGACAAGGAACACATGCCCACTCCACCTTCCAAACCTCCACGGCACGACAAATACTTGGCGGCCGGTGAATTCCGCGGAAAATGTCCGAGTGAGGTTTCCTTTTCTATCCGCGAAATGAGAAATCAAGGTAATGATTCGTCTGATTCGTCATCTGCTTCCACCCCAGTTATATCTGCTTCCGGAAGGTATGAGGAAGAAATTATTGAACAAGAACAGATTCACGATGATGTTGGCGATGGTATTGGTTGTTCTGGCCTTGGTGGTGGTGGTGCGGGTGGTGGTGATTATGATGAGGAGGAGGAGGAGGAGAGCGATGAAGGTAATGCTGGTAAGGGTGTTGGTGGTGATGAACATGAAAGAGTGGTAGAGGATGCGAAACCTTCGAGACGGAAGGATGGAAAGCCAGTTGAAGAGAGCGCGAGACACATTCCCCCCAAACATTTTCAGCTAGAATGTCTCTATGGTCGTAAAGCTAGAGGAGAACCGAGAGATCGGTGCGGAGTTTTATTTGGATATAAGGGCAGCTGGGCTCATACCATTTACGAAACAATCGTAAAAATTTAAACTTTTCTTTTAAATTTGATTTGTTGATGTTCACTTGAATTTGTTTTTAAGAAATTTGTTATTTCTTTTGTAGGATCATAAGAATGCCGTACATATTTTCAGGAGACAATCTTCTTATGTGAAAATGTCCATGTGGGAGCTAAAAGATGAATGTGAAAGAGTCAAGGAGATTATTGAAAACTCGGCTTTGTATACTGCCGTTGTGAACTCAGTGATTGCATATGACAAGGTTGCAATATCAAGTTTTAGTGAGAGGTTTTACGGTGAAACACATACATTCCAATTTCCTTTTGGTGAGATGTTATTGACACCAGATGATGCAGATCAGATATTAGGGTTGCCGGTCGAAGGAAAATCCACCAATGCTAAGTTCAAGAAAAGGCTTAGTTGGGAAGAAATTTATGGATTGACCGAGAGATTGTTTGGCTGGGATCAAGAGACTACATATGGCCTTTTCGTGATGGGAAATAAGTACCCGAAGAAAGAGTTCAAACTTGTAGATATTAGGGAGATGTTTGCTGGAACACTAATCAAAGAAAGAGTTGATGGTCTCTCTGATGCTCAATGTCGTTATGCGGCGGCTGGGTATTTTTTGTACACACTTGAGTCGGTCATATTTCCCGACATCAAGGGTAACCGGGTGAGTGTCAACCTACTTCAACTGTTGAATCCTTTGGATGATGTGAACAAGTACTCTTAGGGTACTGCCATGGTAGCACATTTGAATTGTCAGTTATCAAATGCATCTCGGGAACGATCTTCTCAAATTCATGGAAATACGGCTCTACTGCAGGTAATTGGATTGAACTTAGTTGTATCCCCTATTTTTGTTAACTTTTTTTTGAATTTTTTTATACCTATCGGATTGTTTTGTTTTATTTTTTTTGATGTCAATATAGGTGTGGATTTATGATCATTTCCCTTCATTGTTCAAAGACAATCCCGACATCAAAATAAACCCAGAATGGAACAAAACCAAACCAAGAGGGACTCAAAATAAACCCAGAATGGAACAAAACCAAACCAAGAGGGACTCGATACTTGTACACTGGGTCTGCGGATAGGGAACAGAAGGATGCGTTGGTCGAAATGCGGCAATAATTTGACAACATCACAGCTGAAGAGGTAATCTTTGATCCTTATAAGAAAGATAGGGTGAGCGCAATGGAAGATGTTGTGTATTACGATGGCCCTCTGTTTTACCCTTACGGATTTTTAATGTATAATCCAATGAGAATCATGCGTCATCTTGGGTTTATTCAAGATTCACCCGCACCGGATTATAAACCACGATTCAAGCAAAAGTTAGACAAATGCGAGTCTAACGAGTCGGAATTAGTGGTGGTTTATGAACCTCAACCATTGACCAAGCATTGGGATGATAGACACAAGCATGATATCAAGGTAGATGTCTCTTATTGGGAGCATCTGAATCAAGGTCACGAGTCCACAGATGATTACTTGGAATGGTATGGACGCTTCTCTCACCCTCGAATTGATCCTGGAGATAGATGCTCCGGCACTCAAGGACCAACAAGGCATCTACATCTGATACAAGAGATGATTCGACTATTCTTAAGCTTGTGGTAAGTTTTATTTTGGGCATTGCATTATTCACAAACAAACAAATATGCGTTATTTAATATGAAATGGTATTTGAATGCCAATAGAGGGAGCGAATGAAGATTCTTCTCAAGGCGTTTTGTTGCTGGGCCGAGAAAGGAGAAGTGGCAGAACCTGAGCGACATCGGAAGTATGCTGATTATATTAGTCACATTGAAAATCCATCAGCTAAGAAAATGTTTGCTGATCTGGCTAAGAAATTGAAGAGGCCCAGGAAAACCCGTGAACAAATGAGACAAAAACTTCAACAATAGTGTGAAGCATGCCAAGGTGACGCAAGCTCGGAGGAAAGAGAAGATGATGAATCCCAAATAGCTAGTACAAGTCAAGGCCGTCGTAAGAGAAGCCGGTCATCCGCTGTTGAAGGTAGTCAGGAAGGCCGAGGTGGAGGTCGAGGCCGAGGTGGTGGTCGAGGCCGAGGTGGAGGTCGTAACCTTGAGTGAGGAGATGTTCTTCTAATGTTACGATGGATGACTTTAGTATTTCGCAAAATGAAACTGAACTTTTTTTTTTTTTTTGTTCATGGTTTGATACCCCTATCTCGTGCTTGTTAAACTCGGTTAGTTTACATATGTTAGTATTTTTGGTTTTAAAGGCTTAGTGTTAATGTTGTGATTTAATACCAAACCCAACACATGATCCGACCTAGGCTTAGTATTTTTGGTTTTAGTAACTTCTTCCATAGTGTCGTTACATTTAAAATGGATTTGTATAACAACCCTGTTGACAAAATCATATTTGTCTTTTGGAGTCGTTACCTTGTCGGTTATGAGGAATGACGACTCTAAGAAAAATTTGTACCGAGATGTAGGTAGAACTTCTGCAATAGAGTCGTTATTATTTAAATGAATATGTAGAACGACGCCTGTGAAAAAAATCATACAGATCTGGACACTTATTTGTCTTTTGGATTCATTACCTTGTCGGTTATGAGGAATGACGAATCTACGAAAAATTTGAACCGAGATGTTGGTAGAAATTCTGCAATAGAGTCGTTATTATTTAAATGAATATGTAGAACGACGCCTGTGAAAAAATCATACAGACCTGGAAACTTTTTTTTCTTTTGGAGTTGTTATCTAATTGTTATGATAATTGACGACTCTATTGCAGGTGGAGTGGAATGGTCTTATTTTTTTAAATACACCTCAAGGGTCATTCATTTACTTAATAAATATAGTGACGACTATAACTGAAAAATTACATGTTAATGCGTGATTGAACTACCAATGCGGCTTCGATGTGATAAACCGGATCTCCTCTCCATTTGGTGTAAGCAGCTTGGGAAGCACGCCTATCCCCTTTGAGCCCGGCGATAAACTCTTTGTACTTGGTGCACCATTTCATAACAACAATCATCCTATCCCTAATGTGAGACGGAAAATAAGGATATCGCTTTGGACCCGAACCAACACAGCTCCAAAATATACTATCGTTTGGATTATATTTGTGAAGATCCTTGACGATATAATAATTTTTAACCCATTCGGTCTCTTTGTCGACTTGCTTGAATCTTTCCCGGAGTTGGGATTCTTCTTTGCCCCGTTTATTTTCCTCGCTCAACTCTTCTTCTTCCTTCGTAGGATATGGCGTGATAGTTTATGGTTTTTTACGAGGGGGCATGCTTATTTTGCGTAGTTCTTCATCCATTGCCAAAATTGAGGAGGTTGGTCGCTTGCATCTTCTAAGTATGTTTTCAATTGAATTGTTTGACATATTAGTTTTTTTTCGGTTGTCTTGGACAGTTCATGTTAAAAGATATAAACCTAACATATCCCAACGGCTATTTTTATTGGGAAGAGTGTATTCAGAAAGAGACGTTAAATACATGAGGTGTTAGAGTCGTTATTATATGCTCCTTAATAAGGTAACGACTGTATCCGGTGTTAGAGTCGTTACTATAACAGTTTTTTAAAATAACGACCATAGGTTACAAAAACATCCATGAGACGAATAATATTTCAACACGAAGGTCATCACAGAATAGGGTCATATATATAACGACTCTAATCTTAAAAAAAAAATATTCAAGGATCGTTGCAACTTATGTTTAAGAAATAAACGACTTTTGTTTACCAAAACTTCCAGTAGATCATTTTTTTTTTCGGTTAGAGTCGTTACCTTATATTGAGTCATATAATGACGACGCTAACTGAAAAATGAGAATGACATTAATATATATAATAGTAAACAACATTTATGCGGAAATATGTAACAATCATTCAATAAGCATTCTTCAAAATACAACCATCTACCAAGAAAGGATGTTTCATAATAAAGCACAAAATAAACAGTCATTCATTCTTGCAATTGTTCGCCCATGTCAACATGAGACGGCATCGGGTCAAAAGCATTCCAAAAGTTCAGGCCGTACTCGTACTGACTTGTCCACTCCTTAGCGAAGTCTCCCCACTCAGCATAGACTACCCGTGGCAAAGGACATTCCTCTGTTATCTTCAACCCTATGTAATGGTTCATATTGACATGTCCCATTATAATTCTTCTTTTCTTTAACGCCGGCTCACACCTAGTTCTTGAGGGTACATACGTACAAGATCCTCCGGGGAAACCTTTGCTGAATACATGAACGACACAAGAGAATGTGTCCGCTAACAGTTGGGCACCAAAAGGCATTTGCATCCAAAACTTATAACCGAACGTCTTCGACCCCTTTCGCCATTTTACGTTGGATACCAACTCCTTGAACTTCATTTCTTTCTCTTTTGAATCTCCTTCCATGATCATTGTTAGATAAAGTTGTTTGTCCTGAACGAGTTTAGCGGCCATTTGTCTCCTTGCAAATTCGATTTGGATGAGTTTTAGTTTGTCCGCTTCATTGAAATGGCCTAACTGTTCCGTTGCAACATGGTAACCACAATTTCCATCCGCGTCCACGTCGTCAGTGGAGATAAGGTGATCCCAGATGACGTAAGGAAGTTCATCGGTATACTCTTTATACAAAGTGTAAGCAACACAGAGCGGTCTTCCATGAGAATCTTCACCATTCCGCTTGTTTGGCTTTGTTGGGTGCCAACTGTATAATCAACATCATCCATATGACTTAGGGTGACTAGTTTGTTTTTTGGCCGACCCCTTTTCTTGGTAATGAAAGAGTTTTCATACTCACTATATTCCTCCTGCACCTTCTCATGCCCACACGGGTCCCTTGTACAACTCTTTTTTTCATTCACAGTTTCTTTAAATGACAATTTAGTTGTCGGACGCCCTGGTGGTTTTTATTTTATAGGCTCTTCTTCTACCGCCAAGATCTTCGGGGCCGCCGGCCACAAGTTGGAAACCAATATTTGTCTTCCTGCACAATTTATTTTCCTGTATTTTTCGTTGATGTACTTTCCAATTTCCAAGTCTCCGAACTCTTGCTCAGCGTCTCCTGTGGAATTTGGTGTGAATGAGAGTTGCTTCCAGAATGGATCGATATCTCTAAGAGGAATGATATCTTTGTACCTACCAAGTTTATGTCTACAAGGGAGGTCGAGCCATGTCTCTGTTGTACAATAACACTTCATCACCTTCCCAGCGGCCGTCTTTGCTCTAAACTTTATAAGTTCTTCCATCATATGGGTTATTGCCCACCATGATACTTGATGTGCTATCCCCCGTAACAAATCTTTGTCTCTAACGTATGCCATTTGAAAACGGTCTTTACTTATCTCCATCTGGGCCACTATTTTTCTTAGATCATTGTCTGCATGCTCGTGAATAGCTTCATGTACCGTAACTACCCCACCAGTATTCTCTACCAATTTTTTTTCCAGACGGCCATGAGACTGCTCTGCAATACTGGTAGACTCATTTTTGAAGTGCTTGTATCTATTGGTCCATGCGTAAACAAACCTCTCCTTCCAAGGATTCAACCATGTATTCTGGCAATACTCGACAACCATCTTATGTTCCGTGGTCCAATCATCAATAAACGTTTTCAAGTTTACATAATACTTAACCTCGGTCTTCGAATGAACCAAACGGTCCCAATCTTTGCAAAAAACTTTCCATAGATCCCCCTCTTCATCGTATTTTTCCTTTTCTTTCCTTTTCTCTTCCGCTCTCTCTTCTTTGGACAGTTAACTAAGACGCATGTCTTACTCCTTGGAACGTTGATTACCCTTCTTAGTATGGATTTTTTGGATTTGGTTCTTGCAATTTGAAAGAATATTGGTTTGGATGTGCCACGTACAAAGAAAATGTTGAGCAAGAGGAAAAACCTGACGAACGACACTCATAACTGAAAAATCCCTATCAGTAAATATAACCTGCGGCGTCTCGTTTCCACGGTAAATCAACCGCTCTTGCTCAAAGGCCCAAACATAATCCTCTATTTCTTCTTTCTCCATAAAGCACCATGCAACTGTGAATGATTGTTTATCCGAAGTATGACCAACAACGTTCAACAAGGGCATGTTATACCTGTTTGTCTTGTAGGTGGCATCTATGAACATAACCTGGTAAAAACACTGTGCCAAATCGACCATCATAGGGTGCGCAAGAAAAATATGAGTAAATTTATCTCCGAGACCAACTTTTGTTTGCATGGCGTAGTTATGTTTTTCTGCTAACCACTCGGATTGTTGCATAATTATCCTACCATCCCATTCGGTTATCTTCATCGTTGCTTTGGCCGCATAGATTGTCGAAATGGTAGAAACGTTATCCTTATCTTCCTCCCTTATTGCATTTAAGATCTTAAGAGGCCTACACCCCTTCATTTGTCGAACCCTCTCCATTTCATGCGGCTTCAAGCGGGCATATGCAGGGTGTCCATATAAACTTTTAGGTGGAGGATGGTTGTGACGACCGTCCGGAATACTATCCAATCTCCATCGATGGGTTTCATGATGCCTTTTGAAATAAATCCTGAACGGGCAACCGCACTTCTTCGACGCAGTTTTGTAGACCCTACTTGTTTTCTTCTCATATTTGTAATTCTTACCTTTGTGACTTTCCCCTTTTTTCCCCGCTCTCTCGCACACCATCTCCATATTATAACGATCGACGTGTTTGCTTTGAACAACAACGCACATCTTCTCTTTTGCCTTAGAGATAAGCCATTCCTTGGCCTCAACCGTGTATTTCCATGTCTACATTCACCAAAGAAATTATACATCCATGTGATCAAATAATTTAAAATTAAATATAACTAAAAGGTTAAGTAAAACCTACCAAATTAGTCATATAGTGTTGGGAGGTATCCGGACCCATCGTAGAGACTGGTTCTGGTTGATAGCTTGGATGCACCACCATCTACAACATAACATAAAAAAGTTAAGCTTAGAGTCGTCAATGAATAAAAATAAAACATAACGATCCTAAAGTTTTTTCACTACACCTGTGACGACTCTATATCAGAAAATGTTTGATGGATTAGTCGTTATAAAATATATAATAAATGGACGACTCTTTTGGTGGGAGTGAGTCGTCACATAATAAATAGGAAAGGTAATGACTCTTGTGGCAGTTAATGTCAAATTTGAATTCAACAAATATGGTTGAGTTGGGCAACGGTTAATAATTCAAAAAAAACAACTGTTGGCCCTTTAATATCTATAAAAAGAGAACCATATCTCACCACTTCTTCACCCAAACCATAATTCTCAAACTTCACATTCATTCTCATTCATTTATCACCCAAGAGCAAAAACTAGAGGTAATACCATGGCTACTCCCTACACTTCCGAAGAGAATTGCGCCGTTGTGAGAGCTTGGTTGACAGTCACAAACCACTTTGAAATTCTAGACAAAGACATTGATGAAACATCGGATACTTGGTGGAACCGTGTATTCATCGTTTTTGTTGCGTTGGACGGAAATCGCAACTCAAGGTCTTTGAAACAAGTCAAAGAACAGTTGCAAGAGATAAAATTAGAATGTGAGCTTTCAAAAGAGAAATTTGTGCCGTAAGGAAAGCCATGTCCGATATGATCGGTGTTGTAAGAGTAAGTATTTAAACAAGAGGTAAAACTTATCGAAAGCTTTGAACAATACTAACTAAGTTTTTGTTTTGTGTTTTCAGTTGGGTAAGGTGTATAAGCGATACGAGGTGCTTCGTGGGAACAAGTTTGAGTTCGAAGATTGCTACCTCATCTTGCACGACACTACCTATAATTACAACATCTATGGTTGAGTGTATAAATGCACCGTTATTATCTATTGTATTTCATTTCCTTCAATGCAACATGTATTCCTTTTAAGAGTAGCTTTTAAGATTCAATGAAATGATTCTGTGAAATCAAAAATTATGAAAATCTGTTGAAAAAGTCGTTATCAATTTTACATATAAATATAACGACCCTAAAAACAATTTGCAATTCCTCTTTAGGATCGTCAACTAATATGATTACAAATATTACGACCCTTAGTGTCATACTGACCAGCGAGTTTGGGTTTTAGAGTCGTTACTGTGTAAACAATACAATTAATGACTTTACGTGAACTTCCTAAAAAGGGTCGTTAATATATATAACGCTACCTTAACGATTTTTCATAACCTGGAAAAGTTGCAGGTTAGAGTCGTTAAGAGTAATGGAAATAAAATGACGACCTAAGAGGGTCGTTATAGTATAAATACTACGACAATGACGACCCTTACACTGAGCTGTTGCATAGTGGGGATGAATCGACCACTTGGAGCAACAAAAAAAACAAATAGAAGGGTTTAAGATGTTTACCTCATTGTTTTCAGCTCGGGGTTCTTCATTTTGAGGGTTGGTTCCTTCATTTTGAACAATGGGATCTTCATTTCCATCAATATTCATGGCTTCATCTATTAACATTTCTTCATCAAACATCCAATCCATAGGATTAGTTGACACAATCTCACCATCAACACAATCATGGTTGTAATTAGAAGCTTCACCAACATCATTTCCTACACTAGAATCATTCATTTCAAATAACCTAAATTTTTTACCAAAAAACTCTACTTCTCCCTACCCACAACACCAAAACACAATTTTTTCTTTAATCCAAAAAGTAACCAAATAACTGATTTTAATCTAACCTTATTACTTAACACATTAATTAACTAATTAAATTTAATTAACACTAATCACTTAGGGGTATTTATGGCATTTCAAAAATTAAAGGATAAGGGATAACCCAAAAGGGATATTTCATGTCACGTAGTAAAGGGCCCCTAATTAATTCTCAGGGCCCCAATTAAGCTACTTAAAATACTCAGAATTCTTTTAAAATACTCATAAGGGCGTCATAAATTGGAATACCTTTTCCAAACTACAAGTACCCATTCCCATGATCATGATCCAATTCTTGGAAAGTAAACTGTCGAGATGATGACTTTATTGAACTTTTGTTTTCGTTATTGTTGTTTAAATGTCCATATTTCATGTTTCCGACTTGATAATGTGCATTAGAATATTCTCTCCGTATGTAACTAATAATTATAAAGTATATAAACTAATAGTGAGACAGAAAAAATATTTCGCACGACCTCCTTCTTTATGTGAACTTTTTCTTTTTTCTTTATCAATTCTGAGCGAAAAATTGTTTGATTTGGGAAATAACATTCAAAACCATGGCATGTCCCCAACCGCACACATTAGTGGTTAGATATGGAAGAACATTTCTCTGTAACTTGAAAACTTACATGATTTAAGCCATTGAGGTAGGCCGCATAAATGATGTTGGTGGGGTTAGTACTTGAAAACTTCACTCTGAGCACCAACATTTCACATATACCTTTCTCATAATTGGTTTTTATACCTTATTTCTAGTTACCCCGTTATATAAAATACAATGATGTTAAAGCTAAATCATGTAATATCGAAATGTTATACATTAGCAGAATCAATGTAGATTGTAACTTTCTTTTATAAGGTTGCATATAAAAGAGGTCCAAAGAAGTGTTCTGTTCAATATTTATAGACAGATTGCATGGGCATTTAAGTCTTTGTGATGAAAATTGATCCCTGGCCGGTCTGTCTATAAATAAAATCTTATTTATTCAGACATTTATTAATGATAAATTTGTGCCCAACTACTTTTACATGACCTAACAGTGGATTTAGGTGCCGACCAGTTTGGAACTTTATTTTTGAGGAACTCATTTCTTCTTATAATAGTAGGCGTGTAAGACTAGTTGATTATTGCATTCATCTTGGATAACCCCAAGACCAGTTTTCTATGTACTGTTTTCGATCATAAATACCCATGCAAGTTTTACCTTTAAAAACGGTGTCATTCGAAACTGTTTTGATGCAAAATGAGAAGCCGATGTGTGGTCTTGTGCTCTCATGAGTCATGAGTCCTAATAGTAACAAATTTCATATCATTCTCATTTTCCCGATGCGAACTTATAAAAAAGAGAACCTTTCTTTTCAAATTAGTGCACATTCTTTATCAGTAGAATGACAGAAATAAAGCAAAATGGGTTAAGAGTAAAGTCTTTTGACATGATGGAGGAAACTGGTAAACATAGTAAACTTGAAGCAAAATGGTTTCAAATTAGTGCACATTCTCTCCACTGCTTTTCAACATTGCCATGGAGGGTTTCTCAAGGTATTTGGATAGAGCAGCAAACATGAAGCTTTTTAGTGGATTTTCATGCACTTTAAATGGAATTCTAGTAAATCATTTGTTCTACGTAGATGATACGATTTTGTTCTTAGATAACAGAAGAGAGGAACTTCACAATTTATTTTCTATCCTTCGTTGTTTTGAGTTCATCGCAGGTCTCAAAGTTAATACTTCAAAAACAAGATTAATCCTTATTGGTTGTATTCCAAACTTAGATAACTGGGCTACTGAGTTGGGTTGTTCTACAGATTCAATTCCTTTTATCTATCTTGGTTTTCCGTTAGGAGCGAAAGCAAACTCGAAAGCCTTATGGGATCCGGTTCTTGCAAGGTTCGATTCTAGATTATCTTTCTGGAACCAATATCTCTATCAAAAGGAGGTAAGCTTACTCTTATCAAGCACATTTTGACCGCTTTACCATTATATTACTTTTCTCTCTTTAAAGCACCTTCTTCTGTTATTGCACTTCTAGAAAAGAAAATCAGGAATTTTCTGTGGGAACGAAGGGAAGGTGCAAAAACATCCCACTTGATTAATTATTCCCTAGTTTGTTCTTCGAAAGAAAAAGGTGGTCTGGGAGTTTTGGATCTTAAGTTGATGAATATAGCTTTACTTTCCAAGTGGTGTTGGAGATTTGGTTGAGAAGAATCATCTTTGGTTTCAAATAATTTCTGAAAAGCATGGAAGTAAGTTCTCTAACTGGATTCCTGGTAAAGTGGTTTCTCCTTTCGGTATTTCTTGTTGGAAGGCCATTGCTGATACAAAAGAGATTATTAACAACAATTCCAATATTTATGTTCATTCCGGCTCTTTAATATCCTTTTGGCATGATAAATGGGTTGGTTCTGTAGCTCTTTTTGTTTCATATCCAGATATATATAAATTGGATCGAAGGAAACTTTCAACTTTAGCAGAACATATCACGGTGGATGGAAGTTGGAATTTTTCTTTCACAAGAAGATTTTCGAATTCAGAAGCAAACCAATTTGCTAGTATGTTGCAAGTTATAGGAGTTTCTCCACCAGTCCTAGATAGTTTGGAAGATACGAGAAGATGGCCACTTAGCTCAGGCAGTGTTTTTAGTGTCAAGTCTTTGTATGCTACATTGAATTCAACTGCAAGGGTTGATAATTTCCCTCATTCTTTCGTTTGGAAGAAAAACATACCTCCTAAGGTAAATTTTCTCATCTGGTGTGCTGTGTTGTGCATGGGAAGTGAAATACTATTGATATTCTTGCTAGAAAAGGTGTCATTCTTGAGGATGGTTGCATTTTAAGTGGAGATGCTTTTGAAACTGTTGATCATATCTTTTTTCACTGTAGAGTTGCTAATAGGGTTTGGTTGCAGTTAACTCCATCAAACTGGGCATGGTCTTTTACAAGAAATCTGTATGATATCGCTCTTTGTTGGGATTTTAACCATTTTTCTAGCACAAGTAAACATTATTGGTCTCTAGTTCCAGCTGCAGTGGTTTGGGTTCTTTGGAACGAAAGAAATGTACGTACCTTTGATGTGAAGCATACTTTCAATACTGACTCTGACTTAGGAAATGAAGCGAAGTCTTTAGTAATTGCTTGGGCTTCTGTTTTTGGTTTTCAAGCACACCTGAACTTCTCTTAAACTATCCAAAATTGGGATAGTCTTTTTATGTAATTTTTACACTTTCTTCTTTCACTTTTGCTACCTCCGGTAGCTTTCTTTGTACATTTTTTCATCTAATAATATCTCTCTTTCTAACAAAAAAAAAAAAAAAAAAAAAACTAGTAAACATAGATATATACTATTTTTAGACTTAGTCAAGCACTATTACGAACCCTTAACTTCTGTTTCAACTGGATTTTTCAATCTACTATTGGGAATGAATTTTCGTGCTTGATGGACCCGGAGCAAGAAGTTTATTTTCTTGCTGTGAGTTTATTCTTTACGAGCGCCTCATCAATCATTTGTTAAGGAAAAAACAACTTAGTACCAAGATTAACTTGTGAGTCTGTGACTAGAACATACAGTCTTTAAATAGAACAACTTAGTCTTCGTTTTTTTCTTGGATGAATCTCTTAATTTCATGTATATCAAAGCTTTTTTTCGTTTTTTTCTTTAAACGAAAACAACTTACTGTTTTCGTTTTTTTTTCTCTTCGTTTTCTTAATCAAAGCTTAACATTATGAGAAAAGATTAATGCATAGAGGTTTTACACTAAATGTTGCATATCTGTAACAGTTTTAATGATCGAAAACAGTGATAAATGAACATAACTGTGGCCTGCTAAATAACACAAGTGCAAATGACGTAAATTCATGTGCTTCATTGCTTGGTAGAGGTAAAAACAAAAGTACTTCACAAACATGAATCGGCATTCACCCAACAACATCCCCCAGAGTCGCAACAAAGCCATAACTGTTCCCAACCTAATGCCAAATAAGAATAACAGTACTATATAACATCTCCTAATTTCATAGATACCATATTTCATCTCTTCCAAACCGATTCCTTCCATTCCTTTCCAATGCCAAATTATGTGTTGTATGGTGCATATATGAACTTATGAGCCCAAAAGTTACAATGACACAATTCCATGAGCAGCTAATTTCATATCATTCATACTTTGTAGTTCGTAACATATAGTATAAAAGATAGCCTCTCATCTTAGTTATTGCATAATTAGTGTCAATAGTAGAAGAACAAAGCCAACTAAAATGTGGTCAAATACAAATAGTATGAGATATCGGAGGAAACTGACGCATACAAGTACACTAAGCGTCAAATTTCCAAACTACTTCGAAAAAATTCTTCAAATCTTAAATCGAATTTATATCAATCTTTCAACGGTGAGAAAGGTTATGGATTTTTATCCCTCTTTTTTGGTTATCTCTTGTCCGAAAACAAAGTTATCTCTTGTAAGAAAACAAAAAACAGCAATTTTTGGTGCAGAAACGCTGAACCATTGAAGGGGGTCTCCCTTGAAAACATTTTGATGAATTGGGGTAATTTTTTTGCTATTTAGAGGGGTTTTATTTTTGGAGTTTCTGGGCTCTGCAAGGCTCGTTGTAAAGCGCTTACTTCCTGTAAGCTTTCTTATATAATACTTTCGTTTGCCGAGGAAAAAAAACAAAAACAAAAACAAAAAACAGCAATACTCTAAGCAAAATTATATTCCTTTTTGTTTTTGAAGCAAAATTATATGATATTGGGGTGTTATCTGGAACTTTATATAGGTTGAACTTGTCTTTTGAATTCTGCAAATATATAAAGGATTTATCAAAAATAAAATAAAAATGCAACATTAGCTAGACATAAAATTAAAACATGTGGATTAGAGTCTGATGAAGTTCATTCCCTATTTCCCAATCTGTATCATACTTAACAAACATCAGTCGTTTTGCATGGACCGCCATCTTGGACAAGGTAAAAACCGTACAGACACATATCCAAAGTGGATCCCACTCGTTGAGAAAAACATGTGATCCCATATTCCCATTTTTGGTGTGTGTGTTGAGTCTGCATGATTTTTATAGAACCCTAATTTGGGGCAGACCCAAAATTTTTGGGGCATACACCATTAGCAGGCACCCAACACAAAATTATAAGGGCTGCCCTAAATCTTTTTAAGTTACTATAATACCCCTGCCTAGTTTAAATTACAATACTACCCTTCCACTTAATTAAATTCTAATCCTAAAACAATCCCACTAATTAACCCATCCCACTAATTAACTACCTTCCCACTAATTAACACCCACCCACTAATTAAACCGTTACTTAATTTTTAAGGAAAAAAAAAAAACTTAAACTTAACTCCCTTCTTCTCTCTTCTTCTTCTTTAAAAAAGAAGAAACCCAACCGAGCTCTCCCCTTTGATTCTCAAAATCTCATTTTTCGATTAAGTTCTCGATTAAACACATATATGACACCTCGTCTTAAGCGATGCCCTAGAAATACGGTGTTGAATCCTGGTGTTGCTTCTGTAGCATCTCAATCTAGTGTTTTTGGAAAATATGGAGATGAAGAGGATAGTGGATTGATTGGTGTTGGAGAGCGAGAAATAGACCTTGATTCCATTAAATTGCACATAGAAATGTATTTCCTACAAACCCATTGCTTGTTTTTTCGTATTTCGTTGATTTCATGACATTTAATGGATGATTCGTCAAGGTTTTGGTAGTTACAGAGTAGTGTTCGGCTGATATTCGTTAGCCGAACTTTTTTTTTTCTACAGACGAAGAACAGTTCGGCTGATAACATGTGATGTTTTGAATATCGAATAAGCCGAACTTACATGTTCGGCTAATACCTTGCCAACCTTTCCCGGCCAAACCTGCTAAGTGAAATTTACCCCAGGTGGTTGTCAAGTTCGGCTAACTCGATTAGATTACTTTTAAGCCGAACTTATCTCTGTAAACACTTTGAAAATCTTTATTTGTAGGCTCCAGGTTCGGATAACTCGTGATGATGAGTTAACAGCCGAACTTATCTCTATACACTAAATTTTTTAGATTTTATTTTGGCCATAACTTCTTCGTACTATATCGGAATGACCTCATTCTTTTTGCGTTGTTTTCATCTTTTCATTCTCTTAAAGATGACAATAATATCTCATTGATTTAAATGATTTTAATTTGTACCTTGTCGTTTGGGGTTAGGTTCGGCTCATTCTCAATACTATTTGAACGCCAATCTTTGAAGTTCGACTCATTCGTATATTTTTTTTAGATATGGTTCGGATTAAAATTTCACTTCACATGTGAGCCGAACCATGAAAATTATTTGGCGCGAAAACAATTGAATGACAGTTCGACGTACATATTTCTCAAACGAATAAGCCGAACTGTTCTTGTTTACTATAATTCGGCATACATATTATCTGCCGAACATTGCTCTGTTGCGCCGAACTAGTTGCAAAAATCATAAATTTTGGTGAAATCAAGCTACAAAACGGACATTAAAAGTGTGGACCTTGGGATGTTTAATGTCCATTTTGTAGCTTTTGATAGCTTTTAGATAAGCCCCGTGAAAAAGATAAAACTGGGTGGACCTTGGGATGTGCAACAGACGGACGGATGCTATTAAGGGGTCACCCTGTCCAATCCGTCAAAGTTACGGATATGGAAAATCCAACCTTATCAGGCTCAATCATATTATCTTTTTCACGAATACATATTATCTTTTTCTTTTACGGTCCTACGGTGTGGGTGAATTCGTGGATTTCAAAGTCCAGCCGCAACCAAATCGTTAAAAGTGTGGGTTTGAGAATCCCACCCGTGTCCGGCCCATAGATCTCGTGGATTGGGTTTCACCCACAATTTTACGGACAGATACAGGTGAAATCCGCGGTTCCGGACTTTTTGCTCACTCCTAGGTGGACCTATTTCACAGCTCATCTATGATATTTTGTTTTTTTTTGAAACATTTTATAATGATACTCCTTCTGTTTCAAAAAAAATAGGCATATTTATGTATTTGGATGTTTCATAAAAATAAACTTGTTTCTCTATTTGTAAAGTCAAATGTTATTAGTTTACTAATTTACCCATTTAGGAACCATTTTTTTTGTATTCCTTTTCTCTTTTAATATGAAGAGGGTACCACTTTTCTCTCCATCTTCTCTCTAATATCAAATCAATGAGACCTGTAATAGTTAATCTGCCCTTCTTTCTTTAGGGATGATTTTACGTAATTAGTGTTAATCTAATTTAATTATGGTTTAATCTTTTTTTTTTTTTTGTAATTTCAATTAACTTTTTTCTGAAAAAAATATTAATTTTTTCTTAGCTAGATTTACATGAAAATTCATCACTGTATTGAATACGCCCATGACGACTTTTCAGTTTTCTATCATGTCAACAAATTATTATGAAAAATCGTCACTCTTTAAATTCATATAGTGACGACTTTAGAGAGTCGTAGTCTTCTACAAATTAAACAACGATGACTTTTCATGGTCAATTTTTGTTTTAAAATTAAATAATCGTCCTGGATAAAATTGGGAAGAATCGTCATGTTAGAAATTTAAGACCATGGGGTCCATGACGACACATGCAGAGTCGTCAAGGTCGATATATTTGTACCATGACGACCTCCCGGAGTCGTTTTGGTCTATAAATAAGAACCGTGACGACTTTTCCATGATCAACTTGTATTTTAAAATTGAAGAATCCTTATGACTAAAACATAGAACTATGACGACTGTAATAACATTTATAGAAGTCTATTTTTGTTTCAAATTTGACAAGAGTCGTTAGAGCGTCCACAATGGTATGACCATACCAAAACCAAAAACCATACCAAAAACTAAAAATATTTGTGTTTGAGGGTGTTTGAACACAACAGTGCAGACTAAAATTATAATCAGGCGCAGATTCAATCTTCGCCCGATTCTGAGCGTGCATTTAATCTACGCTCCACTGATAGACGAACATACTCATACGACTGAATGGGGCGTAACTTAAACCTGCGTCCGATATCATGCGGATATATAAGTTACGCCCGAAGTGGAAGGAACGTGCTGGTATCTGCGCAGCATAGAAACGGAGTTTAAAATTTCGCCCTATGAGGCGCAACTTAAACGTACACCTGAACCAGTTCCACCTTAAATGTACGCCCCATCACCTTTTCCTCATGCGGTTCGTGTGTGTGAATTTGCCAAATGTACATCGTGTCGTTCATGCATGTGGAATTGTTAACGTGTAAAAAGATGGGATAATTATTTACGTGTCAAAAACCCTAAAAAAACATAAAGAAAAAGAAACAGACGTATGTTCAAGGGAAAAAAATCCAACGGAATCCAAGCAACTGTCAGAAAAGAGTCAGGCGAACATGCAATTTATGCCTTACACAGGCGAACATGGAATTTATACCTCACACAAGCGTTAAGAAAATCGTTCGTCTCATGTGGGGCGGAGATACAATTTGCGCCCCATCGGGCGAACCTTTAGGTTACGCTTCAATCAAGCGTACATTACATATACTCCTCACCGCGAAACGGAATTATAAGATGCGCCCATCTCCAAACGTAGATAGTATTTACGCCTGTCATCAGACGCACTTTTAACTATCGCCCTACTGTATTTAGTTTTATTCCAGCTTCTCTCTCAAATTTACTCCGGAATACACTCTCTCTCCAACCAAATATGGTTATACTCTTGTCCACTTCGATTGAATTTTCCATCAAATATAGTTATACTCCACCTTTTACTCGTACATTGTGGACGCTCTTATGGTTAAAATTTAGGGCTTTTGGATAAAGTACCCATGCACTTGACTTTACACTAAAAAAATGCCCCCATTTTTTAAACATTTGTTAAAGTACCCTTGCTTTGACCGTTTTTTTCAAAAAACGTTTAACATCATTTATCAGCTGTTAACGCTTAGGTGGCGGGGTCAAAATGTCCAAAAAGCCCTTCCTTCTTAGTAAAGTTGGATTTTCTTGAATCGTCAACACCATTTCTTCTGCTTCTCCATGAATACTATCTGATCCAACTGAAATTTATACCACACATTCATAGGTATGTCATAGGCATTATATCAAAATTTCATAGAAAAGTAACGGTTAGAACCTAATTTACCACTTATTCTATAAGTTCATCTCAAACTGAATTTTTACAAGTTCACCTGTAAAACTCAGTTGGTTGGGGTACTTCTCTAACTCATATTCGAGTGAAACTTTTATAGCAACCTCATAGACTAAATGGGTTACTCCCATTAAAATTTCAGGTAATTATACATTGTACAACATCTATTTTCATAGGTTTCTATCACTGCACAGTGATCTGAAATCTGTAGCAATGTAATCTGGAACTGGATGGTTTCATCACATCTCCATCTCCGATCGTACTCCAAATTTAACAGCCATTGCATAATACGGTAACAAACAACATATATGAAAATTACGGAGATCCAATGGTTTGATTTAAAACTAAGATACAAACAATAGCTATGGTTTTTGGTGCCAACTTTCTTTTACTCTTAGATTTAGTGTAGGGGTTTATGGTAATTTTACCCATTTTCTTGACTAAGTCAACGATTTATGACTCATTTTGTGGGCCCAAAACGTGATAATAGAGGGTAAGGGCATTTTAACAAATATTTAAAAAACTGGGGCATTTTTTTAGTATGTGTTTTCAGACGAGGGTACTTTATCAAAATTCCCTAAAATTTAAGATAATGATGACTCTAATTTTTTCATGTGGAGTCGTTATGGTAAATAAATTTATACCATGGCGGTTGCAAAAAAGAATATAAAAAAAATTATAATTTAAAAAAAAAATATCTTTAATAATTATTGGATAAAAAGTATTACATTAACTAGTTGGAAGCCTAACAAGCTAAGCTCCAACAACATACTACTACATTAATTGAACAGGTTGATGTGCTAACCTACCAGCGAGCCTCATGGGTAACCTAGCCAAGGGAGGGGGGGGACAACACTGAAACTTTGTGGAACAGGAACGACCAACTGAGCAAGGACCCGTTCTTTATTAAAAAAATTATAATTATGATTTTTCAAAAAAAATAATTAATTAAATAGAAAAATATAAATATAAATGGGGAAATTAAGAAAATGCCCATGTGGGGAAATATATTTAAGAAAATGCCCACGGTTTTTTGAAATTTAAAAAAATGCCCATGGATTGACCTTTTCCGTCCCGTTTTTTTGAAAAAACGGCTGACGACCGTTAGTCATCCGTAGTGCGCACGTGGCAGTAAACCGGCCCTAATAAATGACCTTTAGGCCCCCAAATCGCCAACTCGGGACTTAGATTAATTGAGGTGGGAACGAGAGTCGGATTCGATATAGAATCGGTTCCAAGCTAAACCGATCATCTTCTTCCCAATTCACTGTCGACTCAGAGCCAATATTCTCCATTAGTGAAACCTTGGTCAAAATGAAAATCGTGATAAAGCTAGTTACAAACTTAAACATAGACTAAAAATTAAATGAATTAATTGAATCATTTGATATAATAACATATACTTGAGCAATTTCATCACTTCTCCTATAATCTTTTTCGGCCATGCTCAAAAAATTGGTACATGTAAGACGTATCTCAAACAATCCATATAACTTGCTAATTTTATTCTCAATTAAATCCTGAGATCAATAAAGATCTAATCATACACCAAAATCAATTTACCAAATCGATCTTCATCTTCTTTTAAACCCAAATTTCTATGAACCCTAGTTAAGGAAAATTCCTAAATTAACATGGCAGGAACCTCAATACTTCGTCTTCATCTTTCTTTCATCACCAATAAGATAATACCCTGTACACTAAAACCCCAAAAACCCAATCAAACTAAACAAATTACCAACCAAAATAACTTTCATCCATCGCAAATAAAATTACATGCAGTGAAACATAATCATTCAAAAAATCTACCCTAAATCAGTAAACCCAAAATTCAATTCAACTAAATTGATGAAATCCAAATTGAAATTTCGGCAAAATAATCTATGTAGAAATGGGGTTATACTTACGATTTTCCATAGCCCATGGCTTCGATTTTTCATCTTTCAATAACTTACTTCAGCTGTTCTTCAAATTGTTGACGGCAAACGTGTTTCTATTTGTCTTCCTCCACATCAATTGGAACTCGAGCACCATTACATCTTAGATTTATCTAATTGATTTCTATGTAACACCATTCTCAAATCACCAGCACCATATCTTCTATGCAACTCAAGAACCCTATCTATGTTTTCACTACTCATCACCGATTCAACGGCAGGAAGCATCAATTCTTCCTTTACTGAAATTACATCAGTTTCCGGCAACAATTTCAGATCCAAAATAAAATCCAATTAATACACATTCAGACAATTCACGGATGTAAGAATTGATGTCACCGGTGA
Organism: Papaver bracteatum; assembly: GCA_023529315.1. Taxonomy (NCBI): domain Eukaryota; kingdom Viridiplantae; phylum Streptophyta; class Magnoliopsida; order Ranunculales; family Papaveraceae; genus Papaver; species Papaver bracteatum. The sequence goes on along the minus strand of JAJJWX010002653.1, from coordinate 245,925 downwards.
TGCCATCTGCTTATTCTTTACCTAAATCCAAATATGGATTTCACACCGGTGATGTATCAACAACTGCTTGGTTAAATGATAAGAAACCAAGTCTCGATTTCTCACCAGTTAGAACATAAGATGTTGCGTAAGAAATTGGATCTGTTTTGGTAAAGAAGATAGTCTCGATACTTTCAATTTTTGACCAAGACTTGCCACGTTCCATTTACTTTTCGTTGAGCACCAGACCGAGTTAGGAATTTTGAGCCGTCGATTGATCAAACAGACGGTGCAAGATCATCTTATCATACTCTATAGTAATGGGCAGTTTAGTAATTGCGCCCACCAAAATTTCATCTCCTCAAATGAGAAATTGACTTAGTCTATGGGAGTATACCGGTTTGGTAGGCCCAGACGGAAAAACAAACGGCATGGGCATTTTCTTAAATTTCAAAAAAAACGTCGGTATTTTCTTAATTACATTTCCTCACATGGGCATTTTCTTAAGTTTCCCAATATAAATAGGACGTCACGGACCGGCATTTAAGAGACGAGACAATAGTGTACAACTATGCACACATCTACAGAATTCCTAAAAACCAACATTCATGGATCAAATACACAAAACAGGCTATATATTCAATGAAATGCACCAATTTGTACACATATACAACTTGAATTGTCTACATAAGCACCAACAATACTACCCATATTGAATAAACAGAGTCCGATTTTGTTCACACTCCTTGACGAGTGTGCACGTAACATTTCAATCTCTACCGTCGATTACATTTAGGGAATTATGTAAGGAGAGTCATGATTCTAAACATGGAGGGTAATGGGCCCAACAACTAACTAAACAACCGATCAAAAGGATGTGTCAAATATACACTTTTTAGAGGAGTGTGCACAAAATTGGACTCGAATAAACAAAACATAAGAGAACGTCCAATATAAGTAAGATTAACAAACATTGTATACCACCACCTCATTTCGTTGATACCTTCCTTTTTCCCATCTCTTCCATCCCGATTCTCTCTTCTTCCAATCCAACCCCGAACAAGCAATCCCCTTTTTATACTTTTTCTCTCAAGAAAGCCATTAGACTCGGTCCCGGCAAGAACCTCCATTTTTCAACCCTGGCTTTAGTCTTACCTTTCCACAGCATTTCTATTGTTTTCATTACAAATACCTGACAACCATGTGTCCATCAGACCCAGGTTCAATCCATTGAACTACTAGTTCCTAGTTAATAAAAACGGTTTATTTTGGATTTAGGATTTAAATGATAAAATATTCTTGTTTCTCAAAATGAATTTTCTATTTGATTCTTGAAAATGAAAAACCGCAAATAACATATGATTATGAACCATACGTTTGACTTAATTGTATAACAACCACTGGATTTTTATGTGCTAATGTTAGTAAATGGCTACATGTTTTAAGTTTTGCTTTAACATTTTTGTGTTCTTGATAGTGGATGATGCAAACAAAAAATTCTCGTTCTATTCTCGTTGTTACAAAATTATCAGGAAAACGAAAATCGACCTTACAAATGTTTGCTCAGGAGCCTTCTAGACTCAGATCAGCTCTGAATTATCATGTCAATAGTCATATGCTTCAGGGGAAAAAAAAGTCATATCCCAACCAAGAGACACACGACAAATTGGTACCGCATTATATATAGCCTCCAAGGGACATAAGACAACTTGGTCATAACATTATACCTATTTTATGTATACTCGGATAACCAGTTGGTAAATTTGAACCTTTCTAGTTTTGCCTTCAAGAACCTGAGCAGACAGTGTCAAAGGTCTATGAAACCAATAAACATTATAAGTTTTCTTCTCTCATGTCTCTCTCGGAATCTAGAATTTCATTTTCATTTTTATTTTCCTTGATCGGTAGACTTTCATTTTTCTGTGAGAACAAACAATTATAAGGTGAAATATTTCCTGTGAATGATGCCAGTAGTGGATTGACTCGCAGTCGTTTGTCTGGGGAATCAGTCATCAGGATCCAAAAATTCGACTTACCCATGGACCATGAAAACAAAGCAACATCATTTAAGTTTTTTTCATTTGCTAATCCACATATGAGAAATTTCCATCTCTCGTGGCTATCTTTGTTTACCTGTTTCGTCTCAACATTTGCAGCTGCTCCCCCTTGTTCCTATTATTAGGGACAGTCTTAACTTGAAGAAAGGCAATGTGGGTAATGCTGGTGTTGCTTCTGTCTCAGGTAGTATCTTTTCCAGGCTTGTCATGGGGGTTGTTTCTGATTTACTAGGGCTACAGTACGGTTGTGCGTTCATGATGATGTCCTCCGCACCAGCTGTGTTTTGCATGGCGTTAGTTGGATCTCCTGGTGGATATATAGCTGTCCGATTTATGATCGGGTTTTCGCTTGCCACATTTGTATCTTGCCAATACTGGATGAGTAATATGTTCAATCTTAGAGTCATTGGGACAGTAAATAGTTTTTCCGCAGGGTGGGGAAACATGGGTGGTGGTGCAACTCAACTTCTGATGCCACTGCTTTACGAGTTAATCATAAAACTCGGTGCCACTCCATTCTCAGCTTGGCGTATTGCTTTCTTCATCCCTGGATGGATGCATGTCATTACAGGTCTTCTTGTTTTGATTCATGGACAAGATCTTCCTGAAGTTAATTTCTGGGTCGTGCATACGAGAGGAGGTGTTCCCAGAGACAAGTTCTCCAAGGTTTTCTTTTTCTTCCATCTCCTCAACTGTCCTCAAGTACCCAATCCATGAAATTAGTTCCTATCTTAAAGCATTAACTATTCCGGCCTTATATATGTCTAATTATCACCATCCCAAATTGTATATATCCCAATTTTAGGTAACTTTTTTATACTCATGAGCTGAGCCGTTGACCTGATAAGTTTTGGCATCTCCTTTTTATAGGTACTTTACTGCGGTGTAACAAATTATAGGACATGGATTTTTGTTCTGCTATATGGTTACTCGATGGGTGTAGAGTTATCAACCGACAATGTCATCGCTGAGTACTTTTTTGACAGGTTTGATTTAAAGCTGCAAACAGCTGGTATGATTGCTGCTGCTTTTGGTATTGCAAATTTCTTCGCTCGTCCAATAGGTGGATTTCTTTCAGATTTTGGTGCCCGTAGATGGGGAATGAGGGCAAGATTATGGAACCTGTGGATCCTCCAAACAGCGGGAGGTCTATTCTGCATATGGCTTGGTCTTTCCAATTCACTTACTCTTTCCATCGTGGCTATGATCCTTTTCTCCATTTGTACTCAAGCTGCATCCGGAGCTACATACGGCGTTATCCCTATTGTTTCCAGGAGATCACCTGGAATCATTTCAGGTCTAACCGAAGCCGGTGGTAACTTCGGTTCAGTATTAACCCAATTATCGTTTTTTACAAGCTCAAATTTCTCAACAGCAAGCGGAATCACTTACATGGGAATTATGATTGTAGCCTGTACCATTCCAACAGCTTTCATACACTTCCCTCAATGGGGTAGTATGTTCTTCCCAGCTTCAAAACATGTCGAAAAGTCTACAGAAGAGCACTACTACGCAAGTGAGTGGACTACGGAGGAACAAAGCCAGAATTTGCATGAAAATGCAATGAAGTTCGCCGTCAATGCTAGAATGGAACGCTTTCCGGGTTCCACATCTGCCACCACACGTAGAGATACACCACCACATCCTTAAGAGTCTTAGACAACTGAAGGTGTTCAATCGACCTCGGTAAAGGTGATTTTGTTTGTCTCTTGAAGTCTATTTTAACCAAGTATAATATCACTGTCTTTGTTTCGAGAAACGTACATTAAATAATTTGAAATAACAGTTTGAATAGTAAAATTATGCACAAAACATGAGCGAACTTTAGAAAGGTGAATGGGGAATAAACTACTGTAGTATTGCATTTCCTACACAGTAAGCCATTGAAGCAAGGCCACATTAATAATGTTGGTCGTGAATAGTAATTGAAAAAACGGAAAATGGATTATTTCTTCAAATATTTTTAAAACACGGTTCAAATGGACGAGTAAAAAAAATTATGGGTGAAATGGACAAAAAAAAAATAGCAAGGATGAAACTGGATTCATCTTGGCTTAAACTTAAAAAATAGCGAGGATGAAACTGGATGCATCCTGTGTAAATTAAAAATAAGAAAAATTATTTGAAAATAGGCATGATGAAACTGGTTACATCCTGGCTATTTTTACATTTTTGTCCATTTAAACAGTATCAAATTCTAAATGTTTTTTTCACCAAATTGTTGATTTTGGTCTTTTTAACCAATTTGGTGTAATAAATTTGCATAACCGTGGCCTGCTAAATAGTACAAGTGCAAATGACGTAAATTCATGTGCTTCATTGCTTGCTAGAAGTACAAACAAAAGTGCTTCACAAACATGGATCGGCATTCACCCAACAACATCCTCCGGAGTCATAACAAAGCCATAACTGATCCCCAACCTAATGCCAAATAAAAATAACAATACTATATAACATCTCCCAATTTCATAGATACCATATTTCATCTCTTCCAAACCGATTCCTTCCATTCCTTTAAAGCAAAAATAAATGATATCCAAGTTTTATCTACTAGCCAATTTTTGTTTCACTGTATATTTTTTGGATATATATTATTTTCATAAAGAAGAAATAGAATGTCATTTCGAACTGTTCTATGCCTCCTAATGCATTCATGAATCATGAGTCCATGTAGTTATAATGACACTTAGTAACTAATTTAATGTCATTTTCATTTCCCACTTGTATAAAGGTAAACTTTCATCCCAATAAGTGCACAGTCAATATTTATCAGAAAGACAATGAGAACCAAAATGGAGACCAATTAGAATACTTTGACATGTTGGAGGAAACTAAAAACACAAATTTACAAAGTTAAACAGTCTTGCAGAGATTTTATATTTCATTTTTGGGAAGTGATCTCGAAGGTCGTTCACATCTGCTGAATTGTACTCTTACTCACCATCATCAAGATGTTTAAACTCTTGCAATGAGTTTATTATTTCGTAAAGGTTAATTATGGATCTCTAGATTCAAATTCATCAGAACGCACATATAATTATTAAAAAGAAAAATATACACACTCAAGGTAACAGGAAATCGTCAAGTTCTTGTCGTGATTGAACGCAACAAACTATTTTTGTTTTTAAAACAAATGCAACATTTAAATGTGTAAATGTGTAAGTAGTGGACTAATACAATTTCCTGATTTATCATATCTCTAACTGCAATATAGTATACTTTTTTAACCTGGACAAACAGTTTATGTATCTATTTTCTTTTTATAAACCGCTTAATTTCATTAATATAATAAGATCGTATAGCAGATAAAACTTAAAACTATGAGAAAAGATTAATGCATAGATGTTTTACAATAACTGTTGCATCGGCATAAGGATTTCAGTTAAACGTCAAAAACAGTTATAAAACCAATGGTAACATGGGTTTTACCTGTTATATTTGCAAGTACGTGCGACGTTGGTTCGTGTGTTATGTGTACATGACTACTTCATTTGGTTACTATAAACAAAAGAGTGATTTATGTACTTGGATCACACCATTCACCGAACAACTAACTTCATATCATTCGCGTTTTTCCCCTAATCACATATAACCTCTAATTGTAATGCTCATTCTGCATCCATAATTACAAATCAATTTACGGGATCAAAATAAACATATACACGGAGATATTGGAGGAAACTGTTAAACGCAACATACCAGGTGTAAAGTTTGTAAATTACTTTAAGCCAGAATGATATATGTTGTAGATTCTTTGTCTTGTAAACCTTCGTTAATATGTCGGATGGCAAGGCATATATGAGAATGCTGACGATGTTACAAAGTATTCAATCAGATGGCAAGGCATACATGAGAATGCTGGACGATGTTACAAAGTATTCAACCGGTTGACAACGGATCAAAGTGAACAAAATCACCGTCAGAGGTAGAAAGCAAACCCAGCAACATCGCGCTTTTTGTTTTTTTCTGCCTACGGACAATGTTTATTTCCTGCTATCATTATGTTTATGGGAGAAAATCTCCTCTGCCGAATTTGGTAAATTCGATGATGGAGAGACTGGTTTAAACCCTTAAACAAATGTGCTGCACGTGAGCACTTTTGATTCGAGATATCAATTTGTACAACTCTGGCTAAAACCAAGAAGATGGCTTTTCCAGATTTGCTTCGGTCACAAAGTGGAGGAGAAGAGTTGATTTGGGGAGGATAGCGAAGAATGGTGATGAGACCAGAGAGTTCTGGCTAGGTAGTATCTCGACTTGTATCAGAGGTGTAGAAGCTTGCGGAAGCTTGCTAGTGATGGAAGCTTTTGAGAGAGCTTGCAAAGTTGCTATATGATAGTTTTGTATTTTGCTTGACCAACACTTGTGTGTTTTGGCAGAATAGGTGAAACCTATTTATACAAGTGAGATTGAAAGTACCCTGGCCTCATTAAGGAATTAAATAAATGTGTCAATTAAAACAGAGGAGGTGGGAACCGTTGGCTTTATGGTGAAAAAAGTTTTCACCATAAATTTCCTTATTTAATTGACCGTATTCATTCTTTGCACGCCCTGCTTTATTGCGAGTGTAGTGTACGCTGCACACTGTGACCGCCAAACCAAAACCCCAAGAAAGCATCCCCCAGTTTGTGTTGATGTCTCGAGAGTTGGGCGCAAGTGGCAATGCCAAAGTTGCTAGTGAAGCGTTACGGCATGTGCGAGATGTCTTGACCGCGAGTTGTACTTTGAGTGCGAATGGCAATGCCAAAGTCGCTTAGTGGAGCATTTGGCATGTGCGGAATGCCTTGGCCACGAGTTATACTTTGAGTGCGGCTGGCAATGCCAAAGTCGCTTAGTGGAGCATTTGGCATGTGCGGAATGCCTTGGCCGCAAGTTGCACTTTGAGTGCGAATGGCAATGCCAAAGTCGCTAGTGGAGCATGTGGCATGTGCGGAATACCTTGGAAATTGGCTAGCAGGTTGGAAATAAAAGTGGCTAGTGGTTGCGTGTTGGCATGTGCCAATGGCACGCACGGCCACTTTGGCCAAGTCGTGGGCGCTACAATGGCATAGCGGCTTTGGAATGGAAACTGTCTAGTGGTTGCGTGTTGGCATGTGCCAATGGCACGCACGGCCACTTTGGCCAAGTCGCGGGCGCTACAATGGTATAGCGTCTTTGGAATGGGAATTGGCTAGTGGTTGCGTGTTGGCATGTTCCAATGGCACGCACGACCACTTTGGCCAAGTTGCGGGCGCTACTTTTTCGCATGTGCCAATAGCATAGCGGATTGGAATAGAAAGTGGCTAGCGTGCGTGTTGGCATGTGCCAATGGCACGCACGCCATATGGGCCTAGTTGAGGGCGCTAGTTTAGCGGCTTGGTAGAAAAAGTGGCTAGTGAGCGTTTTGGCATGTGCGGATGGAACGCATGGCCAAGCTGCAAGGAAGCGCTCGCGGTTTAGGTTTTTGAAACCCTAATTGGCTCCCTTCACTAAAACCATTGTAGAATTCTCATACGAACTCGGATTTTGACGGTCAGCCTGTCCATCTGACGGGAAAAGAATTTCCTATACCCAGGCGAGGGAGTATTTAGGTTTTGAGGCCGCTTAAGGTGTGAAAACAGCCCGTAAGTGAAACTGAGGAATAGAAAGTGGCTAGCGATGTGTTTGGCATATGCCAATGGCACATACGGCTATTGGGCCAAGTTGTGGGCGCTAGATGGGCATAGCGGTTTGAAAATATAAATTGGCTAGCGGTGGATGTTGGCATGTGCCAAAGGCACGCACGGCCATTTGGGACAAGTGGCGGGCGCTACTTTTGGCATGTGCCAATAGCATAGCGACTTGAAATAGGAATTGCCTAGCGGTGCGTGTTGGCATGTGCCAATGGCACGAACATCCATGTTGGCCTAGGTTGCACTGTTTGCAAGCCTAGGGCGCTACTTTGGCATGTGCCAATGGCATAGCGACTTGGAAGATGGCTAGTGGTACATGTTCTCATGTGCCAATGGCACACACGGCCATGTTGGCCTAGGTTGCACGGTTTGCAAGCCTAGGGCGCTACTTTGGCATGTGCCAATGGCATAGTGACTTAGTTTGGCATGGTTGCAGTATGCAGTTTGGTTTTGGCGTCGTTGCCATGGTGCGCAGTATGCGTCTTGGTTTTGGCATCATTGCCATGGTGCGTAGTATGCGGCTTGGTTTTGGCGTCGTAGCCGTGGTGCGCAGTATGCGGCTTGGTTTTGGCGTCGTTGCCATGGTGCGCAGTATGCGGCTTGGTTTTGGCGTTGTAGTCATGGTGCGCATTATGCGGCTTGGTTTTGGCGTCGTTGCCATGGTGCGCATTATGCGGCTTGGTTTTGGCGTCGTATCCGTGGCAAATGATGCGACTTAGTTTTGGCGTCTTTGCCATGGTGCGCAGTGTGCGGCTTGGTTTTGGCGTCGGAGCCGTGGTGCGCAATATGCGGTTTGGTTATGGCGTCGTTTCCATGGTGCGCAATATGTGGCTTAATTTTGGAATTAGGGTTCTGTGTCAAAAACCCTAATCATATATTTTGAAAAAATACCCTTATTAATTATTTACACCTGAATTAAATGCTCTCAGTTAATGTGTTGCGGGCAACATTAGGTCATGGGGTTTTACGATTTTACCCCTTGTCTAAAATCTACCATCAACATTAAGTCCCATGCTTAGCTCGGAACAGGCGCTTTGTTGCGAGGTAAGCATAAAATGGTGCCAACACAAAATCTGAGAGAGAAGCAAGAGATTTATCTGACCTTTTTTCTGAGATGCGAACTGGATTTGGAATCCTTGTCCTTGGCAGTTTTTGCACGAATCGGGAGGTTGGCACAAATTGGCGGAAATGGACGGCTGGGAAGCATTGAGATGCTAGCGCAAGTTGAGAAGCTGGTGCGGTGGGACCAGCGCGGAGTGAGCGGGCTGGGCTGGAGAGTTGGGCGTTGAGCGCAAGTTTGGGGAGGGAGCTTGGTGGGACCGGCATGCTCGAAAGGCATTGGCGTTGGAGGCTTGAGCGGCTATTGGGAAGTTGTCCTCCCTTGTGGGCCCAAACTTCCCTTACACGCGCAGCTTTTGGGAGAAAAAAGGGGAATCCTTCCTTATTGTGGAAACCGCCCGCATATATATACATGAAGTTTTTTCTTTTACCTTGCGCTTTGTTCCTTCCTTCTTTCTTGCTAGCGGTAAAGTGATAAAGGAGAAACCGGCTATCCAGGTGTGTCTTCTAATACTTCTCTTGTTTTCCTTTGTAGGTGCAAACCCTAGCACTAGGTGCTTTTTCTTTTATAAATCTTGCACATGATTGGTTGGCGTGCTTCTTGTTGAGAATATTGTATATATATGATTTGACTCCGTAGAAAAATACTGGACATATGATTTCGAACCCGTAGAGAATGGTGTGCGCATAATTTTGAACCCGAAGAAAGGTTCTATATATGTATTTGAACCCGAGAAATATAATGCGCATGTAATTTCGAACCTGAAGTAAGATACTGTATATGCACTTGAACCCGAGAAATATACTGCACATGAATTCCGAAGAAGAATACTGTATACGTGCTTCATATGAACCCTAAAGAATTACTATATATGAATACCGAAGAAGAATACTATATATGTGCTTCATATGAACCCGAAAGAATTACTGTAAATGAATCCCGAAGAAGAATACTGTATATGTGCTTCATATGAACCCGAAAGAAATATTGTATATGAATCCCGAAGAAGAATATTGTATAGTATATGCTTTTGAACCCAGAAAATATACTGCACATATAATTTTTAACCCGAAGTAGGATACTGCATATATGTATTTCGAAATCATAGAAAATACTATTCTCCCATGCGTCAGGTATTTTTCTCTTGTCGAGCGCGGTTATGTGTTTGGGAAATAATTTCATAATTTCTCTGTTTTTTTGTGTGTGCAGATATCTTGTTGCTAAGCCAGGAAAACCGACAAGATGTTACCTGAACAAGGCTCTGTTTCATCGAAAGATGTTGATAGTTCGAAACCAAACATAGATGATGAGTTATTTACCAAACCCTTTGCTCCTGATCGGAGGAATTTTCCAGACTTCGAGCCAACTTTATTGATGATGGTGAAAATGAATAGAAGACATGCACAGTTCGGTCGGAGCATACCATACGGTTTTGTCTTCATAAAGGAGTGTACGCCTCTTACGGTATCGATTTCAGAATGTGTCAAAGCCCATTGCATTCCTTTGATGTTTGGGTTGAGTTTATGGTGAGTAAGGAGCATATAAATTCCAACTTGACTCAAGCACAGATCATTGATGTTGTCAGAGCTTCAGTAAGTCTCCAGATTAGGAAAGATATCCCGGGCTTGGTTGCTTTCCTTTCTAGGTGGTTCTCGGACACTCACACAATTATCTATAGATGGGGAGAAATATCTTTCACCTTGGAGAGCGTGGCTCTATTGTTGAATCTTCCGGTAATTGGGGATCTTAACATCCAATTATCAAAAGATGAGAAGAAGATGTGAAATGACCTTTCTTCTAAGTTGGGAGATTTTGCCCGAAAAAACTCTACTGCGAAGTCGAAGGATTCCGTCTGGAAAGAGGATGAAAGGTTCTTTTACAGCTGGTGGATATCTCAGTGGTTTCCGGAAGAGTTGGAGGCTAGATAGAAAAGCAGCGATCTCCACGTTGCAGCAATTTTTGGCCCTCTGGTTGTCTAGAGACATTCTTGACGACGGTTCCGGCAAGAAGGAGATAAGGCCAGAGCTGCTACCAATTGCTGTGAAGTTGGAGAAAGGTGAAGTTCTCCCCATTGACAAGATATTCCTTGGCTCCTTGTACGCGCATATAGATCACTTAGTCGCGAATATGTGAGTTTCGAATGGTTTCATGAAAGTGGACTCATATGTGCACGTCATTTTTCTGCAAGCGTGGCTATGGGAGCATTTTTAAAAGTATGCTCCAAATTCGTTTCCTACGATTCCTGCGAGTTGGGGTGGCTCTCGAATTCTTCGATGGGCGAATAAGCGTCCAAGAGTTGGTGTGAGCTTGGTTAACCTTCTTGATAAATCACATGAGATCAGTTTTCTCCCATGAGAGCCAGTTTATAAGTCCGTGACTTAAATTTACACTTTTGCTTCTGCTCCGGATGTGATTTTGTCTTCAGATGATGACTTGAGCATTGGTGAAAACTTGTTTATTCAAAGTTGCATCCCCGGTCACATGCCGTCTTTCCTTAGAAGGGCTTTCCAGATTGCTGAGTACAACATTAATGGCGTCTCGTCACATGGGTTTCGATCAGGGGGTGCCCCTTGCTTGTCGGCTGGAGCTTCCCGAGAATTCTTTGTATGCCGCCCTTGACACCAGTGCCCTTGGGCCAGGTATCCGTCTTCCCTTCTTTCAACTGGAAAGAGAACCCTTGATGACCTTTAGTTACAACGAGTTTTGGTGCCGTGAGCGTCTTATGATTCACAAGTTTTTGGATGACGCGGTGGAGAATGTTCATGGTAAGCTTTCCCAAGAAGTTTTGAAGAAGTACCCAATGTTGAGAGATTTCAAGCAAAAGTCGTCTGGAAATTCTGAAGGTCCCCAAGTGAAAGAGAAGAGGAAGAAAAACCATGCTGGTGAATTTTTGATGGTTTCAAAGGATCCTCCTGTAGCCTTTGTGTCTTTCATTTCTTCCAATAACCAGGTATGTGTCGCCTCTTTGCTGGTTTGTTTCCAAATGTGTGAATTTCTGCTGAAGGTATGTGTCTCGTTTCTTCCAAGGCTTTGGTAGTGTTAATGCTTTTACTGCTCTTGCTCGTTGTCGGGAGACGGTAACTCCTTTGAGTAATTCTGGCGGTATAGAGCCTTCTCACAATGGTGATGCGCCGGAGAAAGAAGAAAGTTTGGCAGAGAAAGAATAAAGTTCAGAAAGTGAAGGTGATTCTTCCGATAGCAGCGCTGGATCCCTTTCGGAAAGTGTCTTGGTAGGTTTCGCGCCTATTTTTCCTCCTCCCTTTGAAAACATCTAACTCAAATCTTGAAGGAGGAATCTAACTCATGAGATGGATCTGAGGTGGAGGCACATGAAGACTTTCCCTTGGTGACAACAATCGTCAGTGATGACCCGGAGATGGAAGTTGAAAATCCGCCTGTAGTGACTGTGACCGCTGATGATGGCTTGGAGATGGAAGTTGATCAATCACAAAGCATGAATGTATCTCAACCGGTAAATGATTCTCTGGTTTCTGGCGCAGATGCGGAAGGGAACCCTTCGTAGATTGCGGATCAGGTTGCAGGTGCCATTTTCGATCCTCCGTACTTGGTTCCTTACCCAGGTCACGTGTTGGTCGGCGGTTTCAGTGTGCTGGCCAAATATGAGGCATTGTATGCCAAAATCTGTAAGAAGTATGGACACATGGCTACGACCAGGAAGGTCGCTAGTCGTATTGTGTTGGTTAAACGTGTGGAAGAATCTTTATCTTCTATTGAGGACATGTGCGGGGTGACTGGCTACACCATTTCTGAAGACGTCATTGCTAACTGGGAACATAACCGCGATGTGTGTGTGTAGAAGGAATTCAATGCTTCGTGGTTAGTCGAAAATCTTGCTCAGATTCGAAAATTGAAGGATAAAGTAGTCGAAATCCCTTCTGCGGAGGATATCACACGGAAAGAACTGGAAGATGAGGAGTTGTCCAAGGTGTTAGCTATGAAGAGATCGGATATTGAAGATGCGAAGGACCGTCTTGGTAAGAAGAGTAAACCGTTTCAGGACAACTTCCCTTGAATGTTTCTTCTTTAGATTCCCTTTTGTTTATTTCAAGGAACACTTTGGGTGCTTGATTTCGGAGTCTGACTGATTTTGGTAGTTGGTTGATGTTTTTTGATATGTTGGATTATTTTCAGGGATGAATGGTTTTAATATATAACTTTGATTATGCCTTGCGAAGGGAATATTATTTTCGTCGTAGACTTACTTGCTGTATGGATCTTTCGTCGCAAATATCCCTATTTTCGTATAAGAAGTCGTTTTGCCGGTGACTTTGACAGTAAGTCCCCAGTTGCTGGTAACAATTTTGCTGAAAAATCCGCCAGCCAGTCCCCAAATCGGAGTCCCCAGTTTCCCGTGTAGTTTTTACGGCTGGCAACTGGGTTGTCTGGTAGTTGAGTCGTAGATCTCCAAACCGATTGGCTGCTTCTGCTGTTGGTGCTTGTATCGAGACGCGAGATCGATTTTTTGAAGTAGATATTGTAACCGAGAGATTGAAACTCCCGTTGTGGTCGCCAATTATTTATGGGAGAAAATCGCCTCTTCCGAATTTGGTAAATTCGATGATGGAGAGACTGGTTTAAACCCTTAAACAAATGTGCTGCACGTGAGCACTTTTGATTCGAGATATCAATCTGTATAACTCTGGCCTAAACCAAGAAGATGGCCGTTCCAGATTTCCTTCGGTCACAAAGTGGAGGGGAAGGGTTGATTTGGGGAGGATAGCGAAGAAGGGTGATGAGACCAGAGAGTTATGGGTAGGTAATATCTCGACTTGTATCAGAAGTGTAGAAGCTTGCTAGTGATGGAAGCTTTTGAGAGAGCTTGCAAAGTTGCTATCTGATAGTGTTTTATTTTGCCTGACCAAGACTTGTGTGTTTTGGCAGAATAGGTGAAACCTATTTATACAAGTGAGATTGAACGTACCCTGGCCTTATTAAGGAAATGAGTAAATGTGTCAATTAAAACAGAGGAGGTGAAAAACGTTTTCACCATAAATTTCCTTATTTAATTGACCGAATTCATTCCTTGTACGCCTTGCTTTATTGCGAGCGTAGTGTACGCTGCACGCTGTGACCGCCAAACCAAAACCTTAAGAAAGCATCCCCCAGTTTGTGTTGATGTCTCGAGAGTTGGGCGCAAGTGGCAATGCCAAAGTTGCTAGTGAAGCGTTGCGTCATGTGCCAATGGCATGTGCGAGATGTCTTGACCGCGAATTGTACTTTGAGTGCGGATGACAATGCCAAAGTCGCTTAATGGAGCATTTGGCATGTGCGGAATGCCTTGGATGCGAGTTGTACTTTGAGTGCTGATGGCAATGCCAAAGTCGCTTAGTGGAGCATTTGGCATGTGCCAATGGCTTGTGTGGAATGCCTTGGCCGCAAGTTCCACTTTGAGTGCGAATGGCAATGCCAAAGTCGCTAGTGGAGCATGTGGCATGTGCAGAATGCCTTGGAAATTGGCTAGCAGGTTGGGAATAAAAGTGGCTAGTGGTTGCGTGTTGGCATGTGCCAATGGCACGCACGGCCACTTTGGCGAAGTCGCGGGCCCTACAATGGCATAGCGGCTTTGGAATGGAAATTTTCTAGTGGTTGCATGTTGGCATGCATGTGCCAATGGCACGCACGGCCACTTTGGCCAAGTTGCGGGCGCTACAATGGTATAGCGGCTTTGGAATGGGAATTGGCTAGTGGTTGCGTGTTGGCATGTGGCAATGGCATGAACGTCCACTTTGGCCAAGTTGCGGGCGCTCATTTTTGGCATGTTCCAATAGCATAGCGGATTGGTATAGAAAGTGGCTAGCGTGCGTGTTGGCATGTGCCAATGGCACGCACGCCATCTGGGCCAAGTTGAGGGCGTTAGTTTAGCGGCTTGGTAGAAAAAGTGGCTAGTGAGCATTTTGGCATGTGCGTATGGCACGCGTGGCCAAGCTGCAAGGAAGCGCTCGCGGTTTAGGGTTTTAAAACCCTAATTGGCGCCCTTCACTAAAACCATTGTACAATTCTCATACGAACTCGGATTTTTACGGTCTGCATGTCCATCTGACGGGAAAAAAATTTCATATACCCGTACGTGGGAGTATTTAGGTTTTGAGGCCTCTTAAGGTGTGAAAACATCCCGTAAGTGAAACTCAGGAAGAGAAAGTGGCTAGCGGTGCGTTTGGCATGTTCCAATGGCACACGAGGCTATTGGGCCAAGTTGTGGGCGCTAGCTAGGCATAGCGGTTTGAAAATAGGAATTGGCTAGTGGTGCGTGTTGGCATGTGCCAATGGCACGCACGGCAATTTGGGCCAAGTGGTGGGCGCTACTTTTGGCATGTGCCAATAGCATAGTGACTTGAAATAGGAATTGGCTAGCGGTGCGTGTTGGCATGTGCCAATGGCACGCACGGCCATGTTGGCCTAGGTTGCACGGTTTGCAAGCCTAGGGCGCTACTTTGGCATTTGCCAATGGCATATCGACTTGGAAGATGGCTAGTGGTACGTGTTGGCATGTGCCACTGGCACGCACGTCCATGTTGGCCTAGGTTGCACGGTTTGCAAGCCTAGGGCGCTACTTTGGCATGTGCCAATGGCATAGTGACTTAGTTTGGCATGGTTGGAGTATGCAGTTTGGTTTTGGCGTCGTTGCCATGGTGAGCAGTATGCGGCTTGGTTTTGGCATCGTTGCCATGGTGCGCCGTATGCGGCTTGGTTTTGGCGTCATAGCCGTGGTGCGCAGTATGCGGCTTGGTTTTGGCATCATTGCCGTGGTGCGCAGTATGCGGCTTGGTTTTGGCGTCGTAGCCGTGGTGCGCAATATGCGGCTTGGTTTTGGCGTCGTTGCCATGGTGCGCAGTAAGCAGCTTGGTTTTGGTGTCGTAGACGTGGTGCGCAATATGCGGCTTGGTTTTGGCGTCGTTGCCATGGTGCGCAGTATGCGGCTTAGTTTTGGAATTAGGGTTATGTGTCAAAAACCCTAATCTGGTATTTTGAAAAAATACCCCTATTAATTATTTACACCTGAATTAAATGCTCTCAGTTAATGTGTTGCGGACAACATTAGGTCATGGGGTTTTACGATTTTACCCCTTGTCTAAAATCCACCATCAACACATTAGTAAAATACAGAATGACATAGATGAATCGATGACGAAGCCAATTCATTGATTTCAACAACGAGGAAACTGTGGCGATTACTATACCAAAGTAAGCTCCTCCTCTCAGTGCACAACTGAGTTGGTAACTAAGTACGAGATCAATCCATTGATAGTGGGAACGGGGAAACTGTAGGGATGCACAACTGGGATTGGTAACTGAGTAAAGGACTTGGGAGAAATCTTATGTAAAACGTGGAATATAGGAATGGCTTGTACATAACAAAGTTTAAAAGGAGATCAATGGATTTCAATATTATCAAATTTTCTGACCGCCCGAGAAAATTAGAAAACGAACATTTTTTGTTAATGTTTAGTCATGGAGCTACTGGACTATAACAGCAGTTGTCAGTCAAATTTAGGAGTTGTGGCTAGCATTACTAATTTTGTGATGCTCGTTACTAGTCTACCCGAATGCTAGTTGAACAACTTAGTGTTTGTTTTTTGCGGGCATGTAGGGGTCTAATTCAATTTACCCTTGATTGATGTTGCAGAACTACGTACTCTAGCTCACTGGTGAACCTCTCGGTCATTTTTCTAATGGAAATGATCAAATTCAATGGAAAGCTGGTAATGGTTTTTCCGTTGCTAGCTGTTATTCTACTCTTGATATCGATGGTTTTCTGTCCTTTCCGCATAAGCATATCTGGAACCCCAAGGTCCCTATGAAAGTTTCTATTTTCGGTTGGACGCTATGCTATAGCGGGGCTTCTACTTTAGACTTTTTCTACAGAGCTGAAGTTCAGGACCCTACTTGTTTGTTTTGTGCTGCCAAGGTGGAGACTAATGAACACTTGTTCTTCCACTGCAAGGAAATTGCTAGTATTTGGAATTTTTTCATGGATAGTTTTGGTTCTCAGCGGATGTTAAATCTACCATCTGGGAATGGCGAAATAAAAAAGGTAGAAAAATGGTCAAGAAGATTTGGGGTATGCTTTGTTTTGCTATTTGGTTGATCATATGGAATGAAAGAAATAACAGGTTTCAAACAAGAAGAGGCATATTAAACAGTTGATTGTGTCTGTTAAATGTACATTTTTAGTTGGGCTTTTCCGACAAAGTTATTTGATGGTTTCCCCCTTTCTTCACTTATATGTAACTGGAATATTGTCATTGGTATGAGCTAGCCTTGTTAGCTCACTTTTGTTCTTGTTTCTTACTACTTTGGTGAGTCTCATTTTTAATTTGATTTTGCCCTTTGCCGTCAAAAAAATTGCGGTTGCAGAAACATTTGATTTAGCAGCTTTCAAATTGTACCTCCTTCGGCAAAAAATTCACCCGTTTTTCAAGACCTAAAGCTTATTCCGACGACCAAAAATTTGTAATCCAAATTATGCACTCCAACTAAAGCAATTCGAAAAATAATTCAAGAGAACAGACACTTGGGCGCGAAAACTGCCGTTGTTATCACTGGGACTCAAAATCCGGTGCACCACATACTTGACATCTGCTTCTGGTGTTCAAAGCGATGGACCTGGAATGGGTCTTGCCCATATCTAATATTCTTCTTCGTTTTTCCTAAAAGCCCATATCACCCAGCCACTGCCAAACAAAATTAAGAGCACAAGATCATGATGAAAACAGTTTTATGAATGAAGAACTATAGAGATGATGACTTGACGTTATTGAACTTTTGTTTTAGTTGGTGTTGTTCAAATGCCATGTTTTTGACTAGATAATATGCATCATTGTGTTGTGTGTTGGGTTGTTTATTTAGAACACATCTCATGTCATCTGTATGCGTAGGTCCAACACAGCTACTTAAATATATAAGATGGCTTTTGTATGTTGTAGTAACAGTTCAGCACTGTTAAACTGGCTATTCAATGTGTTTTTGTTTCTTTTCAGAGTCGTGGCAGGGTTTAGGGTGCATGCTCCTGTAGGGAGACAACTGATATCCCCCCACTCGCGCAAATCTCCCGCCCAATCATCTAATATTTTTAAAAGTCAATTGATTTAGTCTACGGGTTAATCCCATATTAAAATTGGTCTGCGAGTTATAACCCCAAATATATCATTATCCATCTACAAAAAAACTATTAAAAAAAAAAGTAACACAAAAACCAAAAAAAATTGATGAAATATCATAGAATCTGATGAAACCAATTTTGTAATTTGAAATTTTTATATCAGCTTTTAAAAATTTGGGATTTTTGTATCAAATTTATTTAAGATAAAGTTTTAATGGATCCCAATATTTGAATGTGGTTTTTATACCACAAGTTTGATCACCTTGAATTTTTATGACCAATACTGTATTGAAAGTGCGAAAAAAGATATCTTACCGTTTTCGTACTCAAATATCATTGTTCACAAACCATGAGTCTACGAATCATGATATGATATCCTCCCCAATTTAGGTGGTTTGCTCTAGTTGAAGAAGAGTTTGACCGTAATCATAAATATTAACAAGATTTAGGACATTGCAGTAGGCCACTTAAATGATGTTGGTGGTATTTTAATACTTGAAAACTTCAATCTCATCATTACCAACATATCACATTTGACTATAGTACTTTCTTTTTTTTTTTGCTAGAACATTTGACTATAGTACATTTTCCTATTTTCATAATGAATTTTTGTAGCTTTTAAATTTACCCCATTATGCAAAAATACAATGATATTTGAAGCAAAACTATATAATATCCCAGGTGTTATCTACTAGCCAAACTTATGCACATAGTGACCTTTCTTTTACTGAACAAGATTGCATATAAGAAGGACCCAGAATTCCAAAAGCCAACTTACATAGTTGCAAAAATTTATTGAATGCGTTCTTCATGAATTCAGCATTGTATAAGGTCAGATGGTAAATTTCAAAAAATTATATTTAGTAAAAAAATCCATCATAAGTTAAAAAAAAAAAATGATGCCTAAACTGTTAAAAATCAAGAAAATAGATATTAAGGATTCTTATATGGGAGTACCCATGGTTATTCATAAGTCTAAGCTCAAAACTTTTGACTTCATAGTAAGCCGATTGGAAGAAAGGATAAAAGGTTGGAAAAGTAAGATTATGAGCCAACCAAGTAAACTAAAAAAATTCAAATCTTCGTTTCAATCAAATTCAGTCCTTTTTCTAATTCTAAAATAAGAAGAACTCTTAGATCTGTAATTTTTTGAATGCGGTAATAATGTTTGATAAAATTATTTCTTCTTCATTTTATAAGTATGGAATCTATGGATGCATCAAGTTTCTTATTTCATTTTACAGTTGAGTTCTTATTTCAGTTCTTAAATCATTTCTGTTTCATTTCAGTTCTTATTTAACTGATAGAAATTTCAGGTCTACAACGAAATCGCCATGGAAAATGAGGAGAGAGAAAAAGTTTTTTTTTACTGTTGCACTGTAGCATTTCAGTTCTTATTTCATTTCAGTTCTTATTTAATTTTTCAGCACACTTAAATTTGTTTGCTCAGTGATAATCTGGCATGGATGCATCAAGTCAAGCTCATGGAGAAGCTACTCCTACACCTACCACTGCCACAGATACAGTTGTTGGATCCTCAATCCAACCAACAAATGAAGCAAAGACATCCAGAGACAGCGACAGTAGATGTAGAAGCTACTTCTACTCAAATGGGTGGTAAGATAACTTCTAACTGTTCAAGATGTGCCAATTTATCAAGTGTTGTTGACATGGATTAGTTTCAAACTCTCAGGAAAAATTTTCAAGACTTAGTGTAGGATTAACTCCATCCAAGACAAGTGAATTTTGCTTTGAATGAGGAGAAAATATTGAATCTAATGCTAAAAGTCATCACATAAAGTCATGAAAATTCATGTGCAAACCAATTTCCATGGGAGGTTCGCGGTTTCGAGATGCTGAAAAGATGAATCAGGAAATGATAGCAAAGATTGCATGGAGAATCATTTCAGAACTAAACTATTTGTGGATTAGGATGTTAAAAAAAAGAATTACTTTAAAAAAAAAATTGGCTTTAAAAAAGGCTACGAGGTCTTCTGGGATGTGGAATTGTGTTATGAAGGGAGCAAATTTAATTCATAAGTACACTTGCTGGGAGGTAGGGGATGGACAATCCATAAACATATGGACTGACCAATGGATACTTGATTTAGAAATTACTCCAGATCAACTTTGTTCTAAAAAGAACATACAATTAACACTTATATCACATATGATTAATCCCGATACGAATAAGTGGAACCATGAACTAATCACTCAATCTTTTCCTCATATAACTTCTCAATTTATTTTGAATATAAATATGTTTGTAGATGGAAATGATACCTTAGAACAGGAAAAACCTAGATGGAAACTCACTAGGAATTTCATGTTCACAGTCAGATTGTGGGATAAAGGATGTTAACAATGATAGAGCTCTTTTTGGGAAGAAATTATGGAAATCTCAATTTCCACAAAGAATCAAGCTTTTTTGTATGGAAATGTATAAACGACGCCTTGCATGTAATAGAAATTCTTAGTAGACATATGTATGATGTAAACAAAAAATGTATCTTCTGTAAGGTGAATATAGAATATGTACATCATCTTTTTTTCGATTTTTGTTATGCTAATTAAATCGATTTGGATGCTATCACCCATAGCTGATGGAGGTCAACAAAATATTGTAAGAAATTCCTTCATTGAATACTATAACTGGTGGCAATTACTGGGGGATAATATAACTGAAATCAATCGCCACGACTATGATGTGGTCGTGGCCCCTCTTACTTTTGTGACACCTATTACAACGAAAAACCCGCCCCCTCCAAATCCTTCACTTTTTGAGAAAAAAATAGGGAGTTAAGAAAAAAATAAGTTAAACTTTTGGTTAATTAACTGTTTTGTGACTTTGTTTTATTCTTTATAATAGGTATCACAAAATTAAGAGGGGTCACATTCTTGGAGTATGTGGCCCGACCACATCGTAGCCGCACCGCCTTGCAGACTTCCATTATAATTCAGAGACACCAAAATTTTTGGAGTTGTAATGAAAGAATTTTGACTACACCACCTATCTTCCCTACAATAAAAATAAAACTTAAAGCCATGTAGACTTTTCCTGAACAAAATTGTTTTAACTTAAACTATGATGCTTCATGGATTTTAGATACAGTTTGTGCTAGCTTTGGACTAATAATAAGAGATAATGCAGGTAATGGACAAGCAGCTAAGTCAAGAGTTTTCATTGCTTCAAGTGCAGAAAAGGGCAGAATCTATAGCTCTACTGCAGGGAGCAAAATGGGAGGTTTGGAACATTTATGTATGGAAGGAGACCGTGAAAGAATGGTGAGCTTAATCAAAGGAAAAGTTTCAATGATGGAATGGAAGAATCTGACAATGGTTATAAAGAAATGGAAATCTTGGCATAATGCAATAATTTTTTGGGTTCAAGTCTGTACATAGATCTGGCAACTCTGTAGCAGATAAGTTGGTGATGGTGGCAAGAAAATCTGTCATTTTTACTAGTTTTTTTTTTGATCGCGACTGCAAAGCAACAGCTAAGCAAAAACAAGAAGCATACAAAGCGAAACAACACTTTTTTCCACCATTGGTGAATATTATGCGTAATGGCATAGTTAGCGAGAATATGGGCAGGTTCATTTGCCTCTCGCGGTACATATAGAAATTCAACCTTTTCAAGTTGAGCAGCAGCTTGTTTGATCTGGTCTATGTAGCAAAACAGCCTCCAAGGTATCTTCGGAAAAGTACCATTTAGCGCTTGAACCACATCCTGTGCATCACCTTCAATGACGACCTTATTTCCTAGTTCAGCACCCATTTTGATGGCCATTAGGAAACCTGATACTTCCGCAACTAAGGGACTTTGAGACACAGCAACATTGGTCTGAGCACAAATGAACTTTCCAAGGGAGTTCCTTACCACAGCAGCACAAGAGGATGCCGAGGTTCTCCAAGCGGCATCAACCTTTATCTTTAGAGAATCAGCAGGAGGGGGACACCAGTGTTGATTTCTATTGACAATGTTTGGCTGGGCAGAATAAGATAGAGGGATCTCATTATCTTCATCATGATAGTAGAAAGTCTGAAAACAATACATACCATGTGCAATGACAGACGAAACATTGATTTGTTTATGTTCGAAAACCAACTCATTTCGTCCTCTCCATATCGCCCACATCATACAAACCCCAAGATTGAAGGTATAATAATTTTCCTGTACATTAATCCAACCAGCTAGCAACTGTTTAATTGAGACAGCTCCAGCGTCCTGCAATCTCAGACTAAGAGGACTGGCAAACAAAATTTCCTGAGCTACCGGACATTTGATTAGCAAATGGCATGTAGTTTCATTCTCCATACCACACAATGCACATTCAGTTGGTATTCCTTCAATAAATATCCCAATCTTACTTGAAACCCCTATACCCTCGTGAATGACTCTCCAAGCAAAATAGAGAATCCTAAGTGCTAGTTTCTTAACTGACCAGAATTTTTTCCAAGGAAATGAAGTATCATTCAGTGTAGAAGACTCACCAGCGTTCGCCTTAAGCAGTTGTTGAAACGATGAAGCTGAGAATTCTCCATGAGGGGTATGCATCCAAATGAGCTTGTCAGACTCACTCTTGTTGATGTATATCTTCAAAATGAGTTCCGCTTCATAATGATCAAAGTATTTGCGTACCAATGTTTCATTCCACTCTGTTCCATCATCATTCATCAGCTCCGTAACAAACTTAATATTTAGATTTCTCCGAGAGTGACACTCTAGAGTCCCCCTGGCAGACCTGGTACCCAAGGATCGTTATATTTTCTGACCTTAGACCCCCTACCGATTAGCCATCTACATCCATCTTTAAGTTGATCTCGAATACTCAGCATGGAAGACCAGGTAGAAGAACATTTTTGCGGTTTTTTTGCAGCCCAAAAAGATATATCCCTCATGTACTTAGGCTTCAGGATTTGACACCATAATGATTCCGTATTCTGCAGAAATCTCCATGCCAACTTTGCCACCAAAGCTCTGTTCAGATCTTCTAATGATCTTAAACCCAGTCCACCCTTTTCCTTTGAAGTTGTTAACCAGTCACCTCTCATAAAATGAATCTTCTTTGTCTCCATAGAATGACCCCACCAGAAGTTACGGATTATGCGATTCAATTCTTTGATTACACCTTTGGGAAGCAGCCCTATAGCCATATAAAATACTGGAATCATGGCAAGCACAGACTGAATTAGCATGGTTCTCCCGGCATGGGTCAAGTTGTGTCGCTTCCATCCCGATAATCTTTTCTCAATCTTTTCTATCAAATATTTGTAGGAGGCGCAACTGTTCCCATGCTGTAAAATCTTCACCCCAAGATACTTCTCTTGACTTCCCATTTTTCTGACGCCCAGAGTATTTTGTACCTCAGCTTGTCTCACTTCCGACACATTCTTACTAAAATGGATCGACGATTTAGTGAAGTTTACTTGCTGACCTGAAATATTGTAATACTGATGGAGAATAGTTTGTACAGCTGAGATTGTGTTATTAGTCAGAGAACCATACAACATTACGTCATCGGCAAACCTAGTGTGAGTTACTGATGGAGCCATTCCATACTATGCATCAGACTAGAAAGACTATGTGAACAAAAAAAAAAAAAGAATGGCGAGAGAGGACATCGTTGCCTTATTACTCGTTCTCCTGCAAAGAAACCCTCTGGATATCCGTTTATCAATACAGAGAAGGTTGCAGTAGTTACACGGCTCATTATCAACTTATGGGTGTGATCAACAATGCCGAAACTTTGTAACGCATGACTTAAAAATCTCCAATCCACCCTATCATACGCTTTACTCATATCAAGCTTGAGTGCAAATGATCTAACAATAGAAGTTGAATTATTCATGGAATGAACTAGTTCTTTCGCAAACACTATATTATCCAGAATCTGCCTACCCGGAATGAAGGATGATTGAGATTGGTCAATTAGGTTGTTAAGCAAAGGGCTTAGTCTAGCTGTAAGGATTTTAGTGACTACTTTATAAAGTACATTACAAAGGGCAATAGGTCTGTAGTCACTAGGTATTGAAGGGTGCTTAATTTTTGGAGCAAGCGCAAGATAAGAATGATTTAAGCCTGAAGGAATAGATGCAAACCTGAAGCAATTTTGCACTAGCTCAATTACTTCAGCGCCTACAATGGGCCAACACTTTTTGTAGAAAACTGACGGATATCCATCCGGACCAGGTGACCTAAAGGAGCCAATATTCTTGATTGTAGAGAAAATCTCTTCCGGTGAAGGTACTGCACAAAGACTTCTGCAATCATCTTGAGACAAAGAATTAGTGTTATCACAAGAAAAAGACAAAGGCGAAACAACATGATCTTTAGTAAATAAACTTTGAAAGTGATTTACAAGAAGTGACTTTATAGTTTGATGATCAGCTACCCAATTATCATCACCATCCTTTAAGGCATAGATATTATTCTTGCATTTTCTATGCGTGGATGACAAGTGAAAACTCCTTGTGTTCTTATCATTAGAAGGAATCAGGAAGATTTATTTCTCTGCTCCCAAAACATCTTTTCTCGTTTCATTAGAACTTCAATTTTCGACAAAATAACCTTTTCCTCTTCTCTAGTATCATACAGATGAGAATTCGCTTGCACTTCAAGTAGATTGTCTTTCTCCGTCTGTAACGCAGTGGCAAAGTGACCAAAGTTTTCTTTGCTCCATTTCAGAAGTTTGGTACCCAAATCCTGTAGCCTGGTAATTGTGCTGCCACTAGTAGAGTCCCATCTTCTTTGTATTTCCTCCATAAATTGTGGGTGCTCATTCCAAAAGAATTCAAACTTATATTGTATGTGTTTCTTTGGCGTTCTTCTTATAGTGTTCAACAGTATCGGTTCATGGTCACTATATATCCTAGGTAGATGTAGGACAGCTGCATCCGGAAACAGAATTCTCCATTCAGAATTAGAAATAGCCCTGTCTAATCGTTCCAAAATTGGAACAGCTAACGTAGCATTATTAGACCATGTGTATGCAGGTCCTGCATACCCCAAATCCACCACGTCTCTATCTCTAATGAAGTTTCTAAACTCCTGGCAACTAATGTCAGTAGATGCATAGCCGCCATGCTTCTCATGAGAGTGCATCAGAACATTTAAATCACCAATTATACACCATGGAGAATTGATATTAGCAACAAGAGAAGAAACTCTTACCCAAAAAGCATCTCTGTTCTGTTGAGCAGGTGTCCCATAAACACACAGTAGCTCCCATTCAGGTATGTTCAGTAGACCCTCAATACGGCAGTGAAGCATATTTTGAGATGAAGAGAGTATTTCCATCACAACAAAGTCTTTCCACAGTAACATCAGACCCCCACTTCTGCCTTTAGCTGGAACATAGTGATGATGTCGAAAATCCAATGAGTTGCAAACCCTTAAACTATTCCTTTCATTCAATCTTGTTTCTGATAAGAATAAAATTGTTGGTTTACAAGCACGCAGGAATGAGTTGAGGATAGAAATTGCCGTCTCATTCCCAAGACCACGGCAATTCCACGATTGTATCAACATTGATTCTGCAACTTTTCAGGGGAAGTTGCCAGAACCCTAGGACAAAGATTTGTATTCTGCAACTTTTCAGGGGAAGTTGTCAATTTTACTAGTTGTAAGGAAGATTTATCTGCGTTCCTAAGTATATTTATTAGTCTAGATAATTTAAGTAACCACGAAAAAGGTATTGGTGTCCAAAAACCCTGAACAAGGCATGTCCTCACTTAATACCATCCTTGGGATGAGAGAAGTGGCGAGCTCCTCTTCTATATATGCTTAACCTTGTCTAAGAAAAACAAACTTGTCTTTTATTTATTTGAATTCCCGTTTCTTATTCTTTTTTATTTAATATGATGTTTTTATTCATTTTTCTCTAAAGAAAATCGGAAATACTATTCTGCATTCCATTCACAGCACTACTCACCACTCAAATCCAAGTGTCCCAATAATACGGTCAAGGTTGTTCAGCCATGATCCACCCGCTCACCAAAAGGGTTTTTGACTCCCAAAATAAAAGATCTAGATGTGGGTGAGTGGTAATTAGTGATGTGATAAATGAGTGGAATAGCAATTCAGAAAATAGTCTTAAGGGGAGTTCTTTCATATTGTAAAAGTAATTACATGGATTCAAAAGTCTACATTTTCTTTTGACTTTCATCACCACCAATATACCCCATGTGACATGTAGTACATTATTATTATTTTTTGGACTGGCCCTATTACCATTCCTAACACCGTTTAGCCCATTATACAACTAATTTATTAGAACGTCTCCAATCATGCGAGCATAAACCTTTGAGCATAAGACCTACGAGCGTATATGATTATGT
This sequence comes from Papaver bracteatum, assembly GCA_023529315.1. Lineage (NCBI taxonomy): Eukaryota > Viridiplantae > Streptophyta > Magnoliopsida > Ranunculales > Papaveraceae > Papaver > Papaver bracteatum. Next base: position 219,717 of record JAJJWX010002653.1, on the reverse strand, counting down.
GAATCTAAAACTAAGAAACAGCTACTGATATTTGAGATCAAATTATTCCGGATCACTATATCCTCCAACTAATAGTCAACGGACCAGTCCCAATGGAATTCAAAGTACAAAAGGGATATGTTATTGTTACCATCTAAATGTACTTAATGAATTTAATGATATGAATTAACAAAATTAAGGCCGTTGAGGCAGGCCACATAAATGATGTTGGTGGTGGTTAGTACTTGAAAACTTCACTCTCATCACCACCAACATATCACATTTGATTGTAGTACGTTTTCCTTTTTCATAATGGATTTTTGTACCTCTTTTCTAGTTACCCCAATATATAAAAAGAACAGTGATATTTACTGGCCAAATTTATACAGATTGTTATATATTATAAAAAAAAAAAAAAAAAACTCATGTTATAATATCCAAGTGTTATATACTGGCCAAATTTATACAGATTGTAACTTTTCTTTAATAAGGTTGCATATAAAAAGGATTCAAAATTAAACAGAAAACATGTGGATTTTAGACTTTCCAATGAAGTTTGTTCCCTACTTCCCAGTTTGTCCCAACCTAAACATAATCCTAATTGTTCTGACATTAAATTCGTCTATCATTAAATTTGTCTATGAATGAAGAATTTGTTCCCATTTATTTTACGTGACCTAGTGGAAGAACAGCTGTTTACGGGTTTCGAACTTAAGTCGGGTGCTAATACTATTGTGGTTAATTTTGTTTAATAACTAAAACTTAAGAACTGTGAACGATTCAGCGGAGATTTCATTTATCATTGGATAACCCAACAGACATTGTGCTTTGTGGACTCCATTACATTATACTGCTACTGTATTGTTTTGGATCGAAATACAAGTTCTTGGAAAGAAAAACAGAGAAAAAAGTGTCATTTAAAAACTGTTTTAATTTAAAATCAACGACTTTTGTGCATCCTATTGCATTCGTGAATCATAAGTCCATGTAGTTTACAAATGAATGACTATACTCCATTAGTAACTACTTTCGTATCATTCTCATTTTGTTGTTGACAACTTATATAAAAGAGAAAACTTCTCATTTTAGTTGGTGAACATTGGATATTTATCGGAAAGAAAAAAAAAATGGAATTGATTCGAAATACTTTGAGATGTTAGAGGAAACTATAAACAAAAATTTACCAACATATAACGGTGTAAAGTACTCAAGTTTTCCTTGTGCACTGTTGTAAATGAATTTTAAACTTTATTGTTGGGAAGTGATTTCATAGGTGGGGCATATTGGCCGAATTGTAATTTCTAGATTCTAGACGAAGTTCCAGGCTTTCAATTCTTGTTTTAAACTTATTAATTTCTGACAATTTGATCTAGATTTCTAGATTTAACGTCACCAAGAAAAAACATACATGTTGATGTAACCTCGAGGTCAGGATAGTTGGGTCCTTGGTGTGAGTTAAAATGATGTGTTCTTTTATGGATTATATGCACAAATAGGCCTCGTCTGAACCCTCATTTTCATTTCTAGGCCATTTTTTTTATTTCTTACAAATTTAGGCCAATCTAACGGATTCTATCCCAATCCATTATCTCAGTCAATATATCGCTATGACCAGTCAATATCTCTTCAAATTCTCGTACAATGATATCTCGTGGACTTCCAGAGATTACGATTATACCCTTTATCTTCAAATCCTCTCAAAATCATCAATACTCTCCTTCCTTGATTTGTCGTGTTCTTCTACATCGCCAGCTCCACATAATCAATCTCACCCTTTTCTTCGGATCAACAACAGCATCCCACCCTTCTTCTCGGCTTCTAAATCTTGTTTCTCCAATTGAACGGAACCCAAATCACCTGCAATTGTTTCTTCCTTTAAACCTTAATCACAAACTCAAAATCACCTGCAATTGAGAAGACCCAGCAGCAGAAAAAATTGATTTAATTCAGTTGTTTCTATGGTGATATTTGAAAAACTGGTACCTCTTAATTATTGTGATGGAATAAATCGGTAGAAAATTTAAGCGAAATGCGTCAATAGTTTAATTTCTGAAGTGTAATTGCATCTATATCTAAGAAAGAGAGGGATGGCTTATGTTGTTCGTTAGAGCGGAAAAATAATGGAGGACTGGGTTCAGATTATGTTGATCATATGGAGATGGAGGACTCAATAGAAATTCTTTGTTCGTTGAGAACTAGGTACGGGTAAGAGCATGTTTTAATTAATCTTCTTTGTTGAATTGTGATTAAAATGTGACCAAAGCTCACTGTTTTTTTTTGGGAACTCTTAAGTTTGCATGGTCTTAAGTTGAGACATAAATTCATTTTAGTGGTAAATGATCAATATGCAGCTAGAGATATCTGAAATCATATCATGGTTAGTGTTCAGAGAACCTAATGGAAAAGAAAAAGCGGGATTAATAAGAGAAGATGGGTACATAAAATGATGTTGCTGCTAGCTAGCTACTATTGGCGTTTGAATTTACTTGGTCCATTATATGGTAATTGATGGTTGATTTGGAGTTCATTTACGATTAAGAGTTTTGGGTTTGTATGGAATGTGTATTATTTTCAGGGAAGGAGATAAAATATGGATCGAAAGAACACAACAAACTCACCTCCTCTAACACCTGTTTAGGTCCAGCAACTGTTTGAAGAAAGTCTCAAAAGGAATTTCTCTTATATTACTAGTCCATACGTCATAATTAACAGATTTTTCCTTTGATTTTGTAATTGTGCTTAAAGGGTTTTGACTAATTTTGTAGAAGCCAAGGAATGATGGCAGTGGCCCGAGGCATTGGTGAGTCTTAGGCAGGGTTTAGTAGCTACAGGACATGCAGAAATTGAATTGTTATCGCCGGCTACAAAAATGGTTCTAGTGGGATTAAAGGTTTAGGGGATGGTTTGTAAATGCATCAAAGAAACAGAGAGCCGATGAGAAGTCGTGAATGAAATCTCCGTCGCTCACCAGTTTAATGTTACAGTTGAAGGTGAAGAAGACATCCATAGCACAACTAATCCTGGACCTTCGATTTTCTGTGGCTAGATCTGTTACACATGTACAACATCAATGATATCTTGGCTATTCACTTTGTGATGAAATCTCTCTCGTTGATCTTATAAGGACTAAAATGTCTTTAAAACTAGAAAAATGTTGATATCTGGCAGATAATTGTGGCTAACTTTCCATCCACAGTTTTTGGTCAAATAAGGCCTAGTTTTGTAAGAAATAAAAAAAGAGGATTAGATTTGAAAAGCACCAAAAAAACAGGCCTATTTCTGTAAAAGCCCTTCTTTTATTCATAACAATGACTTGATGAAAATTTTGTTTTTTCATAAAATAATAAATAAAGAAAAAAAGGTAATGGCCAAGAGTGTAAATTGTGACGGGCCAACACGTTTATGACACAACACGTTAAAATTCGAGCACAACACGACACAACATGTAACCGGCCCAGCACAGGCATATCACGTTTGTTTAATGTGCCGTGTTGTGCTAGAAAAATAGGGTAGCCAAAAAGCAGGGGTATTTTATCAAAATTCACTAATTTGAACAATAAGGTTTCAAATAATGGATCATCCTCAACATCCACATCAACACACAGTCAAACCAAAGCCTAGGTAACTAAATCACAACCAAGCCGCCATTTATCCACCACCACCAAACGAGTGTTAGCCAAAGATGCCTCGAACCAAAATGACTGCCAAATATAAGAATAACAATACTTTATAACATCCCCTAATTTCATTGATTGTATATTCTTTTTTTTTTTTTGACGCGAAAAGGGAAAATTCGGTAAAAAACAAAGATGTCACCAAGAGGGACACCAAAATTACAAAAAAGAGAAAAAATAAAAAGAAAACAAGCTCTCTGAGGAGCAACAAACAACCTCCAAACAAGGAGGTCCAAACACACAAGCTCTATCAAGAACTCTTAAAAATCTACATTTTCATCTTGAAAGGAGCATTTGACCCCCATCAATTCACTCATCATAGTCCGAATCAGAGTCGAAATCTCCCATACCATCATTATCCTCTATGGAAGGCATATCCACCTCCGATTTAGCATGACTCTCCAAAAGACTTCTAACCATAGGTGTCATCATAGGATGGTCAGAGATGCCTAATAACTTGTTAAAAGCGATTTTGGAATCTATTTCTGCCTCAGTCTTAGTAGAAACCGAATTGGAATCTATTTTGGCATCCTTTCCTATAAGTTTATTCTTCTTCTTTTTTCGGGTCGTAACTCGACTCAATTCCATTTGCAAAGGGATACCAACCTCCTGGTTCTCTTCCTGAATCGAATCAATAGACGAAATTGGAGTTGAAAAATCATTAGCCACTAAACTAGACTGAGTACCCTTAGGATCATGGTCCTCTTCTATTCTTTCTTCTTTAAATGTTGCATCTGGAGAGATTGACCTTCCCAAATCTTCATAGGGGTTCAACTCACAAATGTCACGTTTCTTTGGTTTTAGCTTCTTTCTAGAATTTTTCTTGTTTTTCTTTTTTCTTCTAACGTAGGTCCACTCTGTAGGTGTAGTCAGCAACTCAGCTCTACCGCCACTCCCACTCACACAACCTTCTATAGAGACTTGTAACGGTTGTTCACCAGCCACCTCCTCATCTTGCTTCCCATAGCTCAAATTTGAATCAATTGAGTTAGCCACCAAAGGAATTTGTTCAGCTCCGATTTTAGTCGCCTTTTCCTTCTCCCCAGTGTTATCAATCACAATTGTATTGCTTTGTGATGCAATTTCTTCAGGAATGGCTGGAGTTGAAGAAGATGGTAAAATGATTTCAATTGGGTTAGGTTTAGGAACCCCTTGAGAAGAGACCTTAAGTGTAGGAATTAAACTACACTTAGCATTTGAATGCCCAAAACTCTTACAATGAGAGCAAGAGGTAGGTCTCCAGGGTCAATTATCAATCTGAATTAGGCGATTCGATGAAAGAGCAATCTCACAAACTTCCACTAAAACCCTTGCATAGGCCATCCCAGTCTTCATAGTTGTATTCAAATCCGACTCCTCTTTTTCTTTACAAACTCAGTTCATGATCAAAATGAAAAACTCATGTGGTCAAGTGCGTTCACGAATCATGAGTTCATGGAGTCACAATGACAAATTCATTACCATAATTAATTTCATATCACTCATGTTTTGCCGTTAGTGACATATATAAGTGACAACCCTCTCATCTTGGTGCACATTCGGTATATGAATAACACGGACAACATAGACGAAAAAAACAATGGGATTAAGATGGAAATACTTTGAAATGTGAGAGGAAACTAATGACGAAATAACACTCTGCCGAGAGCTTAATGTTGCCTAAGACTCTTGTTTTACTTTCAAATGATGTTGTTACTCTCTATTTGGAGAGATGTTACGTTCTTTTTCCTTCCAAGAAAATAGCTTTAAGGAGCTCTTTCATCTCATCGAGTCAAAGGTTTTTCTTATGAAAATAGATTATGTGATAACAACGAATTATTTTCAGGGGATTAGATTAAGCTATAAGTATGCATATGACTATGATTTTTTTATTAGCCAAAAGAGTAACAGCCATTTACACGGAGAAAGAAAAAAAGAACATCTAATTTCATAAATCTAGTTGTTGTTAAACACATCCAAAGTCTTTTAATCAATCTATTAATTTGGATTTTTATTTGAAAGAAATAGCATGTAAGAAAATAAATATTTAGGTTTATTTCGATAGTATATACCAGAAGCCCTGTTTGCTCACTCTTAACTCAATGATGATAACACGACCTATTCTTGACGGTTCATTCTTCTTAAGATTGCGCAATCGACATTACACGTTTATATTAAAAATCATTATTAGGATGTCCATGTCTTTGTATTTAATGACAAAACGCGTTCGAAATCAAAACAAACCTAAATGGTTAAATCAATACCAAACCACCCCTTATTCATGAAACTATAGCGCTGTCAAAAGTGGGCCCTAGAAGAATGTCAAATAAGATTAATAAACACTATATACCACCACCTCATTTCATAGATACCTTCCCTTTCCCCATTTCTTCCCAATCCGATTCTTCATTCTTTCCCTTTCTTCCAATCCAATCCCTAACAAGCAATCCCCTTTCTATACTTTCTCTCTCAAGAAACGCCATTAGACTCGGTCCCTGCAAGAAAAAAAGAACCCCCTTTATTTCAACCCTAGTTTTAGACTTACCTTTCCACCACATTTCTAGGGTTTTCATTACAACAAACAGAAGAAAAAAACAACCCAATCTTGTCCAATTTCAATCAAAATCATCATTTCTGGAATCTTCTGTGAAAAATTAAGGATTGGGTTTTGTTAAAGTTTTGATTTTTTTTGCTTTGATGACTATGAAGAACAATTTCTTGCCACCTAATTTGGTTTCAAATCTTCAACAAGTATTGAATAACAGGAAAGGGGATGGAGAAGAAGAAGCAAATGAAGCTGCTGCTCCCACTTCCACTTTAGAAACTACAACTACAAGTTCTGAGATTGATGAATCGAAACCAATTGTTTTAGTTACTAATGGAGATGGGATTGATTCTGTTGGACTTACTTCGCTTGTACAGGCTTTAGTGAAAGATAATCTTTACAATATTCAAGTCTGTGCTCCTCAATCGTAAGTTTTTTTGTTTGATTTTTGAGTTTTAAGATATGGGTTTGTTGTTGAATGATTTGATTTGATTTGGTGTTACAATTGATAAAAATCTGAAATTGATAGTTGGGTTCAAATCCGAACTGTAGAAAAAAAAAATCATTGCTTTGACTTTTGAGTCTAAATGATGTGGATGTATGTTAATGTTATGATTTGTGTTAGTCTTTGAAATTTGAAGTTGTAAGGGTGTTTTTAGGTTGAGTTATGATTAAGTTTTGTTGTGGGTTTGTGTTTGTTGTAGAGATCGATCTGCTTCGGGGCACGCGGTGACGGTTTGTGAGACCCTCACGGTTAGCTCTACGGAGATTAGTGGTGTCAGTTGCGCCGCTTATGAAGTTGCTGGTAGAAAAAACTGTTCTCATTTTGGTTGGTTGAATTTGAATTTTGTAGATTTTGTGTAGTTATTGAGATTGGTGTTTTTTTTTTTTGATGGTCAGGGACTCCTGCGGATTGTGTTTCTTTAGCTTTATCAGGAGCATTGTTTTCATGGACGAAACCTGCCTTGGTATGTGATTAATAATTTTTGATAGACGGCTGAAATGGCTATAGGATTTTGGCAACCCACACAATGTTTATTTTATTTATGTTTCGGTTTAATGTTTCAGGTAATTAGTGGAATTAACAAGGGATCGCGTTGTGGTAACCATATGTAAGTGGAATTTTTCTTTCGGTAATGATAATTCTGCTGGGATTTGTTCCCTTCATCTTTGGTTTCTTCGAATTTTTACTGCTGTTGGACTGTTTCTAATGTTTTATGTGAAAAATCACCAGTTTTTGCTCTGGTGCTGTTGCGGGAGCTAGAGAGGCTTTGATCTCTGGTGTACCTTCTCTTTCAATCTCGTTGGACTGGTCAGCGATACTTTCGTTTTTATTTTGAGTGGTGTTATTTAATAAGTTCTATGATGTTCTTATTGTATTTATGGAGTGACATTTTTTCTAAATATTTTGCTAGGAAGAAGGATGAGAGTAAAGAAAGTGATTTCAGTGAAGCAGTCGATGTGTGTTTGCCGTTAATACATGCGGCAATAAGGGATATTGAGGCTGAGGTTTTCCCTAGAAGTTGCTCACTGAATATAGAAGTTCCAACTTCTCCATCAACAAACAAGGTATGTTTTTATCTCCTACTTTTATCTAGTTTAAACTTTAAAACATGGGATCGGTGCAGGACATCTTGATTCTATATGTATGATCTTTAATGTGCCCTGATGTTAAAATTTATAATGTGAAGGATTCGATCTGCCTATTTTTGCTATTGATATCACAACTGAGGATTTTAGTTTGCTAAATGACTGCTACATTCAATTAGTCCTGTAACTGTTGGGTGGCAATGGCACCAGTTATGAACAACTTGAAATTTATCTTCAAACGTATATTTTCAAAAAGTAGAGTACCTAAATAATGAATGGGTGCTCATCGAGGATGGACTTTTGCGCTTTTTCTTGCTTATATCTGTTATGGATGGGTGTGTCAAGTAAGTTATTGTTTTTCCTCAGTAGCATATATATGGCATTGTGCTGAGTCTAAATTCAGCCTAGGTAATGGATGTGTGTTCTTCTGGTGTTAATTGAGGTGTTTGTCAGATATGATTTTAAGAGGTAGATAATAGTGTTTTCTTCAGTTCCAATTCCGAGCGCGTTCAAGAATCTCAACTCAAGATGCTAGTCATGATCTTGATCCAACTTTCCTCGAGGAAGGATATTTGAGCTTTTTCTTGTATATATACGTTTTAGGGATCTTGATAATCATTGTGCTGTTTTTCCTCTTTAGTTTATATGTGTCATTGTGCTGAGTGTGAATTCAGGTTTTAGCTGCATTTAGATGCCATTCTATGATTTGCTGATTAGAAATAAGATAATCATCTACACCAGTAGTTATTTAGGATCAAAACCTGTCCTTATTCTGTTTCTTTTGATAGGGTTTCAAGGTTACCAAGCAAAGCTTGTGGAGGCCATCTCCTAGCTGGACTGCTGTTTCTGCAAATAGGCAACCTGGTGCTGGGATTTTCATGCCTAATCAACAAGGCATTGGCCTTTCACTTGCGCAGCTCGGACGAGATGCCTCTGCGGCTGTAAGTACCTCATGATCGGAGGATAAAATTTGTGGGTGATCCATTTTTAGTGAAATAATGATTTCCCGCGCTTGTTATATTGAAAAAATCCATCTTTATCTCACAGGGTGCAGCACGCCGCTTGAACACACAGAGGAAAAATGTTGAAGTAGAATCAGTTGGAGTTGCTGGAAAAACAGATACCCAGCGAGTCAAAAGATATTTCCGTCTAGAGGTAAAAAGGGAACAAATAGTAACTTGTTGTACAATGTCAAAACACTTCGATTCTATGCATGTGACCACACACTGCTTCATTCACAACAACAAAATGAAAAGGAAAGTATAAACCTTACAAGATAGGTTCCATCCCACTTTATCCTAAAACTGAAATCCCAAGCGAATACATAAACTCCCAAAAATTACCCACCCGACTCTCAGAATATATCCACATTCAATGAACTACTTGGTAGTTGGTCCTGTATTAGTTAATAATTTGTTGATTTTGTGTAATTACAGTTTGTGGAAAAGGAACAAAGAGATATGGATGAAGATCTAGATTTCAGAGCTCTTGAAAATGGATATGTAAGTACTTGTTTCTCTTTTTTTTTTTTTTGTCATTCCGTAAACCTTGTTCTTGTGGTGCTAATGATCGTACTTCCAAACAGGTTGCAATAACTTCTCTAACTTTATCCTTGTTCTTGTGGTGCTAATGATCATACTTCCGAACAGGTTGCAGTAACTCCTCTAACTTTATCTTCAAATTCCGAGTCAGAAATTCAAACATCTGCATTGAACTGGGTTGCCACAGCTGTATCTCCAGAGACGAACTGACATTTCCTCTTTTAAGTTTTAACATGGGTCAGTCAGTAGTTTGTGTACATTTTGGGGGAACTTGGCTTGGTCTTATTTTTCAGTTACCGAAAGCACATAAGGATTACGATTTTGTGCTCAATTCTTTTGTTTTTATTTAATCTTGTATTCTACGAAGTCAGAAAGCTTTCTTAACTTAAACACCTTGGCATATGTTATGTAAAATGCCTGTCTGTCTTAAGCTTATACTTCACAATTTGGGCTTCATCTTCTGATTGAAACAGTGAGGTACTGAGGTTATTTTTCTTTCCTCTGATTTGGGTTGAGTTTGGTTTTGGTCACTTGATAAGTGTTGAATTTTCTATTATTCTCTGTTTTTCTTGTGATGTTGCTTCCTGTCGGGAAACCTCCATCCTTTTTATCCTTTTGTGTGAGTCATGATGGAATATCCACTGTTTTCTTATCCTGATAAGTGGGCCTCCCAGAAATTTCTAGAATTTTTTTTTGTAGGGGGAAGGATGCAAAAATATCAAAGTGGGGGAACAGGAAGAAGATATTTTCATTGAACTTTTTCTGATTTGACTGAGAAATGTGTAGAAATTTCTGGAATTTTTTTTCCATTTGTTGATTCATTCTTATCTTTCTATATATAGCAGTGGACTCGCCACTTTCACACAACAGAAATCATTCATAACCATAACCAACTCAAGTCTAACAGAAACCATAACCATACCCAACTCTAAGTCTTAACTCTAGCTGAACTTCACTCTCTTCATGGACAGTAGTACATCATCTGCTACTTCTTCTTCTTCAACTCCTTCATCGACGACTATATCACCGTTACCGATGGAGGGATTACACGATATAGGTCCACCGCCTTTTCTAACTAAAACTTATGAAATGGTTGAAGACCCTGGAACTGATTCAATTATTTCATGGAATGTAACTCGTAATAGTTTCATTGTTTGGGATTTACATCAACTGGCATCCAGTCTTCTACCAAGATACTTCAAACATGGTAATTTTTCGAGCTTTGTTCGTCAGCTCAACACTTATGTAAGTATCACCGCTCTCTGTTTTTGATTTTCTCTTATGGGTTTTGCTGTCAATAATTTCAATTTCAATTAGTATGCAGCGGTTTTCTGAAATTTGTTTGTGTTGAATGTGTGACAGGGATTCAAGAAGGTTGATCCGGATCGCTGGGAATTCGCCAACGAAGGGTTTTTGGGAGGGCAAAAGCATTTGCTGAAGTACATCAAGAGGAGAAGAAATATATCTCAAAACATGCAACAACAAGGACTAAGTGCTTGTGTTGAGTTGGGACAATATGGATTGGAAGACGAAATTGATAGGCTTAAACGAGATCGCAGTGTGTTAATGTCGGAAGTTGTGAGATTACGGCAGCAGCAACAGAATTCTGATGGTGAAATGGATGTCATTGAAAAAAGATTACAAGTAATCCAGAACAAACAAAGACATTTGATGGGTTTCCTTGCAAAAGCGCTAAAGAACTCTGATTTTGTAGATCAACTGCTTAGCCGGAATGAGCAGAACAAAGAATTGGGACATGGAACTGGAACTGGAAAGAAAAGAAGATTGATTGCTAGTACCAGCGCGGAAGTCTTGCAGCTGGAAGGGATATTGGAGGATATCAAGGTGGAGGATTACATTGGTCATGCTGTAAAAGAAGAGACTGTGATTGAATCAGAGGTGGAGACATTATACGCGGCCACTGCAAATACTGAACTAAATAATCTTATTCGAGAGAGTGATTCGGGTTTGGGTTCTTTTAGTGACTTCATGCGGGAGAAGTCGCTGATCGAAGATATGGTTTCAGGCTATGAAGAGGCGGAAATGAAAGTTGGCGATCAGTTGGATTGTTTAGGTGATGTTCAATTGGAAGACTTAGTTGCGGATCCGTCAGAATGGGGTGATGAACTCGCGCAGGAGTTAGTTGATCACATGGAGTTTCCTGAATCAAAACCATGAACAAAATTTCTACAATTAGACTTCCCATGCAGCCTATCTAACAACAAAACCTCTTTTCAGCGTGCATTTGAATATTTTAGTTTTACTAAACCTGTTTGTAGCTCTACAGAATTCAAGTGTTTCTTTTGTTATGAATTAATGAATTTTAATATTTTTGTTAAACATGTTTCTGTAGGGTTTGATGAAGATGGAAAATGGATTCTACTCAATGATCGTCACTTGAAGAGCCTGGAAGAGAAATATACGTTAAGCTATTGCTAAACCGTATCGACTAATTTATCTGTCTACTCAATGTTCAAGTACGGTACTCCTGTAAGAGAAAATTATAGCAAGGGGCTAGAACTGCTGCACCCTTTTCATGAATATTGTCATTCATTTTGTTAAAATTTCAGGCTACTTCTTAGCAGATTTTAAATACAATCTGTACCGTTTAAATTTACGGAAGAAGAATACTAAAAATTTAATTCATTCAATTAATGATTCCTTAATTGAGGTTTTGCGAATATAATTTTACAAGGAACCAGGTGTTGTCGCATTAGAACTAATGGGTTTAGCACCCACTCAGGACTCCCATGCATATCAAACAAATTGACGAACCACTTCAGTATTTCCGGTAGGAAAAAGCATGCGGCAATGAAGTTCAAGACTACAAACGTCTCGCATGACCTTGCTATTGGGAAAGTTCTCACTCTTACCTTGATTTTGCCTGCAAATATGTACATTCCACTCCATTATAAACGAAAGAGTTATTTTGTAAAAAGGTCCCAACTTTAGAGTCAAATTAGGGTCTGGGTCATAAAACATGACGTTAATACGTTAGGATCGTAGACTAAGGTTGACCGTCCATAATTTTTACCAAATTTCCCTTATAAAATAGTCATATGACAATATATCCTAACCCAAGTTAAATACCTAACAAACATTTCATCGAACAACTTATAGCAGTTTTTATGGCATGAACAAACCAAGAAAATGGATGTTCAAATGAACTTATCTGCTCTTTTGTACATTGAGTCGGAACAATAGGCGCGCGTCTGTTGTAATGGCGCGCGCCATAGCTACTAACGCGCGATCATGCCAGAAACGCCAGCGACATTTACAATTACGCCCGCGACTCTTGGATTGACGCCAATTATAATCCCTTATTATTTTACTACTTTTTAACCTTATTTTATCTCACTTCAACTTATTTTATCCCACTTCATCCTATTTTATCTCACTTAAATATAATTTTTTATTTTTTATTTTTATCTTACAAAATATTTTATATTAAAAAAAAACCCGTTTGACCATCACGTGGCTCAACAAAATTTTGAGTTTGTTAATTTCCATTGGAATTGCTCTTATAAACAAGAGCATGAAAATTTTTCTTTTCCCCCGTCGCGGATGTCAACAGCAACCATCTTCCCTTCTCTCACGACTTGCATTTCTTCCATGTAATTCATACACAACCCATTTACTTATCAGACACAACTAGCAAGAACTCAATCCAATTAACCTACCCTAATTCCTTCTTTCTGGAATCTTCATCTCTTCTTCACCGTTGTTTTCAATTTACTCCATCACCTTACAGATTCGAAAGAATCAGTTCTAAAGTTTCTTCCGGATTAACGACGGTGGACTTCTCTTCACGATTGACATTATTGGTTTGACATTATAAATCAAGATTGATTGTTACCGCCGCAGCTAAAACTTTCCCGCAGAATGTTCTTCCTCTTCTACCTCCCAATCGTTTACTTGCTGATTTGGAGATGGTTTCTTCCATGAATTTAGCAGCTAGAACTATCATAATTCAGTTTTGTTTTTTTAATTTATGCCTGATCCAGAGAATCATAAACTAGTCATTTGAAACGGCTGATTATGTTTTTCTTGAAATTCTTTCTTTATACTTATTTTTTTATATTGTGATGTGATGAAATTTTTAGATTCTTCACATCTTGGTGGCTCTAATTTTTCACCAAAGAAATGGAGGGCAAGTACTCCGCGGAGATAAGTGAAATAGAAATTCATGGACACTTCAAGGATGAGATGGAAGAAGAAGATAAAAGGATGAGATCTAAATTTGATATTAACTGTCTAACGCTAGTCACTAACGGTCAAGGGATTTGACGAAATAAAAAAGTCAGCTAACAGTTTTCTAACGGTCCATTGTTAGTCTACGACCCTAACGCATCTACGACTTGTTTTACGACCCACACCCTAATTTGGCTATAAACTTACGACCCTTTTACAAAATATTTCTAAACGAAATAAGTCACCCCTCACACAATCAACTAACCCAAAATAAGATGACACTATTATAAAGTTGGACAGATGATATAAACCAGGAAAAAATAAAAATAAAAATTCTCCAAGACAATGCCATAACATTAGGTTCACACCAAAGGTACTTGCATTCAATATGTCAAGATGAAAATCTCAAAATTCTATAGAATTCTATGAATATCACTTCCAAAATTCAACGAAGATCACCCGTTAATAGAGATGTATTCAGGGTTGGCGTCCTCTATAGCTGCTGGAAAGGATAATCACAACTTTCGGGCTCCTTTGACTAACTGCATTGTTTTCGTATCTGCTTCTCCTATTTCTTTCAAAGAAACCAAGGTGTTCTTGTGAAGGAATACTTGAACCGTATAATCCTTAAACCGCACAAACCTTTTGGAGGTTGACACTTTTGGGCCGTAAATGTAGAGTAAGTTTTGCGTGCAAGTTAAAACACTGTCACTCTTCGTAACGACTAATAACTTGCTTCTGTCAATGCTAAACCCTTTACTCCAAACCAGTGACTGATGTCCGTTTTGCGCTTCCATCTCATTATTATCACTCTTCTCTTTTAATAGCCATATATCAAACCATCTTCCTCCTTTTGGTACAACTATTCTAACAGCAAAATACAAAAACCCTTCCAATACCCCTATAAGATTTTAAAACCTATTATTTCCTGGTGGCAAAGGAAGAGGTGAAATATTTTCACAAAACTTTTCCTCGACAAAATTGAATGCGATGATCATTTCTGATCATCTATCCAGCCAATAAAGAGCTCCATTGGCAAAGATACAAGCTGGATCCCAATCATATGGGGCGAACCTGGAATTGAACTTCCCAAGGTTTATTCATCCATTGCCACTGCCTAGAGTGTACATGTGGACTTCTAGTAACCTAATCGTCAACTTACATATTCCTACAACTTTGTACTCATGTGTCATAGAAACATAACCAAATCCGCTCATCCAATAGCTATTCCAATCATATTTACACCGATCTATCTTAAATTTTGGAAGCAGAAGAGATTCCGTCGTGATGGGGTTAAAAATACAAACAGATAGGCCATCATCAAGACAAATCAAACCATTACACGAACCAACAAAGCTATAACGCCAAAACCGAGTAGTCAAGAACATTTATGATTCTCTGATCAATGGGTGTTGTGAACTCATCATGATTCTCATTATATTCAAAATAGCTAAATTTTTCAGGATTACCAGTCAAAGCAAGAAAACTCAACATACTAGACTGATTAAGGTGATTTAAGTGCATCTTCGGGAATGATGGGTGAGAAACAAAATTCCCCAGGTTTTGCATACCAATTTGCAATCAAGAATTGATTCATCCTGTAAGCGAGTTATCATGTCTAATATAATCTCCAACGGGAGACTGTTGAAATAATCCATCAAAACCCTCTTTAATGAAAACGCGTTTTGAAGCGTGGTCTCTGCAGATGTACAGAGAACCATGTTTAAGAACTAGCGATGGAGAATGGGGTTCTGCGCTTCCACTCGAGAATGGTTTAATGCTCTCCAGTGTCCGCCTCGTAATATTTTTATGGCAGGCTAGGGCATCACATCATTACTCAATGTAATGGGCCGGGCGTACCTGATTATGTTAACGGATAAATTCTTGACTTTTGACAGGGTTTCAAGTTTACCAAGCAGAGCTTGTGGAGGCCAACTCCAAGATAAGTAAATTCTTGACTTTTGATAGGGTCGTAAATGCTCAGGTGACTGAGCCGCAAACAACGCGAAGCCTTCTCTGAAAATTACTTATTTTCGATAAGGGTAGTCTGGTTATTTTCATAGTCTCCATAATGTTTATTACACTTATTTCCATCAAAGTTAATATGGTCATTTTCACATTTTGTAATATTTACTTTTCCTATTTCAGATAAGGGTAGTCTTGTCATTTTTCACAGTCTCCATAATATTTATTGCACTTATTTTCATTAAGGATAATATGGTCATTTTTACATTTTGTAATATTTACTTTACCTATTTCCAATAAGGGTAGTCTGGTCATTAAGAGGCAGAAATGCGGGTTGTCAATCTATTTGATTGTAAAGGTGAGGTGAAAGTAGAAGAATTAGTTGCGGATCCATCGGAATGGGATGATGAACTCGCGCAGGAGTTAGTGGATCACGTGGAGTCTCTAGGATCAAAACCTTGAACTAAACATTTTTCCTGCAGCATGTCCAGCAACAAAATTTCATTTCAGTGTGCATTTGATTATTTTACTTCTTTGTCTGATATATTTGTAGCTCTACAGAGCTGAAGTATTTCTTTTGTGAAGAATTCCTTGGTTTATGAAGATTTTAATTTTTTTTAAAACATGTTTCTGTAGGGTTTGTTGAAGACGGAAATTGGATTCTACTCAATGATGGTTAATAGAAGAGCAATATACCGTAAGCTATTGCAAATCCTAAACCATGTCGAGTGTCTGTCTACTCAATGATCACTACTGTAAGAGCAAGGGACTACAACTGCTCGGTCTTTCCGTGAGATTTATTCAGGCTACTACTTCGCTATAGATACAAATTTAGTTGCTACATAATGAAAGGCAATCTATGGACTTTAAAACACGAAAGAAGAATACTGAAGAAAAAAATTTTTGAGGTCAGTCAAATTGATTCTTTAAATGAGTTTTTTTGTGAATATAATTGTACAAGGAACCATCTTTTATGTCACATTAGAACTTGAAAGTTTTTTGAAATTAGGTTATTAGTCATTCCCACATATTAGGGAGCCCTTATCACCAAAGGATAGATGGTCAAATCATTTAAGGTTCCCCGCAAAAATGGAGTGGTGAGGGATTCAAGGGACCTTGCTACAGCCAGGAGAGCAGGGCTTGTCCAATCTTGGGACACGAGGTGGCACACTCTTAATGGCGAAGAGGGGAATGACTTTAACACTGGGATTGATAGTGGGTTGAAGATGAAAATAATTAAAAGTCTAGATTGATTTTCCAGGATATATGGACTATGTTAGTTGTCCAAGTTATAGAGTTTTACGAATTGAAGTAGCTAAAGGAATTTCTCAACAACTAAAGTGGAATAGGTACCTCAAACTGGCAAATTTAGGTGAAAATTCTGCAATTTTTCATCATAATAATATAGTTGTTGGGAACCCATTAAATGGAGTTATCATGGGACTTCAATTGAGGTAAGAAGATGGAACTCAAGTGATGAAGTCATTAATGTCAATCGGGTACATGATGGATTTCATTGGGTGAAATTAAGACCTCTGCATTTATGGAAACACAGCAATTTTGAAGTGATCGGATTTGATGGGAGGTCTAGCAGAAATAGATGTGGAAACAACCTATAAATATCCTGATTGTTGCAGGATAGGAGTTAAAGCTAAGCTCTATGAAATCCCAATTGCTATCCAAGTATCAATTGAAAATCTATATCTCCTTCTAGCAGTAGAATGGGATGCTAAATACTCTCCGGTAAAGCTATCATTGAAAAGCTACCGGAAAGCAAAAGAGGTACTGGAATTAGGATTCCATTCAGGCCAACAGATTTCAAAATTCGAAAATTCAAATTCAAATAATTCTGATAGTACTAACTCTGGCAACTGTACAAGTCAGAATATTGTTGAGATGTCACAAGTGCATTCAATTCGTGACTTCGTGTCATGAGCTGGACTAAGTTCAATTGTTTCACTCAAAATAGTACTTTTGTCAACATGAACAAGTTTAACAAGTCAATACTTTTGTTTTGTTGTCAACTGTTCTACTGAAATATAGATATAAATGGTGACTGTTCCATGAACATAGCTTCTCAGAGTATCCTTTTGTGCTGCATTTTTAAGAGCAACTACAATCATACGACTATAACCAAAGAGTAAAAAGCAAAAAAAATTGAAAATTTTGGGTTTACTCCGTATGTGACGCTACGGTGGGAAAACCAAATTTGGTGGGGCGCAACTTTAAGTTGCGCCCCAATCGGGAGAACCCAATCAATTCCGCCCCATAATCATTTAATTACTTTTTGTTTCATCAGGCGGAATGCATCAATTCCGCCCCAACATTTTTTTTTATTTTTTATTTGGGGCGTAACTGTATTTTGTGCCCCAAATTTTTTTTTTGTCTTCAGGCGTAACTTTAATCTACGCCCCATCAGGCGTAACCCCAATTTACGCCCGATCAAAGACTAAACTAAAGACCATATATACTCTGGGTTTTAGTTTTAGTCTAGTTTATAGTCTTTACTCCGTCCCGTAACGCTTCGTGTTTCGACTAAATTTTTAGTTATAGTCGAAGACTGTGGTTGGTCTAAGGTATGACTTTGACAGTATCCATGGTATAGGGTTACTTTCATTTCTGTTTTATATTCATAACTACTACTAGCAACATTGGTTCTGTTCTGTTCTTTCTCCATTATCATATTTTTTTTATTCAACTTTCCCTTTTTATGCAATCAAGTTGTGGAACACTGTTGTGGAGAGACGCTCTCCAACCATCAGCCTGATGTCATCAAATTTCTCAAACATTTTTAGGGGTGTTCATGGTTAATGGTTAACCGAGAAACCGAACCAAACCAAACCGATTAGGGGGAAACCGAATCAAGCCATTAACTAATGGTTGGTTTTGGTTTAGAAAAGATGAAAACCGAGATTAATGGTTTGGTTTTGGTATGATAGAGAAACCGAACCAATAACCAATGGTTAACCGAATATTGATAAAATAAAAAAAAATTATTGATTAAATTTTCATTAGAGATGTCACTGTATAGCCTACCATTAGTTAAATATTCTTTTGATCTCTAAATTTAGAGTAAGCTTTAACTACTCTTGATATTCTTTTTATTTATTTTTTGTCTTTAAATTTTTGTAAGCCAATACTATTTTTTTCTGTAAATTTGTGTAATATTTTTTTTTTGGTTTGACATAATTATTGGTTAACCAAAAACTACTGGGAAAAACCGAAACCGACTCGAATCATTTGGAAACCGAACCAATGATTAATGGATTGGTTTGGTTTCAATTTTTAGAAACCTATAGTATTGGTTTCTTGGTTTGGCTTGAAACCGAACCAAAACCGACCATGAACACCCCTAAACATTTTCCTAAAACAGTAACCTCAAACCTTACCATCTAACCCTTTTTTAATACATCCTAATCAGTTTAAAACCCTCTTTCGGATGAACTAATTCTCGTACTGGCTTTTCCCGGCAGCTTCGGAGTGACTTGATAAGGTAAAAGATTATCTCAATTAGTGTTGTTTCTTTCTAATCTTCTTCTGGTTCTTGCAGGTATTACATAATGTCACACCCTCCCAACCTCACCTAATCGGCATTTACTTCACCCATCTTCTCCTACCTTCTTCCATTTTTTCTCTCATACTTCCTTCCGTGTCACTTCCCCTTCCCTCACCCTATCCATTCGCCTAGCCTTTCACCTTATCTTTCTCCCGCGCCGCCCGCATTTCCCGCACCCTGTCTGTTTCTCATGAGTTACAGTAAAACCACAAATAAAAAATTAATGACCACAACAACTGTAATTACTGAGCTTAAATAGGGATGGCAATGGGGCGGGTATGGGGCGGAGACCTTGAATCCCATCCCCTACCCCGTTCAAAAAACCAAAACCCATCCCTTACCCATTCCCCATAAGAATAGGGCGGGGATGGGTATGGGGAATCCCTATAGGGAATGGGTTACCATAACATTATAATAAATATTTAAAATTTTGTAAATAATTATAATTTTAAAATAATTATAATGGTTCAAACAATGATACCAACTTAAGAAGTTCATTTTAAAATTTATAATTTATAATAACCATCTAAAACAAAAAAATAAAGGAAACAATTGATCCACAATTAAGTATTATGGTTCTTTTTACTTCTTAGTTCCTTATTATTAACCATCTTCCTCCATGTTAATCATCTCATCATGATCTTCTTTGTTATCTTCCAAAAAAGTTCCTCGATTAGATATAATAGGTTATGGTATGGGGCGGGTATGGGGTGGGGACCTTGAATCCCATCCCCACCCCATCCCCGCATCACTACTTTCGGGGATTCCCCGTACTCCGTCCCGTTTTCCGTTTATAAGGGTAAAACCCTAACCCATAGGGGCGGATCCCACGAGGATGAGTTTGGGTGGGGCAAATTGTCATCCCTAAGCTTAATGTGACTGTAAAAATAAGAAGATGGTTAGTTAATCTATGGTTATTTGAGTTCATGGCTACTATGTGCACAAAGATCTTCAACCTTTTCAAATCTTCAGCTCAAATATCCAAAGCAATGAATCATAACAACACAAACAAAGACCAAACCCAACTCTCTGATGATCGTCGAGAAAGAGACATTGTCGATAGAATGAATACACAGTTATCCCTTACTCGATCTCTCACTCTCAAATCGGAAACGCTCGAAAAATGCAGAAACAATACTGATTGTATGGTGGTGGCAAGAATCTTCTGTCCTTTCAAATTGAACATCAAAAAAATGTTGACAATGCTCAAGTACCTATGGGTTTTAGCTTACCAACCAATGGCAACTTTGGTTAGTGGATCGACCGAACCAAACAAATTCACTTTCATGTTTCAAAATACTAAGGATGCACAAAAAGAAATCACATACTCACCATCACAATATGACGCCTGGATCCTAGTAGTGAAAGCTTATCAATTTGCAATCCCTCCTCAAATGATCACCATGACGCTGGTTAATATCTGGGTTGGTTACCTGAACTTGCCGATGGAATTTTTTGGAGAAGGCATATCGGAGATGATTGCAAACAAGCTGGGTACTTTCATTCGAAAAGAATCGCCTCAAGACTGTGGACATGCCAGACCTTATATTGAAATGGATATAAATGAGAGCTTCGATCCAACTTTTGATCTGGTGCTGGGAGAAAATGATGTTTTTGAAGTAATGCTATATTACGACCCCCTTCCAAAATCTTTCTGCAAAATTTGTAGAATGATCAATCACCCAAGAGAAAAATGCAGACCACCAAGCAGTGATGACTACCCCAACTATCTTCTTAAATCTGAACATGAAGAGTTGGATCTCATGCCGGCTATAGAAAATAGAATTTTTTTTTATTTTGGGGGGACGACGTCGACTTCTTCTCAGAATATGCCGGAGAGAGTATATGATCCAAAAGATCTAATGTCCACGACTACCACCAAGTCGCAGAATCTGATAGCACCAATAATCCCTCCTGGATTTAGTATGATGATTGCTGATGAGGATATGTTTGGAGAAAGTTTTGATCTGCAAGAAGGTATGGAGCAACAGAGCAGTATCACTCCTTCGAAACGTCTTGCGAGGAAAATAAAGAATACACAGTAAAAAAGTTACAACGGTGGAACATGCCAGTTGAAGACAGTAATTTCTCAAACGGTGCGTTCAATTTCGTTCATGGACCACCATCAAACCAGAACTTGGATTAGTTAACGAATACATCGGAGACTGCACAGTTGGAAAGATATGTTGAGACTAGCAACCAATTGGTCTTAGCGGAAGGTGGTGGGCCACCATTGGAGGTGCCCTTATCGGCCTGACTGGCTATAAGAGAAGATACCCAGATCCACAACTTTGCACAAACAAACAAGGGAAAGGAAATAATGCAGTCAACGGAGGCAAATACAGGTTTCAACCAAACTCTCAAAAATGAAAAGATTCTCTTAAATCAAACTCAACAGCTCAATATGCCTGATTTCTCAAAACCGTTGGAGGGAGGAACTAAACTCCTACTAAACAAAAGGAAACTGCTCAAGGATTTAAAAAAAAAAAGAAGAGGAGGAGCTGAAAATGATGGGTCAGGGGATGGATCTCAACAAATTCCCAATGTTTGTTACTGAGGAAATAACAAACCAAATCTCAGTCACAAATTCTCGAGATGTGGTTATAAACCAAACGGATAAATCGTCCAAGCCATCTGATGGAAGAAAGAAATCTATCTGTGCAAAGGCGAGAAAACATAGATCGGAGGCTATGGCTCTAAGAAGAAACATCCAGAACCTAATGGAAGCTCAGAAATCAAAGAAGAAAAAAAAGACAAAGAAGGAGGAATATGCTAGCAAAGGAAATTTCAACAAAAACAGTCACCAAGCAACTGATTTTCTGATCCCGCCCCATAAATATTTTGGAAAAAATTTGGAAATTACGGAAACGGAAAACCCTTTCATCTTTAAATACCCAAAATTTATCTCAGAATAGTGCAATTACCACTTTTGATGGGAAAAATCAAAGCCGGTGTGATTTCTTAGCCCATCCTAATTCCTGTGATGATCCCCATTTTGAACCAAAAAGATTTCAAGTCGCTATTCAGAACAAGGGGGTGACATTGGGTGATACCTACAAAGCGGCTGGAGTAAGTGGTGAAAGCAACATGGAGCAAAACAAAGAAATGAAAGTCACTCCGACCATCACTTACTCTGTGGATGGTAATGCTATCGTTGGGGAAAGCCAGATACAAATTTCAACTACTACTATTACTAGCAAATACTTTTTTGGTACAATTCACTATCATCAGCTTCCCAAAATCTCTAATTGTTTTGGTCTGTCGTCGGAGCTACCCCTGGTTATTTTATCTTACATAAATCACACTGTCACTAAGACCCTTGGTAAAGAGAAGCACATATTAGTGAGACTGAACTGTTCTGATTTACCGGTACTAGAAGTTGAAAAGTTGTCTCCTACTTAAGTACCAAGTTTCACAAAACCTCTAGAAGTTGATAGATTGCATATCTTCACTGTTGTTAAGTCGTTAACCATGTCCCTCAATCTCTTAGCTTGGAATGTCTAAGGAATGGGGAAACCCTTCACCAATACCCATCTTACCAATTTAGTGAAAGCATATCAGCCTAATATCCTATTCATCTCGGAATCTAAACAGAAAGGTGGAAAAGTAACAGGTCATCTTAAAAAAAATAACTTCCAGAATTGGGAAATTGTGGAACCAAAAGGCCTGAAAGGCGCTGCTGGGGGTTTGGTCCTGGCATGGAACGATAATATCAAGATTGATATTCTCAGTGCCACGGACAACCAAATTGATGCGATAGTCCATGAAATATCCACGGGCAACCAGTGGCTTCTTTCACGTGTCTATGAAAATCCTAACAAGAAACAAAAAGTTAAGTCGTGGGAACCTTTCAAAAATCTTGCTTCTAAAGTCAACATCCCTTGACTCATCTTAGGAGACGTGAACTTTGTTCTAAACTCCGAAGAGAAAAGAGGAGGAAAACAAATTGATCTAACTGAGAGTCTTTTTTTCAACAACCTCTTGAATGATGCACAACTAATAGATATAGGCTTCACAGGTTAACCCTTTACCTGGTCAAATAAGAGAAGTGGATATCAATCCATTGAAGCTAGACTTGACAGAGGCATGGCAAACGACCTCTGGATAAATTGTTTCCCCTCTGCTAGCATCCATCACCTACCACCAATAGCCTCTGATCACAGTCCTTTTCTCTTAAAAACCTCCCCCATTTGGAAAGATGGATCAAAACCTTTCAAATTCTTTGGTTTTTTCCTTGAGGACCGAACCTGTTTTGAAGTCATAGAACAAGCCTGGAAAATGGAAACCCGGGGGTCCTCAGCTTTTGCTTTTGTCGCGAAACTAAAACAGGCCAAGAAACTGGTTAAACAGTGGAACATGGACTATTTTGGTAACATCCAACATAACATAAAGAAAACAACAAAAAAATAGAATTTCTTAAAAACACTAGGAATCTCCCGGAAAACTCCAAAGATTTAACCAGTCTTAACTATGAGCTAGAAAAATGGTATAGTTTTGAGGAAGCTATGTGGAAGCTCAAAGCTATGGAAAACTCCATTAGACTAGGAGATAGAAATACTGGTTTTTTCCACTCCTCGGCTAAGCAGAATTTCAGGAGACTTAGAATAGATTCCCTCAAGGATAAGCATGGAAATTGGTTTAGTGACAGAAAATCTATATCTGCTTCCATTTTATCTCATTTCTCGGAGATGGCCACATCAGTGGACAACCCAATCCCAAACCATATTCTTGACCTTATCCCAAAAAGTATTTCGGAGGAAGAAAATAATCTCCTTATGACTCAACCCACTGAGGAAGAAGTAAAATTTATGGTTTTCGGAATGCATCCAAACAAAGCCCCGGGACCGGATGGCTTCCCGGCTATCTTTTTTCAGAAAAATTGGAATTTTCTCAAAAATGATCTTGTAGCAACAATCAGGGAGTTCTTTAGAGACATATCTATCCTAAAAGAGATGAATGCTACTTTCATCACTCTGATACCTAAAATCAAATTCCCCTCAGCTGCGGGAGATTTTCTCCCCATATCTTTGTGCAACACCGTCTATAAGATCATTTCAAAATTGATAGTCAACAGGATAAAACCTCTTCTTGATAAGCTAATCTCGCCTTTCCAATCTGCCTTCGTATCTGGAAGAAAAATTTCGGATAATGTGATAATAGCACATGAGATCATCCATACCATGAGAAGTAGGAAAAAAACATTAAAAAGGTTATATGGGGATGAAATAGACATGTCAAAAGTTTTTTTTTTTTTTTTATGAAAGAAATTTTATTAAAAAAACATTAAAATAGTGTTAAACTATCGGGAACAAGATGAAATAGACATGTCAAAAGCTTTTGACAGGGTCGAATGGAAATTCCTTGATCAAACTCTGAAAAAACTAGGTTTATGTGACTCATGGTGCTCTCTAATCACTGAGTGCATTGGTACGAAAACTGCGGAAGTTCTAATTAATGGATCTCCTACACATTTCTTCAAACCCTCTAGAGGCCTACGACAAAGCGACCCACTTTCGCCCTACCTGTTTATACTTTGTATGGAAGGCCTATCTAGATTTTTAAAAAGTGAGGAAGAAAAGGGGAAAATACATGGCATTAAAGTCGCGAGAGACCCCCATTACCCATCTTCTATTTGCTGACGACTGCCTAATCTTTGCTAGAGCTTCAAAAAAGGAATGCAAGAATTAATCAAAATCTTGGAATCTTTTAGTCAAGGGTCTGGTCAGTTGATAAATTATCAGAAATCGGGAATCTTCTTTGGGCGAAGTGTGGGAAACAAAAAAGCGAGAGAGATTATCGAGATATTGAAGGTGGGAAGAATTAAACTCGAAGAAAAGTATCTGGGTCTACCCCTTTTCACACACAGATACAAGAACGAATGCTTTAGAAATATTATAGAAAACATTAAAGGGAGATTGCCAGGTTGGAGGGGGAAATATCTCTCCCCAGCAGGGAAAGCAGTTATGATTAAACATGTAACTGACTCCCTAGCAACCTACCAAATGACATGTTTTGTCATACCTAAAAACATCACAAAAAATATGAATTCCCTCAACAGTTCTTTCTTTTTGGGGCATAAAGAAGGAAACACTATGGGTCTCTGCCCAAAAAAATGGACACATCTGTGCATTCCGAAAGAGCTTGGCGGACTAGCTTTTAAAGACTACAATGAATTCAATTTGGCGATGATAACCAAACTTTTTTGGAGACTAATCCATAACCAGAACTCTCTGTGGGGTAAATGTATGAAAGAAAAATACTTCAAACAATTATCCCCACTGCTTCTCAGAAATGAAAAACCACCAGGAAACTCCTCCTGGATGAGGAAATGCCTTTGGAAAGGAATAAAACTTATTCAGAAGAATGTGGTTTGGAGAATAGGCAATGGCGAAACCATCCAAATTTGGGGCCATAACTGGATCCCGATGCACTCACCAAACATCATAACAAAAGAACAACTGAAACAAAAATTACAAAACACACTGACAAAGGTGGTTCCCCTTTTTTAGAGGAACCTGGAAAATGGAATGAAATTTTATCGATCAGATTTTTGAAGTAGCTGTAGCAGAAAACATAAAACACATCACCCTGAACACAACCAAGAATGAGGCGGATAAACTAGTTTGGTTAACAAATGCTAATGGGGATATATCTGTAAAACAGGTATACAAATTCCTTGTCCAGCAAACTATCAGTGAGATAAACCCTAGGAACAATACCTCTATGTGGAAGAAGTGCCGGGCTCTAAAAATAGCCCCAAGAATACAGATGTTCATCTGGAAGTTTTTACACGATATTCTACCGGTCAATGTAAACCTAAATCGAAAAATCAAGGACATAGGGGAGACTTGCAACATGCGTAAAACGGAAAAAGAAACAGTGTTACATATGTTGTTCTACTGCTCTTTTAGTAGAGAAGTATGGTTCGGTCTAGGCATTTACATCAACCAGCAACACTTTCTAACACAAACACCTCAATCTATCTTCCTATCTTGGTTTGATAATGATACCGAAGAGAACTACCCAGAAAAATGTGCAATTATAAGCTGGTATATATGGAAGTCTAGATGCCAAAATAGTTTTGAAGGTGTACAACCGAACCCAAAAACCTCTATCAACCTCACCTTGCAACACATTAGAGACCAAAAAAACCACAACATACAATTTCTACCTCTAAGAAACCCAACTATTGCTCAAAGAGATGCTGGGATTTTAAGGCGGACAGAGGAAACACTGAATTTCTCGATACACTCCTTTCTGAAAAATGACCAGGGAACTGCGGCTACAATCATAAATGTATACAACTCAAATAATATGTTGATAGAAACTGAAGGAATAACAAATAAGACGAGGGATGTGGCACAAGCTCAATCTGTAGGGGTCGTAGGAGCTCTGCTAATAGCAAGAAGAAGGAAAAATCAGAAGATACAAATCAATATAGAAGATAACACGGTGTAAAGGCAACTGAACCGCCATCTGAAGCAAAAGAAGGAAATTGCGGACAATGCAATTCTACTTTCAATTATGAACTTAATTATGTATTTCGATTCAATAAATTATAACACCACTAATAGTTTAGATGTACTTTATTTCCAAAACACATATCATAACCTCCTGCACTCCCATGATCTGGGAGAAAATGGAGAGCAAATGATGCCTGGAAACGTGTTTTTAACTTCGTGTAGTTCTCGGTGGGGAGCTATCCCCATTGACTAAATTTGTTTTTTGTTCTTTTTTACAAAAAAAAAATATGCAATCAAGTTGTGGGGATCTGATCTTCTTTGGGGCTTACACTTAAAGAAAATGTTATAGTAGTATATTTGGTTTTTTATTTGGGTCAGTAATCTTTGTTTTGGATTTTTCTAACTCATTACATACTTAGTTTTTTGTACTTCTATTTCATTCATTCTAATTATTTATTTTGCTTGCAGAGCTATTTGGTGACCTTGCTGCTTCTTCCATCATCATAGATGGTTGATTCTTATTAGCTTAGACAAGGGGTCGCTGCTGGTCGCTTTATATGATCTTAGGCTTTAGTATAGTAGGAAATAGTAATGCACTCTTTCATCTTTGGATCTTTGAACAGTTGAACTCATTTCTTGTTATTGTTAGCCCTTAATCACTTTGCATGCATTATTTTGTAAACACTTTTAAGTAACTTCAGAATGATGTCTAATTATCTACACTTGAAAGCTATTAAATTTACATCCAATATGTATACAAGTAACTTGCAAGTTATGGCAGGTAACCCGCCACCCACATGACCCAACCCTCCATATTGTGGGTCGGGTGAAAACCAACCCATTGTAATGGTGGGTTGGTTGCGGGTGACAACTTCTGTTACCCGACATCAGTGGGTTGGGTGGTGGGTGAGGCCAAAACCGACCCAAACCGATCCATGTGCATCCCTAGGACTAATCAAGTAAAGGCATAATAACTATGAGTCATACTGTCACACGCGTGTCTGCGTGACAGAAAAAATAAACCCGCGGGTTTTCACCATACTATAAATATCTTAGATATATCTATTATATTATTCTCTAAGAATTTTTTGAACTGAAATAAGTCTTTCATAAGGAAATTTCAGAAATGGTCACATAAATTTTTTATCTGAGATGGATCTTATGTTTTCTTATGGATGGAAAAGCTTGTGATAAGATCATTGATTCTACCGATGTAATTCAAATGTGTTTAAGCTATGGATTTTGAGAATCTTTTCCATGGGTATTGTGTTCATGGGAATGTGAACGGATTTTCTGTTGAGATTATTAGTCCCACATTGTTTGGCATCTAAGATCCTGCAGTTTATAATCTCTTAGGGTCTATCCACTCATTTCCAATCGGTTTTGAGTTGGATTCCCATGTTCTAACATGGTATCATAGCAGTCTATTTGCGACGAGTTATTTGACCGCGCCTTTACTCCGCGTCACCCGATTTAATTGTCCACATGTTAGACCCAACGAGGCTACACATGAGGGGGCGTGTTGAGATTATTAGTCCCACATTGTATGTGCATCTAAGATCCTGTGGTTTATAATCTCTTAGGGCGCCTCCACTCATTGCCAATCGGTTTTGAGTTGGATGCCCGTATTCTAACATTTTTCAACAAGATTAATTCAATTAGAAGAAATCTATCTGTGTTATTACTTAGTTCCATTTGCAACATAAATCTCAAAATCCAGTCCCTCCAATTGATTTCTCAAAGCTACAAATCTGTTAGTTTCAATATTATGATCTCGTATTTGGGTAAGACGAGCCGTAAAGTAATCTATGAGTCCAAATTTGTTCACACTCCTCTACTGAGTGTATATTTCACATATTCTTTTGATTAGTTGAATATTTAACTGATGGCCCCATTATACCCTCCATGTTTAGTCACGACCCTCATTACGTAACTACTTAAATTAAATCAAGGGTAGAGATTGAAATATTATGTGCACACTCGTTAAGGAGTGTGCAAAAATTTGGTCTCAGCAATCTATCCATTCAACATCTCAAATCGATGTAGAAATTTGGTTGTTCTTTTGATTTCGATTCATTTAAAGGAATCTTATCAAATAAAAATGGAGAACCAAATCTCAATTCACTAACACTCAAAGAAAACGTGATGAACAGAAAAAATTCTCACAACAAGATATATAATAGTCAAATCTTAGAGGATGGTTAAATCCTATGGTGGGGATCCGCTGGTTTATTTTTGATGTCATGCGGACACGCCCGTGACAGCAGGACTCAATAACTATTAAAAACTTATTTGACCGATTAAATAAGACTGAAAAGGGAAAGGCAAGTGAAGTAACGACTGTTAATCAATCTCATGCATCCTCGCCTTCCCCGTCACCATTGATAAGCATTTATCCTGCTGAAGGAAGAAGAGGAAATGCTTTATCGTGACACAAAGACCCGTTTATAGGTTCATTATTGAAGTTGGGATTTACGAACTTTATCGTGACGTGATATCACATTTTGCCAAACGACACGTGTTGTTCATGTGGAAGAGTGTCTTTCCGGACTAAATATCAGGTTTGATACCAAAGAAACTTAACCCCAACTTAACATCTTTCTTTCGTAGATAAATCAAAACTTAAGTCCTTTGATAGCATTATAGAAAAAATGGAATAGAAATTTAAGAACTGGTTAGCAAAACTCTTATCACAATCAAGTAAGATTGTTCTAAATAAATCTGTTCTTTATAGTATGCTAATTTTTAGCATGGGTTGTTTTGTTTTTCCTAAAAAATTTACTAAAAGAATAAATGATATTCAGAGAGATTTTTGGTGGGGAAAACATACTAACTCTAAAGGTATTTACATAAAATCTTTTGATTTCTTATGTAAACCAATTGACCATTTACCGGGGGGGGTTTAGGTTTTAGAGAGTCTAACAAAGTGAACCAGGCTATGATTAGAAGGATAGCTTGGAGATTGGTGAATAGTCCTGATAATTTATGGGCTCAAATTTTAAAAGGAAAATACTTTCACTACAAGAAAATTGGGATCTAGCTACTACTCTCATTCAGTGGGAATAAGGCCGTTTTTCTTGTGTGGAGCTCTGTACCAACCAGTTCGGCAACAAACAAGATCTGTGACTAAAGCTTTATTTGCTAAATACCTGGACCAACCATGCTGCTGGAAGAGATATCTTTCAACTATAATAGACAATGAAATATTTGGTTGGTTGAAATTTTCAATAACTGTTGCCTATCGTTGGTAAAATCATAAAGTACTTGTTGCTGAAATTACTCACCCCCAAAATTAGTTGTTGCTGGAGACTAATACATCATTGGTAGAGGTGGAAGTTATATAATGTCGCCAGCTGCTAGAGGTTTTAACTAGATGAATTTCAGTTGGTGAAGGTGTTTGGTGTAGTTGGTAAAGGATTTTAACCACTGAAATTTAGTTGGTAGAGTTTTTTAGCCGCAAAATAATTGGCTTGTTGAGGCGTTAGGTGCGACGTTGGTAAAGAATTCGATCAAGATTAGGTCTGGTCGTTGATATTCACTTGGTTAAGGCCCTCATCCAACGACTTTGAAAGTGATTTACAAGTGTACAATGCATAAACAAAATATAGATTTTATTATGAAAATAATACAACAAAGTCAACTATAAAATATATCCACCTCTTCTGGTTAACCAATAAGACAACAAAAAACTTGGAACATATGTGTGTGCTAACATCCATAATCATTGTACATTAAAAATAAAAACTGACCGAAATACTAAGACATCAAGGACACATGAGATATAATGTTATTGAAAGTCAAGATCTGGGTTTGTACTCATTAAGCTCCGCTTCAGTACGTATGCGTTCTGCTGGGTCTAGGAAGGGAGGAGAAGCATTCAAACCTAGTCCAACTCAAGAAACATCTCACAAGATGCATGAGTCCACAAAAATGCTTAAGCGCGGCAATGAGAGATTTCCAAATCAACAAATGAAGCTTTATGCTTTTGCAACCACCTTCACCATTAAGTTCGTTCCATTGCGGCATCCCATTCATGTTGGAAACTAGAAACTCTTATTCACAAACATGTAAGGCAGATAATAACTAGCACGCAGTTATCCTAGATAAACACTAATTGCAAATACCCATTGTATAAATCTAAACCCTAACAGTTAAATAATTTAACCAAAATATAAACAAATTAAAAAGAGATAGAAACCAATAAAAAGAATAGAATAAAACACTTCAGAACCTAAATTTCAACTCAGAAACATCATCAATAGAAAATGAAAAAACATAAAAGTCAAATCGTTCTTCAAATTATTCCAATACTAAAATGCTTTAGCCGTTCACTAACACAATAACACAGAAAATATTGAAACAAAAACCAATTTCAACCCTTCAATGATCATTAGAGATGAAATCTTGGTTGCAATTAAAAAAGAAAAAGAAGAAAAAAAACTGAGAAAAAAAAAATCCCAAAATTCAGTTGAAGCTTTTTGGTGGTCAAGGTTTTTAGAATCGAGAAAACAAAATCACAGTTGAAATTTAACAGACAACCAAGAGTTACGCTTTAAAGGTGAAACGCTGAAATAAATGTTTCTTTCTGTGGATTATGTGCTCTACAAATAGATATCATACATCTTCTGGTATTTGGCTTTCAAGCATTCCTCTCTCCTGAAAATACTTTGCTACTATGTCATCAAGTTCAGTCTGCAATCAAGGAACAATATATTATGTCAGAAACCCATTGTTGATAGAATCAAAGACCTACAATTAATGGATTTCACTAAAGAAAGCAAGCACAGACCAAGTACAAGTTCAAATAATTCTGAAATGATCGTCCGCGGCCACAGTGAACCAGTGTTTCTTGAGGGGATGGTTCACCCTCATTTGTTGTGGAGATTTCTTGCCGCGTTAACCAATATCCTGTTATACCATTAACAAATAAAATAAAATCATATTCGAATCCAATTACATTCGTAAAGGAATACATATACGAAACTATTTTTATAAGTTGATATTGATACCTAGAAAATGAAATTAATATACTCTAGGGACAGAATAGTCATCGATGTCGTTA
Organism: Papaver bracteatum; assembly: GCA_023529315.1. Taxonomy (NCBI): domain Eukaryota; kingdom Viridiplantae; phylum Streptophyta; class Magnoliopsida; order Ranunculales; family Papaveraceae; genus Papaver; species Papaver bracteatum. The sequence continues at coordinate 188,172 of JAJJWX010002653.1, read as the reverse complement.
ACCTGAATGAAAAAAAATCATCGGATGTTCCTCGAGATGTTGAGGATTGTCATATCATCGAGCTTACTATGAGTAATAATGTAATACTCACTATAAAACTGTATACCTATGGGAAATAGATGCTTCATTAAAATTAAGCATACGTCAAAAAGACTTATTATTCTAAATTAAGTAGAAAGAGATTATAACTGAGGGATAAATAAGTGACACTATCTGTCATACTAGCGCACACCATGGGAGATATAAAGTAATCCCAACTTTAGTTCCGCATATGATTAGAATAATTAGAAAATATGATGTCATGTTAACAAATAATTAACAGAATGCTGACCAATTTCTACACTGTTGGTTACATTGGTCAACGGAAAACTTGGTTATGCATCAGAAAGTCCCTCACTATAGCAGGATTAAGTGGGTACCTGAATAAATATAGATAAAATCAAATGAATTGGTGTTTATGACAATAAAAAAAAACCATTATAGTACATTTGATACATCAAGAAGCAATAACTAATACATACATGATGAATATAAATCAAAATATATCGTAATCACCTGGTCACCAGCTGAATAACATCAGATTGAATCATATATGGAGTATCTAGTTGGAGTTCTGTTTACTTGCTCAATTATAAGAACCATACCCAGCACATTGGTTGCCGGTTCCCATTGAGAATTAATTTTCCTTGTTCCTGTAGTTAGGCACTTGCATAAATTAGCAAATCAACAAGGTAACTGAGAAAATGTAAGAGACTAGAAAATCAACACAAGATAACTGAGAAAATGTGAGAGTCAAATGTCTCACCATGCTGATTTGTATGGAACACCTGCTACGCAGTGCAACTTTCTTCTTTTCTTAGTCGAGCTGCTTTGATACCAAGTGAAGGAGACAACTTACATGGCCTACTAAGTTGAGGACTGCATCAGCTGGCTCCAAATGAAGCTTGTAAACTAAGACAATGGGTTTTGAAGTGAAGAGAGAATATGATTCTCTTGAGTAGGCCTCAACCCACATATCATCGTCCACAAATTCTTGTGCTTCTGTGTTACGACAATATTCTCCATTGCTGGTGTACAAACGACAGATACATAAAACATCAAAACACAAATATAGTGTTCAGAAGATACCCAAACAATACTATATAAAACCCTAACTCCACCACAACAAAATAATCGAAAAAAAAAACTAATTTATCAACTCCAAAAACAGATGATGAAACCCCTAAAATTTATCGTCAAAACTCTGCTCAAGACTAACCCAGGATGGTAGTTGGTGCAGACTTACGTGTAGCCATGGTATCTAGATGCTTCGTTGGTTCCTTCCCTCCAGTTGACTTACGAGCAGTTTGCTTGATACAAGCCATTTCTTCAAATACCAAATCACCAAGATTAATACTTCATAGCATAAATCAATAATCATACCATTAAATTACCTTATTCAAACACATTCAATACTCATATACATTCATCCCTTAATCAACTTGTAAGTTGCTCGACCCTTGCTCAACTCTTCATCATTCCTCAATCCTCACTCACTAATATGTCTTGGTACAATCCAAAACCTAATCAAAACAATTCACAAACACAATCTTTCTATCAGTCATTTTATCAAACACCTCAAACACAACAACAATAAAAACTCAAAACAAAACAAAAAGATAAAAACCCACTTAAGAAATCAACAGAAAACTAAAAATCTCAATTCATAAATCATTCAAAACGAAAACTCATATTTAAACCTTGAAAAGAAGAAATTAAAACGGAGGTTAAAGAGAGTAGAATCGTTACCTAAGCAGCGAGATATCAAACACGATGATGAGATTGAATCGTCAACCTCAGACCAACATTGAATTAAAATCTAGGTGAAAAAGCAGGGGTCTAACAACCACACTCAATATTTCAATTAGCATTCTGTATGGAAAAATCCGAGTGGTTTTCTAGAGAATCAACTAGAAAGTTAGACTCAATCAATAGAAAATACTCAAGGAGTTATTATCTCAGTCTCTCGATTTGATTTACTCAAGCAAATACAATATGCGAGTCTTAATCAAAGAGAGATAACTTGGATGGTACCAAAGACCAATATCCAAGTGTCAATCAATTTAAATCAACAACCAATAAGGTCGGATTTTCTAAGTGATTGAACAACGCACAACCTGTATTATTTCAATTATATAACAAAATATAATGTGAAAAAGAAATAACATAGACACCAGAATTTTATTAAAGTGGAAACCGCAAATGCAGAAAAACCACATGACTTAGGCCAGATTAAACATACATTGTATTAAGCCGCTACAGACACTATCCTACTACAAATTAACTTCGGTATGGACTATAGTTGAACCCCAATCAATCTCACACTGATGCAAGGTACAGTTATGCTCCTATGCCTCTGATCCCAGCAGGATACCGAGCACTTGATTCCCTTAGCTTATCTCACCCACAACCAAGAGTTGCTACGACCCAAAGTCGAAGACTTTAATAAACAAATCTATCTCACACAGAAAAGTATACAAGATAGATAAATTCGTCACCCATGAATAAACCTATGAGTTTTGTTCCGTATTTTGATAAATCAAGGTGAACATGAATCAATCAATAAAACCAGACTTATATTCCCGAAGAATCGCTCAGTTTTATCAATCACCTCACAATAAACTTAATCGACGCATCGAAGAAGATTATTGAGGAATCACAAACGATGAGACGGAGATGTTTGTGATTACTTTTATATCTTGCCTATCGGAGATAGAAATCTCAAGACAATTATTACAATTGTACTCGTACGATAGAAATAGCAAGATCATCTCACACAACTACAAGAAAAGTAGTATCGGTCTGGCTTCACAATCCCAATGAAGTCTTTAAGTCGTTAACCTTCCTTTAGAAGAAGAAAACCAAAGGTTAAAGGAGAATCGACTCTGGCTTAGCAAACTAGTATCACACAAAATGTATGGGGATTAGGTTTCCCAGTTGCTAGAGTTCTCCCTTATATATTCTTTCAAATCAGGGTTTGCAATCAATGTTAGCTTAGTAACAAAGCATTCAATATTCACCGTTAGATGAAAACCTGATTAGATTCAAGCTATTATTTCTCAACCGCTAGATCGAAAACTTAGCTTGTCATACCCACATGTACTTGACGATTTTGGGTTTGTGTAACCGTACCCAAACGTGTACAATAGTTGGTTCAATATTATTCAACCAAATGGTTATCCAAATGATAACTTTCATATCAACCATATTCTTCTTCACCATAACTAGTTCAAATGACTCAAATAAACTAGTTAGAAAGTTGTTCAATTGCTATGAGATGAATCGATTCATGAACTATAAAGCCATGATTTTCATCTAATGGTTGAAAGATATTAGCTTGTATCTAATCAGGTTTTCATCTAACGGTGAATATTGAATGCTTTGTTACCAAGGTCACTTAGATTGCAAACCCGGATTTGAAAACTATATAAAGGAGAACTATAGCAACTAGGAAACCTAATCCCCATACCTCCCGTGTGATACTAGTTGCGACTAGAGTCGATTCTCCTTTAACCTTAGGTTTTTCACAAAACCCTGTAGGTTAACGACTTGAAGACTTCATTGGGATTGTGAAGCCATACCCAATTATTTTCTCTATAGTTTTGTGTTTTGATATTGCCCTGTTCTATCTTATTGAGTACTATCTTCTATAATATTTTATCGATATTGATTCTCCGATAGGAAAGATAAAAAGTTGTCACAAACATCTTCGTCTCATTATTTGTGATTCCATAATATCTTGTTTCGCTACCATACAATTAAGATTATTGTGAGGTTATTGATAATACTAGGATGTTCTTCGGGAATATAAGTCTGGGTTATCAATTGGTTCTTGTGCACCTTTATTTATCAAAAGACGGAACAAAACTCGAAGGTATTTCTGTGGGAGACTGATTTATCTATTCCAATAGACTTTTCTATATGAGACAGATTTGTTTATCAAGTCTTCTACTTTGGGTCGTAGCAACTCTTAGTTGTGGGTGAGATCAGATAAGGGAATCAAGTGCGTAAAATCCTGCTGGGATCAGAGGCGTAAGGAGCACAACTGTACCTTGAATCATTGTGAGATTGATTAGGGTTTGACTACATTCCAGTCCGAAGTTCATTGGTAGTAGGCTAGTTTCTGTAGCGGCTTAATACAATGTGTTGTTCAAAACTGGACTAGGTCCCGGGGTTTTTCTGCATTTGAGGTTTCCTCATTAACAAAACTTCTGGTGTCTGTGTTATTTCTATTCCGCATTATATTTTGTTATATAATAGAAATATCACATGTTGTGCATTAAATCAATCAATTGGAAATCCAACCTTTGGTTGTTGATTGAAATTGATCGATCCTTGAACATTGGTCTTTGGTACCGTTCAAGTTATTTCTCTTATATTCAATCGGGCTTGCAAATTCCTATTTGCTTATTACAGATTGAATTAAGAGATAGAGATATAAAACTATTTGATATACTTTTCTCTAGATTGAGTCTGACTATCTAGTTGATTCTCTTAAAAGTATATCAGAGTTTGTCTATTAATATTGCCAAACGAAATATTGGGTGTGGTTGTTGTACCCCGCTTTTTCAATTGGTATCAGAGTAGGCAAACACAATTAATACCTAATAAGTCTGTGTTTGTAGCGATCTGAATATGGACAGAAGTGTTATCTCTGATAAACGCATTACTAGAAACAAAAGGTCTGTTTCCATGAAATCTATTAAAGAGAAAGATTTGTCCATCTCAAATATAGACGAACCTTGTGTTCCAATGAAACATATTTCAATTGAAAAGTGTATTCCGGGTTACCTTACTAACGAGTCTGACTTTGAATTTGAAAGGAAAGCATCCAAAGAGAGTACAGTGATTCTAAAATTTGTTAGAGTCTAGGAAGATGATGTCAACCAGTTGAAACACAAAGTCAATGCTCTTGTTGGTATGGTAAATGAGCGTGACTCACTTCTATAGGTCCTTCGAGTGGAAATTGCCTCAGTATGTTCTTCACGGACTCATCTTGAGGAAAAACTCAAAGAGAATGCTTTGGAAATTGAACTTCCTTTGAGTAAACTCTCTATTCAAGAATGTTCCAAAGAGTCCACTATACCAACTTCTTCTGATTTAATTGGGAAAATTTCAGTTCTAGAAGCAAAATCGAAATCCATTCCTGTTGTAAATGATGTGCTTGTGTCTTCCTCTAATCAAGGAATATCCACATCACATGGAAGGAAGACATCTCCCAATGATAGTGTTAAGACTGTTCTGTCTAATCACTCTAGTGGTCAGAAAGTGTGTCTCTTTTGTGATACAAAAGGACATGATGAACAAAATAGGAATTCTAGGTTGAATGAAAATTCTATTATTCGTCTTCAACACACCTTAGATTTAATTCTCAAAGGTGTAACTGACATTCGTATGTCTAGACCAATTGGTTTTAGTACTCACCATGTGTACCCTACCAGGAAAGTGAGTTCGATGTGTTCCCCAAATGTTTAATTTTTAAACAGTCTACCTAAACCATTTTGTTCAAGAATATTCTTCTATTAAAAAGGTAGATAATGTTTGTCTTGATGTGAAAAAGGTACCATATGAAGGAGGCAAGAAGGAAGAGCTAGAATACAACCTAAAAATGATAATTGAAGGTTATAATGAAATTATTAACATGTTGTAAATCCCCTCTAGTCAAGATTCTTCAGGTAAGAATACATACTATGTGTCGTGTATTGATGATCGTAAGTTTTATGATAACTTTTCACATATTCAAAAGGGTTATCCTCCAAAGATCAGGAGAAAGAGGTTTAACCGAAAATAACGTTCATTAGATGAGCTTAAGGCTCATACTTATGATAATTAATCACCAGGTTGAAATATCACTCACAAAAAAATTCCTGGTTGAGTGAGATATAATCAGGTAAACTTGGTGTAAAAGTGCTTTCCGATTCTCTAGCTATTTTCTTATCGTCCTGTTGATGGTGGTTTTTAGTATAGGGTTAAAATCGTAAAACACTAAATCCTAGCAGACATTTAAAACAAGCATTTACTAGGTGCATTAAATAAAATCCTAGCTTTAATGTGTCTCTAAATAATTACCAGGGTATATTTTTCAAATTAGGGTTAGACAACCCAAGCCCTAATTCTCACGTGTGCCAATGGCAAATCATACCAGCCACACCTAGCCCAAGTTAGCCGCGCCATGCCATGGCCCTAGATATGCTAGCCACATCTCGTGTCCCAATGGAAAACCATGCCATCCACACCCAACCGCGCCAAAGCATGCCAACCATGCTAGCCTCATCCTTGTGCCAATGGAAAATCATGTCAGCCACACCTAGCCCAAGTTAGTTGCGCCATGCCAATCGCACTGTGCCATGGCCCTAGCTATGCTGGCCACATCTCGTGTGCCAATGGAAAACCATGATAGCCACACCTAACCGCGACAAAGCATTCCAACCATGATAGCCGCATCCATGTGCCAATTCCAAATCATGCCAGCCAAACCTAGCCCAAGTTAGCCACGCCATGCCAATCGCATCGTGCCATGGCCCTAGCTATGCTAGCCACGTCTCGTGTGCCAATGGAAAATCATGCCAACCACACCCAACCGCACCAAAGCATGCTAACCATGCTAGCCGCACCCTTGTGCCAATGGCAAATCATGCCAGCCACGTCTAGCCCAAGCTAGCCGTGCCATGCCAATCGCGCTCTACCTTGGCCCTAGCTATGCTAACCGCGCCATCATGTTGGCTTTCTCCACACGACCACTAAAGTAAAGGCATGCAACAATCAACGGGTTCCCTTCAATCCCAGGAGCAAATCATGTCCGTCTAAGGTATCCTCACGACCTTTGGCCCAAAGCACTAACTTGGCCACGCACCTAGCCAAGGCTAGACACGCCGGCCGCGCCATGCCAAACACGTCTCTCCATGGCCCCTCATGCCGCGCCACCATGCTGGACTTCCCCTTGCGTCTACAAAAATGAAGGCATGCAACAATCAACAGTTGCCCTTCAATCCCATGAGAAAATCCTATCCGTCTAAGGTCCCCTCACGACCTTTGGCCCAAAACCCTAGCTTGGTCACACACCTAACCAAGCTAGTCGCATCAAATATGTCGCACCATAGCCCCTATCCGCACCACCCTGCGGGCCTTCTCCTCACGTCTACCAAAGTGAAGGCATGCAATAATCAACAGTTACCCTTCAATCCCAGGAGCAAATCCTGGCCGCCCAAAGTCACCTCATGACTTTGGCCCCAAAACCCTAGCTTGGTCGCATGCATAACCAAAGATAGCTATGCCATGCGACCATGGAAAACCCTTGGCCCCATGCGCTAAACCACGCCAAGGCATGCCATGCCAACCTAGTTGCACCAAGGCATGCCATGATAGCCTGGCCATGCCGCCATCCCTCCTGAATTCTTCCTAAGTTTCTCTCTAGGGTTGTTTTCTCCTCCCTAACGAGTTCAAAACCTAAATATCCACGCGTGAGGAGATAGGAAATTCTTTTCTAGTGAATTTGAGGGGCGGACAGTAAAAATTCGAGTCTGTACTAGAATTATACATCGATTCTAGTGAAGGGAACTAATTAGGGTTTCTAAAACAAAGGCGCGCATCAATGGGTACTCTTCAATCCCAAGAGCAAATCCTGGCCGCCTAAAGTCCCCTCGCGACTTTGGCCCAAAATCCTTAGCTTGGGCACGAACCTAGCCCAAGCTAGTCATGCCATGCGACCATGGAAAACCCTTGGCCCCACGCGCCAAGCCAAACCGCACCAAGCCAAACACCCATTCCTTGGCCCTAGCTATGCTAGTCACACTATGCCAAGCCAAGCGCCCCTTGCCTTGGACCCAACCCTGTCATACGTCCATGGAAGACCATTGACCCTACGCACCAAGTCTAAACAACACCTTGGTCGCGCCTTCCCTACGCGTCCACCAAAACAAAATGCATACGACCATCAATGGACAAACCTTCAAACCCAGGAGAAAATCCTCGCCGTCTAAAGTCACCTCATGAGTTTTGGGTCCAAAACCTAAGTTTCTCCACGCCAAACAATGCCATGCCAACGTCATGTCAACGTGGTTGCGCCACCACGATGGCCCTCACTACCAAAACTAAGGCGCCCAACGTACCTCTCAAGATACAAAATCTCGACCATCGAAGGTCACCAGGCTAGCAAGTTCCCCGAGCTCGACTTGCCAAGCCACAACAACGTATTACATGTTCTCTAAGAACATTCGAGACATCAACACAAATTGGGGGATCCTTTTTGGGTATTAGTTTGGTGGTCTACAGCGTGCGACGTATACTACGCCCCTCATAAGGAAGTGTCATAAGAGTGAGGCACCTTGTAAATATAGGAGTTATGTGGGAAAACATTCATGGGACATAAAGCTGTGAGTTAACAACCTTATGGAACATCAATTCCATAACGTTAACAGTTTCATGAAAATCAATTTCATGTGTTAACCACTTTATGGAATAATCAAGTCCATGCATACGGTTACCACCTCCTCCCATTTACTCCTCACTCCTTAATGAGACCAGGGTACGTTTCTACTACAACTTGTATAAATAGGTTTTACCTATTTCTATTTGGACAACGAGTTAATTCGGAGAAAAACAATACTCAGAATACTTACCGGCTAGCTCTCCTCGTGAGCTCTCCTAATTTTCTGAATACAAGTTGTAGAAACCCAATTGCTCTTTCAGAATCAACTATTCTGGTCTCACACTTTCCTTGCCTCCCTCCCCAAAACAAACCCATTCTCATCCTCTTTGTGACCGAAGAAAGTCTGGAATGGCCATTTCTTGGTTTTGCCCGGACTTGTACAGATTGATCTCTCGAACTTAAAAGTACTCCCTTGCAGTACATTTGTTTAGGGTTTAAACAGTTTCTCACCTTCACACCTGCAATTTCCAAAATCAACAAAAGATATTTTCACCTATAAACACGTCCATAGCCGGATTATCATTCACAAACATTTTTGCATAAGTATGTGCATTTTTGATTTGTAAATTTTTTTCTTTTTGAATTTTTGGTATGTCAAAAATGATACTCTTATGCTCTAAATTTCTCTTTGATAAGAATATAAAATTTATTGAGCTAAAAGTTGTGAAATTTGTCACGTAGCAAAACTTTGATGAACAAACAGTTTTCCCGTTTTCATTGTTCACTCTTGGGTATTTTCTGGCTATGGGTAAAGTTTGTTTTCGTACGGGTACCCAAATTACTTGTCACAGACTAACTTTGGAAACCCTAAAATTTGGTTCCTTGATAAACCATTAAAATACCAAAATCCTTTGCTTGAGTACGCTTACTCCAAGTTATTTTTCCTATCTAGAATGGCATCTCCTTCGGGAACTTGTAACTTTGCAAAAGGTTTTCTTGAAAAGGGTTGTGGTTTCGATGAAGAGAAGAAAACAACTCTTGTGGAAGTTAATGACACCTCTACTCAATCTCCTGATAATTGTTCAGACATTGAGGATGATGAAGAGATTTCTGCTGAAGTTGTTCAAGATTTTATTGGTCAGTTTAATGATGCAAATCTGCTTCTGGTAGATACCTTAAAAAACCTTGATATGTTAAGAACTGAGTTGAAAAAGGTTAACTCTGACCTTTCTCTCATGAAAACACATGTTAAGGATCATTTTAAGAAGAATATCTTAACCAAAGATGCAGTCGATTCCATCTGTCACAAGTTGGACGGTCTTGAAACTCATGAAGCTTGCGCATGTGAACGTTGAATTTTTACTTGTGATCGTTTTTGGTTTTAGAGTTGTTTCTTTCTAATTTTATCTAGAAAACTTCGTATGAGAATTTATTCTTGTGTTTTTAAGAAGGATAAATAGGGTTTGGAATAGACATTATTGTGAGTACACATAGCTATTTCCAACATTTTCATCTTGCAATGTTTTTAGATTTATTTATTTAAATTCTAAAGGTTATTTGAAAGATGATTTTTGCAGTATTAATCTTTTTGGTTTTATATATTGCAAATTGTTATGGGATATGTTGTTTACTTCCGTGAACCTTAACTATCCCATACTTGTTCAAAAGTTAAACCTATTATATGTCGATATGAAAATATTGATAAAAGATAGCTATGAACCTTTGACTACAAAAGTTAAGCCTTTTATGTCATTATGCAAATATTGATGGAAGAAAGGATGAACTTTTGTTTTCAAATATTAAGTCTATTATATGTCATTGTGAAAATAGTGATGAAAAATATAATGAATCTTTGATTATTCCGCAGTATTGGTCTTTCCCTGATCCACATCTTTGTGTATGTACTGTGTTGCTCCGTAAGTTATCTTATGTTGAGCATGACCAATTGAGTTGATCATTTTCCTTTTGGTTAATTCAATTGATATTTTTGGATACAAATTCATGTTTCATGTGATTTTTTAATGTCTAAAGAAATCCTTATTTTCTTGCAAAAGTAAGGTCGCTTTTGTTGTTCTTTAGGGAATGACATTATATAGGGGAGAGTTCTTAATTGAACTTGTGCTTAATTTCCAAATATTTATGGGGAGTGGAGCTGTGGAATATTGTAGGGGTTATCTTGTATCTTAATAAAGTCCTTGATGAATGCATTTAGTTTCCGCTATTTGATAGAATCTAAACAAGTTGGTATGTTGTTCTCTTTTGGTCATGAAGTATCTCTATGAAAATTTCATGAGGATCCCACTAGTTTTCGTACCTTTGCCAATTTATATTGACAAAAAGGGGAATAATTAATGTGTTTTTCACACTACAAATACATATGGTTTATAGATCATTATGTAAGGGGGAGTGGTTTTCATATTGAGATGAAGTATTGACTAGGAGGGGGGGGGGGTACATATCACCATAGTATTGTTGTCAAAGTTGTGATTCAATTGGACTTTGATGTTGTATAGTGATATTATGACACTGTATAACAATGATTGGGAGCAATTTTTTTTCTCATTGTTATAGCTACGGATCTTCAACAATGATGATGCTGAGTTGAACACATTTGGAATCATTGGCGTACTTGGAAGTGATGAAGATTTCGAGTAATGTTGAAGAACCAAGGAGATCAAGCATTTGGATGAGAAGCTACAAAGTGTTTTTTTTTTTTTGTAATCCATATGTATTGGTAGTTTTGTCACTAAAATTGACAAAGGGGGAGATTGTTAGAGCACTGCTCGGTCGAACTCGCAAGCGTTCATATCTCAAGCTTGTTTGTCAATGTTAGTGATCAAAACTATAAGTCTTGATTTCTAGTCTACTTAAAGTAATGTCTCGGACTAGGATAAATTGTGTAGTTGAGCTTTATACTTCAATGCGGACATTAGTTAAAGACGAAGAACTACTAAGGAGAGATTGTGGAACTTCATCAACAAAAGGTATGTGGAGAATAAAACTCATATTACTTGGAAATTTTAATTCTACTCTATCTCCTATATTGAGACAAAAGTCGTATTACGATAGTTTTCGATTATACACATTAGAGATTTCGAGTTGAGTTTAACTCGCTTACATATTTATCGAAATATGTGTTGGTAAGCTTTCGCTTCAACCAAGTTCATCTTATATTCTTGACGAAAGTCAAAATAAGATCATGTGAAAAATCGCCGAGTAACATCTTACATGGTTTGTGTGATACAATCATTTGGTCTAAACTTGGAATGCTTCGTTATGATTATTTCAATATCTTGAAAATTGCTTTGTTGCTAATAGTGTGTCAAAACGGCTATTGTCATCCTCTAAAAAAGTTTCAATAATTGAAATATAGTTTAGAACTAATGGATTATGAACATAGTATGCATTCTTGCATGTATGTGACCCATGACCAGAACTAGAGTATGCATACCCGTATGCGTACTTGTAGTTGAGGAATTCCGGGTACCAAGTACACATACCGGTGCTCGTACTTGCGTAAGGTATAGGCACGGGAATATCTGATGGGTTTTGGAAGTATACTTAGGTATGCGTACCTGCTCGCATACTGGCGAACCCAAACTCAGACCGGCTACTTAGGTATGCGTACCCATATGCATACTTGGGTGGTTAAAGTTCTACAATCGGTTGGCTCATGAACTAATACATTTATACAATAAGGAATGCATTTATTGCAAACCGTGGCTATAATGCTCATGAATTTATTCGAGTGAATCAAACCTATTTTGCTTCAATTGTCGATCCATAAACAAATTGAAGGTATCACTTTTCCATAAATATCAATTTTTCTGAAACGGAATGTGAAGGTATCACTTTTCCATAAACGAAAAATTAGTCGATCAATAAACCAAAATATGGTTACATGAAGTGTTATGCATCCTTTGCGGTTGTTTGTATAATAGCTATATATACAATCAATTTTTGAGAATTGTGCCTAAATTGAAAGTATCACTTTTCTTGAAACAAATGGAGTACATCGTTTTATTAGTTGCAACGGAAAATTAGTTGATGCATAACCCAAAATATGCCTACATTAAGTATTATGTATCCTTTGTGGTGGTTTGCATAATGGATATACATCTAATTTTCTAAATTGTACCTCCGAATTTTTCGTAAAAACTCTAAATTTGATATTGTTGCTTGTACTCATTGCGTAGATTTTTTTATAACCTTTCCAACGAGATAAAATTTGTTATATTAAGGTTTGGTTGCCAATTATACCCTAAAAAATAGATACATAATAAATTATAATACAATTTGACACTTATATCTACTTGTTATTTCTCTTTGGTTTATTTACGAAAATGTCTAATACCAATGTAATCAATCTCGGATTTCGGCTTGTCTCGGTCTTGACCGAGACACTAGTATAACTATGAATTCTCGGTACAAATCTCAGAAGAGTTTTCCGGTGCTTGATTAAAAAAAAAAAAAAAAACATATCAAGTAAATTGCACAAGTTATACCATACCACTAAATTTGCTTTTTGTTACAGTACCACTAAAATCTATAGTGGACTATAAGTTAATCTTGAATTTCTGAGTCCAAACGTGTCCTCAAAAAGGATCTTGTGGCTCTCGACATCTCTACTACGCGTGAGGGCAAGAGGAGAAATAATCTCCATTCCGGTCAAACTCTCCATCTCCAACCCGATCAACACTGTTGCAAGTGTTTCGTCTCTTGTCATTCCCAAACACCATTATATCGTTTTATTATACGGAAAATGCGTCATTTGTCCAAATATTTTTAAAAACATGGTTCAAATGGACGAGTAAAAAATTAGTATGGGTGAAATGGACACTAAAAAAATAGCAAGGATGAAACTGGATTCATCCTGATTTAAACTTAAAAATAGCAAGGATGAAACTGGATGCATCCTGATGTAAATTAAAAATAAGAAAAAATATTTGAAAATGGGTAGGATGAAACTGCTTACATCCTGGCTATTTTTACATTTTTGTCCATTTAAACAGTATCAAAATCTAAATGTCTTTTTCACCCAGGAATTGTTGATTTTGGTCTTTTTAACCAATTTTGTGTTTATTATTGTTTGTACCATAAGTAAAAATGCCACTTGATGGGCCCAATTAATACTTGAATCACCTTTGGGTCCTCAACCAAGCCCGCTAACCAGTCAACCGAGGAAGCCAACCAGTCTGCCCAGTACTACATAAATTCAATGACCGGTCAATGGTCAAAGTCGGTCAACTGTCATAGTCAACATCCGATCAAGGTCAATGGTCAAAATTGGTCAACTGTCAAAGTCAACGTCCTGTCAAGGTCAATGGTCTAAGTCAACGGTCGGGCAATAGTCAAAGTCAACCGTTGGTCAACTGTCAAAATCATGTTGCTCGTCGCATCTCCAGCCAAGTACTCACCAGCAGTGCTGCTAACCAATTCCTAGCCAAAAACTCTTCCGCACCGCCAGGCAATCTCTACCCGTGCAGCCAATCCAATCTGCCAACCAGCATCCATCCACATTGTCAGCCATTTTGCGTGTGAACCATCAATCTAGTCTGCCAGCATGCAGAACCATGGAAGCATAAATGTGCAGTTTCATGCAGAAATCATCATGGAGGCATGCAGAACCGTTTTTCAGCAGTTTCATGCAGAAATCATCATGGAGGCATGCATAACCGTTTTTCAGCAGTTTCATGCAGAAATCATCATGGAGGCATGCGAATTGAATTCCAGCAGTTTCAGCCATGCGAAGTAATTCCAGCAGTTTCAGCCATGCGGTATTAATTCCAGCGGTTTTAGCCATGCAATACTAATTACAGCAGTTTCATACATGCAGAATTAATTCCAGAGCAGTTAATGCAATTTATGTTTATAATTAAAATTAGATGTTAAAATGCATAAATAGAGAGGAGCAGAAATCATTTGGAGGGGGTAGCCAAGAGGGTAGCGAATAGGATAAAAAATCTGTAATACAAAAATCAATAAACAATCACTCCCCAAGAGGATTCGCCCGTGGACGCAGGCAAACCATGCCGAACCACGTAAAATCTGTGTATCTTTATATGCTTTTCAATTCATCTCCTAGCCCTAAAAACACACCAAACTATCCATTCATCGTGTTTCGTTCCCAAAAGTAATTTTGGGTACAAACAATTATATGTGCATAAATCTCATCACCAGATTCACCACCAAAAACAAAACGCTATTTTCTTTGACTAGCTTATTTAAAGAGATTTATGCTTCTTCTTTAACTAGTTTCTCCAAGCCCAATTTTTATTTTAGAAAGTTTTGCACCCTCTTAAAAAATAGTCGTGCACCCCTTAGAAAGCTCGCCTATATTAAAGTTATACAAACAAAGTGAGATAGGGAATTTCTAAATCTTGCTACCGAGAAAACTTGAAAAACAGTTATGAAAGGCATGAGAAAAATCACCGGAGAACTGGAAGGGATCTAGACAAAATCGTTGTTAATTATTGCAAGAAAGGTTTTTAAATCGTGAATCGAGTCATGAATCGTTTTTTGAAATTTTCAAATCGAAGCGTGTATTAAACCGTGAATCGTAGATTCATGGTTGATTATTAAATCGTAAGCCATATAAAATATTACTAAATGTTTGATTATTTTCCCAGTTTTAGTCCTTGGTTCCTATATATACTAATAAAGTTCATTAGTCGTCAAAAAAAATTCAAGTTGGAACATTGGTTTAAAGAAACTCGTGTGGCGCAGGAGGTCGTTGGTTCGAAACTAAACCCTTAAATTTTTTAAAAGATCAGCTTGGAGCTTTGAATTAAGTCGATTCTTAGGAAAAACGTTTCACACAGGCGATCTGAAGCGAATTGGTTGGAAATGAAGCGAATCGTGCACGATTTTAAAAACCATGATTGCAAGTGTTAATTGTTGAAGTATTTGAGAGAATTTCATCACGAGATAGGATTTTTTTTCTTCCTTCTTCTCAAAATTTAATCTTCATATTGTTTTGAAAAAAAACTGTGAAGATATGTTTAAAAACCATGATTGCAAGTGTTAATTGTTGAAGTATTTGAGAGAATTTCATCACGAGATAGGATTTTTTTTCTTCCTTCTTCTCAAAATTTAATCTTCATATTGTTTTGAAAAAAAACTGTGAAGATATGTTTGTAGTTGGTAAATTTATTGAATTGGTATTCCTTTACCACTTTAAAGTTGATTACATTATCTTTGATATTGATGGTTGCTACATCTACTGTTGAGCGAGTGTTTTCATCAATACATATAGTGAAGAATCGTTTGCGAAACAATATTGGGAATGAGTGGTTGAACAATTGTTTACTAACCTACATTGAGCGGAAAATTTTTCGCAAGATTGGCACTGATAGGATTAAACAACGATTTCAAGATATGGCAACACGTCGCGGACAGTGTTAAATATGAAAACAAATTTTTTTTTTTTGGTAAAGTATACAAAGTTTTTCTGGGTATAAAATTAGAGAACAATACATGATCAAAGAATAAATTAGCTAACATATCTCTAGAATTATATATTTTGTTGTTACAAAATGCTATTAGGTGTTGTAATACAATCTTTTATGTGTAATGGATATTTTTTTTGAGTTATTTGTTGTTTTTTTTCGTGGTGTACTTTTTCGTTGCCCACCCTACTTCGAAATCCTAGCTCCTCCCCTGCTTCTTCTCTATATTAATTTCACGGATAAGAGTAGAATAACAAATTCTCTTCTTCGATTGATAAATCATGAACTTTTAATTCTTGTTTGTTTGTGAACGAAATCTACATATGAATTACTTGATTTTATCAATTTGACTCTTTTAACATTGATTTTTAAGGATTAAAAGAATAACAAAAATTGGGTAAAATACTCATAACGAGATTTTCGTTCAAATCTCGGATTTATCTTGGCCAATAAAATGACATCTCCCTTGATATCTCGTCTCGGTGAAATCATAAATCTCGTTCACTCTTCAAGCGAAACCGGGAATTTGGCCGGGATTTCGTCCGAGACGGCCGAAATCGACTACATTGTCTAATACCTATTGCGCTTTTTGGTTTATTACTAAAATGTCTAATACATATTGCCATTCCTCTTCGGTTTTTTACGAAAATGTCTAAAGGAAAAAGAAAAAAAGGATTTAGAGGGTCATTTTTGGTTTTTCGGCCCTAACCATTTCCAAACTTTTTGTGTCAATTGATGACTTAGATTTTACAAAAATATGGCCATATAAGGTCCTCCCTCGCTTCGCTTGGTCGGCCCTACTAGATGAATGCTCCAGTAGTGGGGCCGACGAAGAAGTGAACGATAGTAAGCTAATTGAAGATCGGTTTAAATGGTCTATCGTGAATAATAAATTTGAGGAATATTAACCATCCGAGTAAAACTTGCATTTATGTTTGGTTGCCAGCCCCTATATTATCACACAACAACTGTAGTGAACTCACTACAAATTAGATTATCAGGAACAGTTTGAGTCTCTAAGGATAGAGATAATTTGGGATATATAGAGGGAATTATAGGACTAGGAGAAGAATTGGATGAATTAGGGAAATAATAAGAAGAAGACATTGTTCACAGAGAAGAAGATAAGTTTTACATTTCATTAGCTAATTTGCAAAGGAGTACAACAGTCAAGATATAAGGTTGGACGACACACTATCATCGTTCAAAACACGTGCCACTCACATGATTAACTATATCTTGCATTACTAAGAGCACCTTGCCCATGACTATGAAGGTATGCCTCATGTAGGTTCATGACAACTACCGACCCCTTCAAGGTAGGGGACTGAAGAGGACGCTGAAAATTTATTGATTATGTTGCAAATATTTTGAAACTATCACCGGATTGAGAGTAAACTACACCAAAAGTGCAGTAATTTACTTAGGGTCCGACAGAAAAATTCAAGCAATTGCATAAATTCTCAACTCTAAAGTAGAGAAGCTACCTCTAATATACTTGGGATTACCAATTGGAGAAATATGCAGAAATCTTAACATATGGGACATCATCATAGAGAAGTTTAAGAAGAGATTAGATCTATGGAGGAAAAGACTACTTAACAAGGATGCACGTATAGTTCTCATCGAAAGTACTCTCACTGCACTTCCCATATACTTCATGTCTATCTTTCTTATTCTTGCGTCAGTGGAGAAAACTCTTAACAAAATGATGAGGGATTTTTTATGGGGTAGAACCCTTGAAACGAGAAAGATTTGTTGGGTAAGATGGAAGAAAATTTGCAAAGATAAAGACCAAGGAGGTTTAGCTATAAGAAGCAACAAACATACCAATGAAGTCTTACTTTCAAAATGGACTTGGAGATATAGCAAGGAGAAAGATGCAACGTGGAGAAAGATGATTCAATACAAAGAGGGAGGTATTGCTCAAGATTTATGGGTCATAGATTTTAATAAACCACAAGGTAGGGGACTAAGGAAAGGAATACACATGTAAAAACATGTTATTAAGAAAATAACAACAACTCAAGTGAAAAGAGGGATATACATAATATTTTGGTGGGATAAATGGAGAGAAAATATATCTCTAAAGGTTAGATTTCCATTAGCTTACAAACTCTCTTCACATTAAGTGAAATTGTTAAAGAAGGCCAATGACACATAATAATGAAAAGAAATCCCAACATAACTGAATTTGATGAAGTTACAACATTGTTTTCTTTTATTGGAGAGACGTCTACTATTCAAGCTCATGCAGAAGATATGCTTGTCTGCAAGCTTGTGTCATGTTTCACTACAAATTCATGCTACAACTGGATCATTTCCAACATTGGTACATCTGATCCAATTCAGGATAACTACATTTTGGCTCTCAAGCAAGTATGGATCCAATCTGTTCCACCTAAAGTGCAACTTTTTATATGGACCACTAGTGGAAAATGGGTGTTTATCAACCCACATCCGAGACCCTAAATAATAGTAGTTGGACCGTTGACCAAAAATAGTCGTCTCTGATATGACAAAAAATGGAAAAATTCAGAGATAATTAGTAGAAGTCTCTGAATAATTACTATTTTTCCCTAAAACTGCTACCGATCCTGCGACCCATGAAAACCGATTCAGATGTGATAATTTTTTATTATTTGACAGAGCCTATAAATACATTTTTCTCTCTCTCTCATTTCTCATCTCAGTTTCTCTTTCTTCTGCTGCTCTCTCGGTCTCCTCCTCATGCGATCTTATCCATATTCTTCGTCCTCACCATATATTTTCTCTCTCTTCACCCCTCCTTCGTCAAAACCAGCCTTTTCTTTCTCTGCACTTCTCCACAGCAGAAAAAAATTCCCTTCTTCGAACACCACCAGGAACCAGAAATTCCACCCTTAAGTTTATCATATCCAAACCTCATCTATATCTCTCTATCTTCCATTACCCTTTTTAATTTTCTCTCACAACTTTTTTAATAGCCGATCCAAATCTCTATCTTTCTCTTGATTTTTTTTCCTCATTCAAAATCAGCGAGGATAGAGATTCTTTTCAATTGAATCACGAAGAAATTAGGGTATAGATTCTTATCAGTTGATTCATGAAGAAACTAGGGTATCGATTCTTCTCAATTGAGTCATGAAGAAATTTAGGGTTAGGGTGAGATTTATTTTCCAACAAGATTACTAATTACAACTATTTTTCTCAGATTCATAAGGTTAGTTTACTGTAATACGCAGTGTTTGTTGTTGTTTTTGTTCTTCAATTTTTGTTTCTGTTAATTATTTTTTTTTATGATGATGATGATGAGTTTGAATCTGATTTTTGGTTTTATATTCAAGTCATATTTACTCCTATGGGTACTGAGAGTATTATTAAATCTACCCGTACTCAAGATTTGCTTGGGTATGTAATTTCTCTCTCAGGGTCTATTTTGTTTTAAGATTTTTGGGATTTTTGTCACTAGATTTGATGATTTGTCGGTTCGTTGGTATAGTTTGAGGCGTTGATTTTTGTTTCGAATATGATTTGTGGTTTTCTATATCTTGATTTAGGATTAAGGGTATGCACAAGCATGTGGTTGATGGTTCTTGACTGAAGGCTCCTCGTATTTCCAATGATTTTGAGATAATCATGAAGGTAATGGTCTGATTCTTTTGTGAATTTAGTATAATCTACAAGGTTTATGTTTGTTTTGTTAAGGGTTGATGGTCATTCAATTTATATGTCCAAGCATGGTTGTAACTTTATTTGTTTGTTAATCAATCTATTGTCCTATCTCTATTAAGGTCTTGATAGGTGTTGGCTTGTTTCAAAATTGGTCATGGATTGCTCACAGTGGATGCTTAATATACCATGGTTGCTTCGGATTTTACTTGAGAAATGACCTGCATCATTAATTTGTACTTATTTTTTGTGTTATCTAATTAATGCACTGTTTGAAATGCTAAGTATCCTGGCTTTTCTTGGGCAGGATGTTAAGATAAAATGGCATCCAGTTGATGTGAGAGGGTCAAAACTTTGTTTAGAGCATGGACTGAGGACAATTGATGGTCAAATTACTTCTTTCTCGAATGGTGGTAATGCTCTTATAATACTTCAATGCAACAAATTTTTTGATGCACATTTTGTAGTCGTAAGGCACATTATTTTCCATCTGTTTTCTGATCTTAATGCTTGCCGTGGCCATTTCTGTTTATATTATTGGTCAAAGTCATTAGTATGTTTGCTTGACTACTTAATTTGATTTTGGAGTTTGATATCTTCTTGGATCAAATATTTTCTGGAGCTGTTTTTTACACATTTAAGTTACATGAGTTTTAGAGAAAAGTTGTGTTCCTTTACAAACTAGCATCTTGAATGGCAAACTTATTGAAGAGTGCTGGTGTATTTGGCAAGTGCATATATATGTAGATCACCAACTAGAAGTTAGATGTTATAGATAATTTGAATTAAAGGAGTCTCTGGGAAGAACTTATACGAGATCCTGTTAGATGCTGGGTTTGGTTAAATGTGCATTCCCGGTTACCTGATTTCTGACTATTTTGGTGAAAAGCACATTTGACCTGCACTGCTGTTCAGAATGTACTCTTCAACTGAATATTAGCTTCCTCTTATTCTGTTTGTTTAAAGTAATTATTAATGTCAGATGAGGCCAATGGTCTACATGGTTGTCTGCCAATAGATTGTTTTCTCGCAGGATGTAATTTAACTTGTCCTTTTGCAGGTGTCATGAATTTTCAGGGAGAAGGTGATGACTCGAGAACTGTATTTGTTACTCTATCAAACATGTATCTTGTAATTGTATTATGACTGAAAATGTTTCAAATTCAGGCCCCTGTGCAAACAATTGCATCAAATGCCGGAGTTGAGGGTGATGTAGTTGTTAGAAAGCTACTGGAGCAGGAAAAAACCGACCTTGGATATTATGCAGCTAAGGGTATACACTTAATTAGATTCCAAGGAAATCACTATGGTAGAAATATGATGTATGCACGGTGTCTTCAACATGATGTCATGCTTTTGTTTGAACCACTTACAATCTTTAATATGTATGCTGGTATTTGCATTTGTTTCATGGATGTTTGACTTCTCTCAGTTTAGTTACATCAATTCAGGCTATATAAATTGATTGTATCTTTAATCAAGTACTGTATAGTTGTAGTACCATGCTTCTTTATGTCTTCGTAACACATGGATGGTACTATGTCTCTATATGTGAGTTCTTAAGTGATTTTTCAAAACAGAGCTAAGTTTTACAGCCTCTACTGATTTGTAGTCAAATCATCATGGCATTATCTCATTTCAATACTGAGCAGCATAATCTTTAATCCCTTTAAGCTATATTCTCAATTCTCTTATCAAGCTAGTTTATAGTATACTGCCTAAGTTAATTTTGGTTAATTGGTGTTGAAAACTTATTCTGTTGCATGTGTAAAACTAGCTACTACAATGGTCTGCATTAAGTTGTTGAGATGCCATGTACAAGGATAGACTCGCAAGATTTGGTGGTCCAAGATCGTGGAGCACCAGTATAGCTTGGAGGAGTTAAGGTTGGTGCTCCAGTAGAGTATCATCCACAATTTAAGTTTTAAACCTAGTCCCTTGGTTATCAATGAACTGTTTATGATTTATGATTATCAGTTGAATACAAGGGATTTTTCTTTTGCAGGGTTCACAAAGACAAGCCGGTTTCTGCCAAGAACTTGTTACAGGCTGCAGGGATTTTGCTACTTTGGATCCCAGGAACTCATTGATAAAATGGATATTTTAGGTAAGTCATTAGAAGATGGCTTATTTATTTACCTTCAGATTGAGAACAACAATGCACCTTTAATTTTGTGAATGTCTATTTTCCTTTTTCATGGAATTCTACTAACCCAAGTGAAAGAAAGAACCTATAAGGATCCAGACTTGAGTATGAACCATTGATGTCATGAATCGATCTATTGCTCGATGGCTGAAGAAACTTCTGTTCCTGCATATATTTGTCACTGAGATGGATATAGGTTGAACATATTGAACTTACAAGTTTCTTGTTCTGAACTCATAATTTCATCCATTTTTGTGTAAATTTAAACCCAGTAGATAAAAGTAATGAATGCTGAATTCTCAGATTGAGTTTAAATTTGAAGTTTCATTTCAATTTAAGTTTGGGTGTTATTTGTCTTTAATTTGAATTCCTTTTGAATGAATGAATATGGAATTCTCAAGGTTGACTTCCATTTGACTTGACATTTGCTTGACTTCCATTTGACTTGACATTGGATTGACTTCCATTTAACTTGACTTCCATTTGACTTTAATTGACTTTGATGCAGTCAGATTATTTCAGATTTAGCCATTCAGGCATTTCATCCAATCTGAATCATTTTTTTTTATTATTATAATTTAAATCTGAGACCCACGGCTGAGGGTCTGTACCTCGGTACCCTTAAAATCGGTCGTTATTCAGAGACCCACGGCTTAGGGTCGTATAAAAAAAAGACGCTTTATCAACGACCCTATCAGAGACCGCTAGAACAGGTTGTTTAACTCGTATATATGACCTGTCCTGGCGGTCGCGGAACTTCTGTTTTCCACTAGTGGACGGATGTTCAAAATGCGATCGCAACCGCTGATAACCTAACTAGAAGGGGATGTATTTTTCCAAATACAACTTGTAGCTTATGCAATGAGCATGAGGAAACGGTCAGTCATTTACTTCTCCACTGCAGCTTCTCTAAAAAAGTATGTAACTACTTTATAGCTAGTTACAATCTAAAATGGGTATAAAACAAGGATGTAGCAGCTCAATTATTGGCTTGGAAGATGAGAAAAGGGAGAAATAGTGGTTGGAAGATCTAGCCCATATTATTCTTTGCTATATGTTGGGTTATTTTGGGAGAGAGGAATAGGCGAGTTAGGGTGCTGTAAACTCCTAGAGCGGACCTGGTTATTATCAATGAAGTGAAGAGCTCAATATTTTTAAGGACTCTTGCAACAAAGTGGTTTAGAAAAACCCCATTCTGAGACCTTATCACTCACTGGAAGGTTATCATAGATAGTTAACTGAAAGTGTTAGTCTTGTATGGATGGTCTTATCTTTTTCTTTACATCAATAAAATTTTAAACTTTCTGGAAGAAGAAGGAAAAAAAAAAAAAACTTTTTTACCACAACTCATCTCTTTAACCTTCCTAAATTGGGGCCTATAGCACTTAATTTGGGCCTATAGCTAGATGACAAAAAAGGTCATTAGAAATCACTACAAACCACCTCTTATCAAAATAATTACCTAAGTACCTATTTTACCCCTAATTAATGAGCATTAATTATTCGCATTATGGGTTAATTATATTTTGGATGTGAGATTAACTAATGTTATAGAGTTCTTAAAAACATGAAACATTTTGATTATTTTTTTTGTAAACACCAATCCAGAATCGGTTTACGTTCATACACTTGTAAACCGATTCTGGATTGGTGTTTACGAATTAACAGAGGACATCTATAATCGGTTAACGTTGACATATTTATAATCCGATTCCAATAATCGTATTTTACTTATAACATATATAAACCGATTGTTTCCTTTCATTACCAATTTCCATTCATTGCATTATTATTATAGGATGCATTTAGCACATGCATCAAGCCTTTAAACCCCTAGGCGACCCTAGTGGACAAGTTATAGTCTAGTGAGGGTTTACATAGAGGTCTACCCATAAAACCTAAACAAAAATTTCTAAAACCATCAATCTTCCTCCTCCGAAGACGGTACAACATCCAAGTAGTCCGGGTTATCCTCCGGGATTCTTTCGGCCAAGAAGTGATAGCTTGCATCGAAAGCGAATGATTTCCCCTTTTCCTCCAAGTAGCACGCTTTCAATATTTCATGCTACAAAAACACAAAAACAAACTTCATTTGTTAGTGGTTTTTCATTGGAAGATAAAACAACATGGGTTACGTAAAAAAAACCAAAAAATTACTTACAAATTCTGCAATGGACAAGGTGAAAGGGCGAGTGTTAAAATCCGAGGTTGGAGACCCAAAAAAGCAAGTATCGCTTTTTCAATGAGTATGTGCCTAGCGTAGATTTGTTGAACACTTCTTGCATTTGGATTCCCAAACTCTTGCCTATATTTGTTGTGTACCCTAGCCCAAAAGGTTATAGAATCCTCCGAACGTCTAAGTCAATTTTCCGCGTACCAAGCTTTGGTGATTGCCAAATCTTCCGCGGAGTCAAACAATGCCATTTCTTGTACGTATATGTATGGAATGAGTAGTTGTGGAGTATATGGAGTGAGGGGGATAAAATGATCAATTTTGGGGGAAAAGGGGTCTAAGGGTGAGGTCTCTATTTATAGAGAAAGTCCCTAACGACTTTTTTTTTTGAAAAACGTGAAATAATTTGCTATAATCGGTATTTTAAGAGCTTTTTAAAACCCGATTGTGTTGATATGCCACAAGGAATCGGTTGTTCTTTTGATCACTTGTAAACCGATTAAAGATCTGTTAGATTTTGAATTTTCACCGACAAAAATCGGTTTATATATTTGAATATGTAACCCGATTATGGCTTGAAAAACATCCAGGAAAAATGGCTTGTATAATCGGTTTACGATGGCATATCGAGTCGACCGATTGTTGGTTTGTTAGGCTAGAATCAATTAAAAATTATGTGCCAAGAAGTTCAACGCAAAGATCAACCAAAATAAAAACATCAACCACACAAAGATCATCCATATTACATATATAAACCATCCCAAAAGACTTAAATAAAAAACAACCACAAGTCTTATAAAATTAAAGTTTAATATAAAAAAGTTAAACTTAAAAACTTAAGGAGCACCAGGAGCATTTGCAGCATGAACATCACTAGGAGTAGCAGCACCACCACCACCAGCAGCATCATCCATTGCAGCAGCTTCAGTTTCAACAATTTCTTCAAACTAACCTTCCAATTCTTGGAGGCGATCCCTCTCAGTTGAAATCCTATTTCTCCTCATCCGAGCGAACCTCATGACTTCAACAAGCTCTTCCAGTGCCAGCTTATCAATCAATGCCAGCGCTTGTTCAATATTAGTCTCACCTCCGTAAGCAAACTTATATAGGCTTTCTCTCTAGAACTCTTTATTGTATCCTCAGAGCATCCTCCAAGGTTACCTCTCGATTGTAAAATTCTAGGTGTCCGAAGTCCATTCTACACAAAAATTTAACAAAAACCAAGTAAGAAATCGGTACATATAGAAACAAAAGTAACTCGATTCTAAAGAGACTACAAGAATCGGGTTATGTAGTACATGTATAAAACCCGATTGTGGAATGGAAGATGAAAAGACAATGGTAATCGGATTATACATATTACATATATAAACCGATTCTATTGATGTATTTTCAGATTTCATTTCTAATACAAAATCGGTTGATGTTAGTCATTATGTAAACCGATTATTGTGCATGCTCTTCATGGCCGAAAAGCAAACCCAGAATCGGTTTATTCGATATGTCAATAAAAATCGATTCTAGGTGTAATCAGAGTTTTGATTTGTCAAAAATGAAGATTTAAACATGTAAATCAATAAGATAGGAAGAATCATAGTATGGGTTGATGGAGATTTACGTTTTGCTTGTGTGGATCGAAGATTCGTTGGAGAAGAAGATGAAAATTAGGGTTTTGAGAATTTGGAAAGATTATGATGAAAATAAAAAGTTTTTTTAGGTTTAGGTTTTTGGATTTACTGAAAATGGAAAGATTAGTATTTATATAAGAGAGTTTTATGAATTAATGTGGGGGTAAATTAGTATTTTTTAGAAATTTGGGTGCCCAAAATAATTTAGTGGTGTGGGAAGGAAAATTTGATAGGCCCAATTTAGCTAGGCTCTTTAAGATTTAGCATGGGCCACTCAATTGAAAGATTTTGTGCTCCATTCTTTTGTTTCTATTTAATCTTGTATTCCATCCACGAAGTCAAAAGCTTTCTTAACTTAAACACGTCGGCAGATTTTATGTAAAATGCCTGTTAAAGCTTATACTGTCAAATTTGTGTTTCTGATTGGAACAGTGAGGTTGTTTTTCCTTCCTCTAATTTGGGTGAGTTTGGTTTCGGTTGCTGTAGTCACTCAGTGTCACTTGATAAATGTTCAATTTTCTATCATTCTCAGTTTTCTTGTGATGTTGCTTTCTGTCAGGAAACCTCCATCCCTTTTATCCTTTTCCGTGGGTGTCAGAACGATGCAATATCCACTGTTTCATATCCAATCAGTGGTCCTCCCAGAAATTTCTAGAATTTTTTTGTAGGGAGAAGGATGCAAAAAGATCAAAGTGGGAAACAGAATGAAGATTTTTTCTATGAACTTTTTCTGATTTGACAGAAATTTCTAGAATTTTCTTCCATTTCTTAATTTATTCTCATCTTTCTATATCTATATATATAGGTGGACTCACCACTTCCACACAACAGAAATCATAACAATCTCTTAATTTATTCTCATCTTTCTATATCTATATATATAGGTGGACTCACCACTTCCACACAACAGAAATCATAACTATCTCTAACTGAAGTAACCTACTATATCTGAACTTGTTTTCATTCTCTTCATGGTTAGTAGTACATCATCATCTGCTACTTCATCATCTCCATCTTCTTCATCGTCGACTATATCGCCGTTACCGATGGAGGGATTACACGATATAGGTCCACCACCTTTTCTAACGAAAACTTATGAAATGGTTGAAGACCCGGGAACTGATTCAATTATTTCGTGGAATGTAACTCGTAATAGTTTTATTGTTTGGGATTTACATAAAATGGCATCCAGTCTTCTACCAAGATACTTCAAGCATGGTAATTTTTCGAGCTTTGTTCGCCAGCTTAACACTTATGTAAGTATCATAGCTCTGTTTTAGTTGAAGACTTTGGTTTTCTCTTATGAGTTTTTCTATCAATTTCAATTAGTAATCACCAGTTTTCTGAAATTTGCTTGTGTTGAATGGGTGACAGGGTTTCAAGAAGGTTGATCCTGATCGCTGGGAATTTGCGAACGAAGGGTTTTTGGGAGGGAAAAAGCATTTGTTGAAGTACATTAAGAGGAGAAAGAATATTGCTCAAAACATGCAACAACAAGGACTAAGTGTTGATTTGGGACAATCTGGATTGGAAGACGAAATTGATAGGCTTAAAAGAGACCGCAGTGTGTTAATGTCGGAAGTTGTGAGATTACGGCAGAAACAACAGAATTCTGAGGGTGAAATTGGAGTCATTGAGAAAAGATTGCAATTAATTGAAAGCAAGCAAAGAAACTTGATGGGTTTTCTTGCGAAAGCGCTGAAGAATTCTTATTTTGTACATGTACTCAGCCAGAATGAGCAGAATAAAGAATTGGGTCATGGAATTGGAACTGGAACTGGAAAGAAAAGAAGATTGCTTGCTAGTGCAAGCGTAGAAGTCTTGCAGCTGGAAGGGATATTGGAGGATATCCAGGTTGAGGATTACATTGATCATGTTGTAAAAGAAGAGACAGTGATTGGTACAGACGCGGAGACGTTACGCTCGTGTGCTGCAAATATTGAACTAAGTAGTTTGATTCAGGAGAGTGATTCCAGTTTGGGTTCTTTTGATGATTTGATGTGGGAGAAGTCACTGGGCGAAGATATGATTTCTGGTTTAGAAGAGCCGCAATCGCAAGTTGGCGATCTATTTAATTGTTTAGGTGATGTTAAAGTAGAAGAATTAGTTGCGGATCCATCTGAATGGGATGATGAACTTGCGCAGGAGTTAGTGGATCACATGGAGTCTATCTGATCAAAACCTTGAACAAAAATTCTACTATTAACTTTGCCTGCAGCATGTCCCGCAACAAAATTTCTTTTCCGTGTGCATTTGATTATTTTACTTGTTTGTCTGATCTATTTGTAGCTCTACAGAGCTGAAGTGTTTCTTCTTGTGATAAATTCCTTGGTTTACGAAGATTTTAATTTTTAAAACATGTTTCTGTAGGGTTTCTTGAAGACGGAAATTGGATTCTACTCAATGATCGTTAATAGAGGAGCAATATACCGTAAGCTATTGCAAATGCTAAAACCATGTCGACTGTCTGTCTACTCAATGATCACTACTGTAAGAGCCAGATATA
This sequence comes from Papaver bracteatum, assembly GCA_023529315.1. Taxonomy (NCBI): domain Eukaryota; kingdom Viridiplantae; phylum Streptophyta; class Magnoliopsida; order Ranunculales; family Papaveraceae; genus Papaver; species Papaver bracteatum. The sequence goes on along the minus strand of JAJJWX010002653.1, from coordinate 160,213 downwards.
ACAAAGTGCTACAACTGCTCGATCTTTCCATGAAATTTATTCAGGCTACTACTTCGTCGCCGACTACAGATACAAATTTAGTTGCTCCATAACGAAAGGCAATCTATGCACTTTAAAACAAGAAAGAAGAATACTGAACAAAATTCATTCATTCGATTATTTGAGGTCAGTCAAATTGATTCTTTATATGAGTTTTTTGTGAATATAATTGTACAAGGAACCAGCTTTTATGTCACATTAGAACTTGAAAGTTTTTTGAAATTAGGTTATTAGTCATTCCCACGTATTAGGGCGCCCTTATCACCGAAGGATAGATGGTCTAATCATTTAAGGTTCCCCCGCAAAAATGGAGTGGTGAGGAAATTCAAGGGACCTTGCTACAGCAGGACAGCAGGGCTTGTCCATTCATGGGACACGATATGACACACACTTAATGGCGAAGAGGGGAATGACTCTAGCACTGGGATTGGTAGTGGGTTGAAGATGGATCAAAAGTCTGGATATGAACTATGTTAGTTGTCCAAGTTATAGAGTTTTCCGAATTCAAGTAGCTAAAGGAATTTCTCAACAACTAAAGTGGAATAGGTACCTCAAACTGGCAAATTCCGGTGAAAATTCTGCAATTTTTCATCCTAATAATATAGTTGTTGGGAGCCCATTAAATGGGGTTATCAATTGAGGTAAGATTCGAAAGAATATGGAACTCAAGTGATGAAGTCATTAATGTCAATCGGGTACATGATGGATTTCATTGGGTGAAATTAAGTCTGCATTTATGGAAACACAGCAATTTTGAAGTGACTGGGGATTTGATGGGAGGTCTAGCAGAAATAGATGTGGAAACAACCTATAAAAATCCTGGCGTCCCTAATTCTTTCAGGGTGGCCCCTAAAGACGCCAGGATAAATATCCTGATTGTTGCAGGATAGGAGTTAAACTAAGCTCTCTGAAATCCCAATTGCTATCCAAGTATCAATTGAAAATCTATATCTCCTTCTAGCAGTAGAATAGGATGCTAAATACTCTCCGGTAAAGTCATCCTTGAAAAGCTACCGGAAAGCAAAAGAGATACTGGAATTCAGGCCAACCGATTTCAAAATTCAAATTCAAATAATTCTGATAGTACTAACTCTGGCAACTGTACAAGTCAGAATATGGTTGAGAAGTCACATGTGCATTCAATTCGTGTCATGGGCCGGACTAACAATTCAAGCAAAGGCCAAATAACTATTAAAAACTTATTTGGGAAAGGCAAGTGAAGTAACGGCTGTTAATCAATCTCCGTCACCGCTGATAAGCATTTCTCCTGATGAAGGAAGAAGGCAATCTTCTCAAGCATATCAACCTCCCATTGACGAAGTGGTGATTCTAAATACTGCTGATTTACTTATGGAAGCATCTACTCTCAAGAAGGGAGAGCAAGACTAGTTTTTGCAGAAACTGTATCCAAGCACATCAAATTGTGTGAGGCAGAAAGAATACATAGAGAGAGAAAAGGATGGAAATTGAAAGAATTCAGCACTTACAACTTTCGAAAACGCGCATGATAAATTCAGTAAAAGACACAATTGAAAGTTCAAAATGAAGTCATTGAAATTGAAGAAGAAGAAGAAGAAAATTTAGGTATTGTGAACCTGGGATCAGTTGGATTAAATGGATCTTAGAATCTTATCATGGAATATGAGGGGCATGAACGCGGTTGACAAAATGGATACTTTGAAGGATCAAATAAACAAAATTAGACCCAATTGTGTTTTGATACAGGAGACAAAAATGATGAAGGTTAGAGATTGGCTGGTTAATCACTTATGGGGTATGATAATAACTAGTACAACCGTTGTTGCCACGATGGGGGGCCGACCGAAGAACCGGAGTTAAAGTATTACTTTCTTTTGAAACAGAACGAAAATATCATTTTTTCTGAAACAAAGTGAAAATATCAATTTTTCTGAAACGGAACTTGAAGGTATCACTTTTCCATAAACGAAAAATTAGTCGATCCGTAAACCAAAATATGGTTACATGACGTGTTATGCATCCTTTGTAGTGCTTTGTATAATAGCTATGCATTCAATTTTTGAGAATTGTGCCTAAATTGAAAGTATCACTTTTCTTGAAACGAATGGAGTACATCGTTTTATTAGTTGCAACGGAAAATTAGTTGATGCATAAACCAAAACATGCCTACATAAAGTATTATGTAACCTTTGTGGTGGTTTGCATAATGGATATATATCTAATTTTCTAAAATTGTACCTAAAATGGTATTTACCCCCGAATTTTTCGCCAAAATTCTAAATTTGATATTGTTGTTTGTACTCATTGCGTAAATTTTTTCATAACCTTTCCAACGAGATAAAATTTGTACAATTCCAAGGCACAAATTTTTAGATATGTTATACTCCCTCCGTTCCATTTTACTTGCTTTTTTAGGGTTATTTTTATGTTCCAAAATAGATGAGTGTTTAAGCTTTTTTCCCAAATTCTCACTAATTTTCCCTTGCTTTGGAATCATACCATACCATTAATTTTCATTGAAATTAGTAGATGAATAATTATTCTAGTTTTTAAATCCACTCTATGGAGGATAAATACTCTATCCCAAGTAAATTACAACGGGATTCGTAATTTACACCAAATATTGAAACTAAAAACTAGATGATTTAAATTTTTAGGAAGCTATTAATAAAGGAAGATTTGGAAAAAAAAAAACTCTCCATGTTGTTTCTTAATCTGCGTGAAAAACTCTACAACGTCAAATAAAATGGAACGGAGGGAGTATTAAGGTTTGGTTGCCAATTATACACCTAAAAAATAGGATACATAATAAATTATAATACAATTTGACAATTATATCTATTTTGTTATAAACGTGTAATTATGTTAAGAATATCTAGGGAAAATCCCGTTTATTACTGGGATGCCCTTGTGTCAAGCTCTATAAATAGAGGCTCTAATGTTAGCCTAATATACACATCTAATAAGATTCTCTCCCCTTCTTCGTCTCTACTTTGTGTCTCTCCTTCTCTATTTTCTCTGTTTACAATACGTAATCAGCACGCTCTACATTGGGTGAGAATGGGCGAGCATGTTTGATCAGAAGATTGATCGTCTTTAACAAACGAAGAAAGAAAACAAAGAAATGCTCAGCCATATAAACAAGCTTTGCTCTTATGACTTTCTTTAATTTATTTTATGTTTGTATTATTAGTCACGATTTTTGATATACAATATACATGGTTTTTCCAATGCTTAACAGTTCTTTTTGTTTCCATGTTTTTGTTCCAGCATCACGTGAATCATTGATGATGACGGCATGTACAGATGCTCAACTAGTTATAAGTGGAAACTTAATTTCCCACATACCATTATATATTTAACTTTACTTTATTTGATTAGATTAATTATTTTATATATTATGCTTTTATATATATGTAAAGTAATAATTCTATTATAGGGTACATAATTGATATTATCATATACGATTATGTATGGGTGATCAACTTTGTAATTGATTTTCCTTTCTTCTCTTATCCCTTTTTCATAGAGAAAGAAAAAATAAATAAAAATCCATTGAAAGATGGTCTACCTTTTCTATTATTTTCGTGAAACTGTAATCCCCAAAAACTGGTATTTTTTCTCTATTTTTCAGTGAGAAAGAAAAAAAAATCATTAAAGTTGGTTTACAATTTCTATTCCCCTAATGAAACTGTAATCACCAAATTTTTTTGGTATTATCGCAATTTGATTACCTTCATGGTAATAATTCACATGCATGGTTGAAAAACCTCCGTCCAATTAAGTTTGGTATCTTCGTCTATTTGATGAAGATCATGTGATTTTTCTGATTGGTTTCTATTTATTTATTTTTAAAGAAACCATCTATCAACCACGAAATGGATTTTCCATGTGCTATGACTAAGTCGATATTTGTTTTTCTTTTTGTCGATGCGATTTTGGTGTATCGTATATACCAACAGGTATTGGTTTTCTCCATCAATTTTGCGGAAGGAGATGTTAAAATTGGCATTTTAAGAAATTTTAGCCAATATATTTTTTCTTCTTCGTAGTTTGACGATAATCGTTTAAACAAACCGTTACCAATCATGGTTTTATTTTTCTGCTAATAAACCATTGATTTCCATTCTGATCTCTTTATTTTTCTTAAAAAGAATCATATAAGCCAATTAATTTGGTTCTTCCCTTTCGATCCTAAAGGGATATATAAAGTATCATGATTATGATATTAACAAACGCAAACACCAAGAGGAATTGCTGCATTCTTAAGGGATATATATCGAGCATTTTTTTTATCATGGTAAATCTCCAAAATTTAAAATAGTTCCACTCGTAGTTGGATTTGGACACTAAAGATCAAAGGGTGCGCACCCGGATTGTTAGCTATATCATTAGTCCTTGTTGTGACTATATCGATCATGATATAATTTTCTTTTGATAAATAAGTGTCCATAATTTCATTCTAGTTCATTATCTAGTTGATCCTTGAGGTTATGAAATTATTTTGGAGTTTTATTTGTATATATTGGCTGTAAAATACATGGTTGATGTTCAATTTGTATCTCAAGTAGATCACAAATTTGGGACAATTTTTTTTTTGTTTTATGATTCTTTAAATCAGAATCTATTATCCAATATGGAGTTGTTTATAATCCAGAAATTATTATGAGTATATGTCCTCGAATTAATCGTCTAATACTCTACGAAACTTGTTTTCGATTTTATGAGATGAAAATATATTCGCCATAATCAGGGGGAGATTATACACTACCAGCAAAAGTTGGTGTTAATTAACTTCAATGTTATATCAGTTTCTCTCCCATCATGATCAAATTGAAAAAGGCTGCTATTGATTAGGCGTAAAATGTCTCATTTGCTTTTATATAAGCTTTTGCCTCTATAAGAGGAAATCCAGTCACATCTAGCAGATAAGTAGCGTTCTATAAGAGGCTACTGGTAGTTCTCCAATTGAGTCTACCAATTTATGATTCACGTTCTCAAATTTAATATCTTCTCTCTTGATAATGATGAGATTATAATGCCCGCGGGCGCTGGTACCAGTTGATTGATTTTTTTTTTTTTTTATTTTTCATTATATGGATACACTTGAAAATTTTGTGGGATCGTGAAAAGCTAAATATGGTCGAATACTCATTTAAATTAGCTACTATAATAAATGATGGTGATTGTGAACCCCTTTGTAGAGGAATATCGACAAATGTGATTGGTCGGCATACAATCCAAATTAGATTGGATTAATTTCTCGATTGATGCAATTTTGGATCCAAACTTAACACCTTAAACATGCCAAGCCTATTAATTATAGGTAGGTGTAGTGATATTGCATCTTCATATGAGAAATATTTTCGTTGTAAAAAGGATTTGAGGGTTTTATTTTTTCTCAAACCCTAGGATTGGTTTAATAATTGTTCTCTTTATATGATGCATTTGGCGTGGTAGTCTTTGAATGACTCGTATGTATCCATAGACCATATTCGTATTTGTAATTCTTGTAGGATTCAAATTATATTCAGACATCCACCTGACACGATTTTGTCAATTTTAACAATCCTTTATGTGTTTTTAGAAATTTGGTACAGAACCAAAAATCCGTATTAATGAGTTGATGATTTCAACGTTATAGGTCTCTTTAGGAGTCCTTAAAAACACTAAAATCCACGCTTTGGCAGCATAAATTCTATTATTTTTCTTTCTTAAATCTGCAGTTTGAATTATGCTAGCTTAAGATCGTCTTTGAGATAGACTAGAGTTATTTTTTTGATGCTTCTCTACTGTAAAACTCATATTGTTGGGTTATCATCCATATTTTTGTCAACAATTGTACTCTTTTTCCTTCATTCAGGTTTTGTCCCATGTGGTTTTCCTGGCTAGGTTTTAACGAGGCAACATCTTGTTGACGTTTAATTATTATTTATTTTTTTATGTTGATATTTGTGCTCTTTCTCCTTGGTCCATATTTTTTTCCCATTGGGTTTTACTGGCAAGGTTTTAGTAAGGCAATTTAGTTCAACGTGGTGGTCATCCAAGGGGGAGTTATATCAAAGTTTGGTTATTTGGTGGATTCCCACCATTAACTAGGTCATTTTGTTAGACCACAATCTCCTATGAATTTGGATATTATTCTAATCCATATATGGTATGATCACAACTTTTGTTCACCTATGCAACTGTAACTAAATATTGGCACTTTGTTGAAGAAATTACATCCACTACTTCCGCAAATCATCTTCGAGAAGCTAGCAATCCAAGAAGCAAGTCCTCAATGTATTTAAAGAAGCGTGAAGACTCGAGAACACTACCATTAGAAGACTAACACAAAAGAAGACTTCATCAACTTGGAAATTTCTCACGAAAGCATTGCTATCTCCAGCATTCAAGAAATTCGTTCACCGAAATTGGGAAATCTCGACTCAAAGATTTGCAAGCCAATAATTTATTGAAGTACTCATCAGGGGGAGCGCCATCATCAAATTAAGGTGCATTCACTGGACTTTATCGAGTTGTACTCTTTTTCCTTCGTCAAGGTTTTGTCCCAATGGGTTTTCCTTGTCAAGGTTTTAACGAGGCAACATTTGTGTATCCAACAATTTTTCGAGTCTTTACATGATTATGCAATTTCAGGTTTTTCTCTTTTGAGTTTTCCTGGTCCGTTTGTAATTAGCTTAGACACAATGTCATCAAGGGGAGTGTTATAAACATGTAATTATGTTAAGAATATCTAGGGCAAATCCCGTTTATTACTGGGATGCCCTTGTGTCTAGCTTTATAAATAGAGGCTCTAATGTTAGTCTAATATACACATCTAATAAGATTCTCTCCCCTTCTTCGTCTCTACTTTGTGTCTCTCCTTCTCTATTTTCTATGTTTACAATATATTTGACATTCCTCTTTGGTTTATTTATGAAAATGTCTAATACCTATTTCCCTTGGGAAAAAAACGGTTCATTCCAAAAACGGTTCAAATAAAACAATTTAGTCCAAACCTAGTTGACTAGGTACAAATTAGTCCAAAATATGAAAAAGTACACTAATAACCTTATTATTTATAATTTAGTCCAAATATTTACAGTTTAGTCCACGATGATGTCAGCAATTTTAAATAATAATAAAAACAATTAAAAATAATTTATCTTTCGAACCGTTTGTCCAAAATTCGTAAATTTTATATATTCGGAAAGCTCTTTCCGAGAGCTACAAAAAGAGTACCCATATGACTATATAATCTTCATTTTTTACAAATCTTAGTTTACACTGGTGTACAAACATGTACACATTTACAAAAATACAACCATGCTCAACCACTCGTAACCCTGCTACCGCAAACAACTACAACACCTCAACCATTCAACTTAAATTTTTTATTTGTTTTTGCAGCTTTCCAATTTTAGCCACACTTCTCTTCAACAACACTACCCATCCAAGAATAACATAAATTCCTGCTCCTCAGTGCCATCAACATCACACATTTCATATTTCATCTTTGCAATTCCATCGACATTTCATATTTATTCACCAGATTACCACTTCAAAGTTCTACCATCTCAATAGCAACAGTTACTCAACTGCACCATTCCATGTCCTGAAACATAGAAGCAAACCCATTCTTACAAAATTCCCATAGCATCACTTGCAATTGCTTCATAGCCAGCTGCAGCTCATCCATACCCTGTAATTGCTCAGCCAACAACAATACACAACGCTTCTTCATTTCGTTATTAGCTTACTCACTGCAGACTCTAAAACACACAAAGTAACAACACTATATCCATCTCATATTCATCAAACCAACAATTCTAACACCCTTGAAATATGAGTAACACTATTTTAAATAGTCAGAATTTACTTAAAAGGAAGATGGAGTAGAGTTGATCCTAGGAGAATTAAAAGGATTAGAACTGAGACTTCTTATGGACCTGATAACATGCCTAGCTTAGTTTGAGGCCCAGACTTGTAAAGAATCCTTGACATCTACTGAAACCCCATTCTTGTAATAAGCTTCATTTAGTGAAATGGACTTAGTCCGTCGGAACCAGATTTGAGAGCTTGCTAGTTTAACTCAAGGGAGTAAAACCATGGGATGTAAATGAATTTTTAAGAGGAAACGTAAGGTAGATGGAATTGTGGAAAATATAAGGCTAGGTTGATAGATAAAGGATATAAACTAAAATAAAGTGTAGATTTCCTTGATTCTTATTAACATATGACGAGAATTACTTCCGTTAAGATGATAATTGCTATTGGTGTCATAAACAACTTGGAGATACATCAGATAGATATTAAGACAGCTTTTCAAAAAACATGAATTAGATAAAGAAATTTACATAGACCATCCTGAGGACTATGTAGTGAAAGGTTATGAAGACACAATTTGTAAGTGGAACAAATCTTTGTATGGTTTTCAAATAAGCACGTAAACCGTGATATGAAAAATTTGATCATGTGATAATGAATAGTGGATTTAAGTTAATGAATCTGACAAGTATATTTTCAAGTAATTTTTTAAGGATACCTGTGATTGTATGCTTGTATGTTAATGATATGCTTATACTTGATGCAAACATAGATGTGATTAATTCCACTAAAAACATGCGTTGAATGAAAACGTTGACTTGAAAGACTTAGGCCCTGTTGATGTAACCTTAGGGATAAGGATTAGAAGATAATGTAACATTTATAGTCTTAGTCGTTCTCATTATGTTGATTTTTGTGATTAAGAGATAAAATCAGTGTGATTTTTATCCTGCTTGTACTCCATACTATTATTCTTGTAGACTCAAGAAAAAAAAAAAGGGTAGTGGAGTATCTTAACTTGAATACTCAAGAGTTATAGGATGTATGATGAATTTAATGAACTGTAAGAGTCTAGACATTTCCTATATTTTGAGCAAGTTAAGTAGATTTACTTATTGTCCAGAGCAAGAGCATTGATATGAACTTAGTAGAGTATTACGGTACCTAAAATACTATATTACCTTTTGTTTGATTTATGAAAGGTATCTTGTTGTTCTTGAGGGACTTTGTGATGGAAAATGGATAGTTGAATCAGAGGTGTCTAAGTCTACGAGTGGATATGTTTTCTCTCTAGCATGAGGATTTGTTTTTGGAAGATTTCCAAACAGACATACATTGCTCAATTCATTATGGAATATGAGAGTATTGCTTTAGATAAAGCACAAGAGGGGGCCGATTTCCTTAGATGCTTTTTAAGAAGACATTCCTCCCTGGCATAGGCCTATGCCAGCTATATCTATACATTATGTTAGCCAAGCAATAATAGCTAAAGCTAAAAATAACTAATCTCAATTGGCGTTACTTCCATTGATTGGATAAATTCCAAGGAGAATATCGCACAACCTTTGACGAAAGTTTTGTACAAAGAGATAGTTAGAGATGCATCGAGGGGGATGGGGATTAAGCTCATAAATTAAACTTGCCAACCTTGCTGACTGGAGATCCCAAGATCAAGGTTTCGAATGAGACACCTAATTTGTGGTGGGTAAAGATAAACACTATCAGAGAATTTCATTCTCTGTCCCTTCCCTATGGTGTAGACATGATAGTGTGATTGCATGTGAAGGATGACTTTTAACAAGTCTTAATGAGTTCTATAATTTCAATTTAAGATTGAAGTGGGGTGTGGAAGTAACACTCTTTATGGAAACTCACCTATCTGAATGAGGAGGTGGGGCCGCTTCCTATGAAAATATGATCTTTGATTCTCTAGAGCATTCTGAGAAACAGGATATGTCCATGGCCAAATTGGACAAAACAGCACGAGCTTGGCAGCAACCTTGGAAATATCATATGTGGTTGTTATCGCGAATTACATCAAACGCTAGTAGTTCAAGACATATTTCACTGTCTCTAGGAAATAATTTCGGTAATATCTCACTAAGAAAAGGTTCAAGACCTCATGGACACCTCTGCCTAAAATGGCATTTCCTGCGTTTTTTATGTGATTTTTGTTTTGATGGTTTTGGTATTACTGGAACTTAGGACCTAAGGGTCACTAAGGGTTCACTAGTTCATTCTTTTTCACTTTGGTGAAAGGAACCTTTAGTCTCACTTGTGAGGAACTAAAGATGAAAGCTCTCTATACTATATGATTTTTCCAATCCATAGTATGACCTTGGGGACAACACACTGTTGTGTGAGGGAGATGACGTTTGAATGACTAGTATGACTTCAACATGCACGATTTGTCTGTTTGTACAGTCAGTTCGGGTCGTGAGATTGGGTTGTTGATTTACCAAGATCTATCTTGTTTTCGTGTTTTATTGAGTTTTCATTCATGTGGGGGATTGTTGGAAAACAATTACTAAAAAATGATTTTTAAGGTTTTAATAAAATTATTATTTATTGTTTTCTTTTGTGAATGAAAAAACGTATTAGTCCCACATTGTGGAGTTTTCACTTTTTAGTTGTTTTAAGAGACTATATAAGCTTTTTAGTCCCACATCGGGGAGTTCCTCTTCTTAAGTTGTTTTGTTCCATTATATAAACAAATTCACGACTTTTGTAAAATCTATGGGGAAAGGGGTTGCTCTATATTTTAGAGGGACCCACAAGGGAAGATATTTTATATGTTTTCTTATGCGTTCGCGATTTTCGTTAAGGGTTTTTTCGGAGTTGCCACGCTCAAGTTGAGCATCTACTACATATGCTAGTAGTAGGTGTATTAGGGTGTTTTATCCTAGATATATCCGTCTTGTGAGGGATGTAGCATCACTCTCGAGTGTAGCCGGGCGCTAATGACTTAAGGGCAACGTGTTAAACACGTGACTCACTCTGTTTTTTCAATGTTTTTTTGCCTTGTTGCTGTTGCGGAGATGTGGAGAGCTCGTCTGTTTCATCAAATCGATCACTTTCATTATAAAGGAGCTAAGTATCAATAACTTTTGCTTATTTGTTTTTTCCTTGTTTTTGATTATTGAACCCAACACTTTATAGACGATTACAATCTAAAATGGGTACAGAACAAGGATATAGCATCTCAATTATTGGCTTCAAATATGAGAAAAAGGAGAAATAGGGGAAGGAAGATCTGGCCCATCTTATTCTTTGCTATATGTTGGGTTATTTGGGGAGAGAGGAATAGGCGAGTTATGGCGCTGAAAACTCCTAGAGCGGAACAAGTTATTATAAATGAAGTGAAGAGCTCAATATTTCTATGAACTCAAGCAACTAAATGGTTTAGAACAACCCCATTCCGAGACCTTATCGCTCACTGGAAGGTTATCATCGATAGTTAACTGAAAGTGTTAGTCTTGTATGGATGGTCTTATCTTTTTCTTTACATCAATAAAATTTTAAACTTTCTACTCAAAAAACCGGCTTGTAGATCAGCTGGTTTCATGCCCTCCATAAAGGTTTCATGCGCTCCAGGAGGTTCCAGGTTCGAGTCCCAGATGGCGCAATATTACAGAGTTTAACATGGACGGAGAGTTAGTTTTCCTCCCTTGCGAAGACATTAGTCACACTATCCGCTTCGGCTCCCCGACTCGACTTTGTTCCTCATGAGGCTTGCTCGTAGGCTAGCCCGGCAACCTATTCAACTTATGTAGTAGTACGTTGCTTGGAGCTTAGCTTGTTAGGCTTCCAATTATTCGTTGAAAAAAAAAAAAAAAAAAAAAACTGGATTATCACGGCTCCATCTCTTTAAGTTTTAGCATGGGTCAGTCAGTAGTTTGTGTACATTTTGGGGCCCTTGACTTGGTCTTATTACAGTTACCACTCAATTGAAAGCACATATAGATTCTGATTTTGTGCTCCATTCTTTTGTTTATATTTAATCTTGTGTTCCACGAAGTCAAAAGCTTTCTTTACTTAAACACGTCGGCAGATGTTATGTAAAATGCCTGTTCAAGCTTATACTGTCAAATTTGTGTTTCTGATTGGTACTGTGAGGTTGTTTTTCTTTCCTCTAATGTGGGTGAGTTTGGTTTTGGTTGTTGTAGTCACTCGGTGTCACTTGATAAAATGTTGAATTTTCTATCATTCTCAGTTTTCTTGTGATGTTGGTTTCTGTCAGGAAACCTCCATCCTTTTTATCCTTTTCTGTGGGTCTCAGTATCCTTTTGATGCAATATCCACTGTTTTCTTATCCGATCAGTGGGCCTCCCAGAAATTTCTAGAATTTTTTTGTAGGGAGAAGGATGGAAAAAGATCAAAGTGGGAAACAGAATGAGGATTTTTTCTTTGAACTTTTTCATCACTGTGACACTGATTTGACAAAGAAATTTGTAGAAATTTCTAGAATTTTATTCCATTTCTTGATTTATTCTTATCTTTCTATATATAGCAGTGGACTCACCGCTTCCACACAACAGATATCATAACCAACTCTCTAACTGAAGTGACCGACTCTAGCTGAACTTGTTTTCGTTCTCTTCATGGTTAGTAGTACATCTTCTGCTACTTCGTCATCTCCATCTTCTTCATCGTCCACTATATCGCCGTTACCGATGGAGGGATTACACGATATAGGTCCACCGCCTTTTCTAACGAAAACTTTTGAAATGGTTGAAGACCCTGGAACAGATTCAATTATTTCGTGGAATGTGACTCGTAATACTTTTATTGTTTGGGATTCACATCAACTGGCAGCCAGTCTTCTACCAAGATACTTCAAGCATGGTAATTTTTCGAGCTTTGTTCGTCAGCTCAACACTTATGTAAGTATCACCGCTCTGTTTTTGATTTTCTCTTATGGGTTTAATTTTGCTGTCAATTTCAATTAGTATTCACCGGTTTTCTGAAATTTGTTTGTGTTGAATGGATGGCAGGGTTTCAAGAAGGTTGATCCGGATCGTTGGGAATTTGCAAACGAAGGGTTTTTGGGAGGGAAAAAGCATTTGTTGAAGTACATCAAGAGGAGAAGAAATATATCTCAAAACATGCAACAACAAAGACTAAGTGCTTGTGTTGATTTGGGACAATATGGATTGGAAGACGAAATTGATAGGCTTAAACGAGACCGCAGTGGGTTAATGTCGGAAGTTGTGAGATTACGGAAGAAGCAACAGAATTCTGAGGGTGAAATTGTTGTCATCGAAAAAAGATTGCAAGTAATTGAAAACAAGCAAAGAAACTTAATGGGTTTCCTTGCGAAAGCGCTAAAGAACTCTGATTTTGTACATCAAATGCTTAGCCGGAATGAGCAGAACAAAGAATTGGGACATGGAATTGGAACTGGAAAGAAAAGAAGATTGCTTGCTAGTACAAGCTCGGAAGTCTTGCACCTGGAAGGGATATTGGAGGATATCCAGGTTGAGGATTACATCGATCTTGCTGTAAAAGAAGAGACGGTGATTGAATTAGATGCGGAGCCGTTATTCTCGGGAGCTGCAAATATTGAACTAAGTAGTCTGATTCAAGAGAGGGATTCCTGTTTGGCTTCTTTTGATGACTTGATGTGGGAGAAGTCACTGGTTGAAGATATGGTTTCAGCTTATGAAGAGCCAGAAATGCAAGTTGGCGATCTACTTGATTGTTTAGGTGATGTTAAAGTGGAAGACTTAGTTGCAGATCCGTTGGAATGGGGTGATGAACTCGCGCAGGAGTTAGTGGATCAACACATGGAGTCTCTCGGATCAAAACCTTGAACAAAAATTTCTACTATTACACTTTGCCTGCAGCATGTCCAGCAAAAAAATTTATTTTCAGTGTGCATTTGATTATTTTACTTCTTTGTCTAACCTATTTGTAGCTCTACAGAGCTGAAGTGATTCTTTTGTGATGAATTCCTTAGTTATGAAGATTTTTAATATTTTAAACATGTTTCTGTAGGGTTTGATGAAGATGGAAATTGGATTCTACTCAATAATCGTTACTAGAAGAGCAATTTATCGTAAGCTGTTGCAGATGCTACTATCTGTCTACTCAATGATCATTGATCACTACTGTAAGAGCAAGATTTACCAAGGTGCTACATACTGCGATCTTTTCATGAAATATATTCTCAACATTTTTTCAAAATTTAGGCTACTACTTGGCAGAAATTTAGTTGCTGCAAAATGAAATGCAATCTGTACACTTTAAAAACACGAAAGAAGAACACTGAAGAAATCATTCATTAAATTATTCGAGGTCAGCCACTGCCTAGAGTGTGTATTTGGACTTCTACAAACCCGGTCTTCCACCTATACATTCCTACAACTTTGTACTCATTGGTGGAGGTAACATATTCGGATATTCCACTCACCCTCCTTTAATTCAAGTTGTTACAAAAGGCCAATCCAATGATCTGAAAATCGGCCGGCCATCGAACCGGAAAAATTACTGGGTCAAGGGTTAGTGGGCTAACCAGTGGTTTAAGCCCGGTTCACTAGGTCATGTTTATCTTTTTTTTTTCCTCCACTGAGTGGAGTCCACTCCAGTTTCCTCTTTCATTTTTTTTATACGTGTGCAGACTGCAGTGTAGTGTATTGTTTTACATTTCTATGAACATATACGTGTCTAGTGTTCTAAGCTAGCACGTCCTATCCTCAAATCCAACTGCGCCACATGCTTTGTCAAGTCAACAAAAGTACAAACCATGAAAACCATGAAATAAAATTAAAAAGAGAGAATACTAGGGTTATCAATCTCCCTGTCTGCTTCTCTATTATCTATGTCTCTCTCTGCAAGTTCATAGTTCGTTCAATCTTCTTCTTTTCCTTCACCCTGTTCTTATAATCAATTTCCTTTTGTATCTTTTGTATTTTTTATTTTTGTAAACTCTTCTGAATAGATGTTAGTTAAATCAATTTTATAATTAAATTTTGATGTGGGTGTGTTTGATTTTTGATTTGAAAAAATCTCTCTGTACTTTGAATGATACGCTGTAATTGAGAAGATTCACAATAATATATCAATATGATGGATTTTAGATTTTGGAAAGTAATGATGCAAGGTCGAATCGACTGTTAGACCGTGCTTTGTCGTATGGGTCGGCGGTTGGATCGGCCGGGTCGTCTGGTTTTTCATTTAGAGAACGGTTTTTCCAAAAATTACTGGGTCAGTGTTGAGTCGGACCGGAAAGGTGACTGGTTCACGGGTTTTCTAATCCGACCGGCCGGGCCGGGCCGGTTTTCAGAACATTGGGTCAATCACAAATAGCGGAGGAGCAATCGCGTCATTAGTAGTTTATAAGTCTAAATTGCCCTTGATTACTATTTTAAATAACTCATGTTTCTTGGAGAGCAGATGTTTTTTAATTAGGGGTATTTTAGTATTAATTATCATGTACACGTGACCACTAAAAAACACCATTGTCTTTTATCAATCAATACTGCTTCGTATAAAGGTGGATGTGAGGTTGACCTGTATTGGTATAACCGGCCAGGCAAGTGATGCATAATGATTGTGCGTTACAGCATTGCTGGCCAAGTCAGTAACGCGCAAGGATGCCGCAAAACTGCATAGACCGTTAAGTGATGAGATAGCAAGACCCCTGGTTATGGACCTAGAGATATGGGTTAGCTGTTGTCTCTTTCACGAAATCTCTTTTCCTCCTAACTGTCCCATGTGTACTCTTATTTCATGTACAAACAACTTAGATACTAAAAAGCACCTTCAGTATTTTCTCAATTCTATGTTTCCTTCACACCCAGTCAATATAGGCTTCAATACAAACCTAAGAGAATTAAATGCTACCTATCCATCTCTCTCTGTAACTCTGTTGCTATAAGCCAACACAATCCCATAAGACAAATTCACGTCAGGGCTACACCATCATGCAAGCCTTTCACAACGAATCTTTGTACTTGGGTGGTCAGCGGTCACGAGTTCTTCTTTCACACTTTTTATGTATTGTCCAAACCCATCATCTTACCCTTTCACTTGATGTCCTTTAAACAAAGGGTGCACACTTCTGAAAACAATTTTCACTCTCTATTTGTTTTTCTCAAACTATCTCTAACCAAAAATTCTAAGGATCTTCAAACTACAACTATGTCAATCACTCCTAACTCTACCTCCATTAATGAAATCATAGAAGCTCTTCAAGCTAGCCAAATTATGCATGATCCCCTATGTCCTGTGGTCATTCTCAATAGATATTCTCTCAAGCCACAGCCTTCCCAAGACAACAACTGGAGTGTTGTTGGTAAACTGCATAGCAACTTCAATGTTAACTATCAAGAGGCTCAAAATTTTGTACACAAGCACTGGAATCTAAAGAAAGATGTTTGTGTTACGCCTTACCAAAATAAGAAGAACTATTTCCACTTCAAATTCTCTCATGCTACTGATATTCTAGTTGTCAACTATCCAAAACCATGGTGGAGTGCACAAGATCATGGATGCAGAGTTTGAAAAGGTCTATTTGAGTATAACAATGAAGATAGTTCCAAATGATTTTATCACCTATGAAGCTCTAAAACAAATTTCTCAACCTGCTGGGGAATTAATTTTGTTCAAAATCTTGTATGGAAGAGACTACTATGAGAAAAATGTTGAGATAATGGTTGAAGTAGAAGTTACCAAAATGCTCCCTTTTGGATCTTCTTGTATGGTAGACGGAGTCAAAACTTGGATCGAGTTCTCTTATGCACTGCAACCGTTCAAATTATGCCAATTCTGTAGAACTCTTGAACATTCAAAAAACACCTGCACACCAAAAAGAAGGGAAATAATGGCTGCTAAAATGGCTCTATCAACAAACAAACTCCTTAACCTAGCTTTCAACCCTCCAAATCTCACCCTGAATGGCAATCAAACTGCCAAAGCTCAAAGAAATACCAAAATCCCATCCAACTTTAGCAAGGACAAGAATTCCAATCCGTTATATGCTCTCACTCTAGAATCCGAAGATGTTGAGTATGCCAATATGAATGATAAACCGCAAACCTCAAAAGGTGATGTGTTGATCCCTAATGTCTCTGGTAAGCAACTACCAAATGCTTCTCTATACTGTGTCTCCTCCAACAATAATTCGGTGACTCTTTCAGAACACAACATTGAAAACTTCTCGTATGACCCATTCAAAGCTCGGGTCGCTGAAACCCAAATCACTGCTAATGGAGTTGGATCGGATCCTTCCTACCCACCAGGATTCGGTCCAAACCCGAAATGCCAGAAACCTATTGGGTCTAACTGTTCTCTTCCTCCACCTCCTCTCAAAAAGTGGAAGAGAAACAAAAGCTCGAAACCAAATCCTAAAATTCAAATCAACTGTACTGAAATCTCAAACCCTCCTTCTGGTAAACAATTGAGAGATGATTCTAAGATCCATCTTTCCCCTCATAAAAAGTCCAAACCCACAATTTTCGCTGATACTCTGAACAAAACTAAACCAGATTTGAAATCCGATCTCTCTGAAAATCCATCTCTTAACTTCCACTTGGGCTCTGCTAGCAAAATACCACTTATTGACAACAACAAAAAACCCATTAATTCTCACAAGGCGCCCAAGGATGTGAAAGGAAGGAGATTTGTCAGAGATGTTGGAGCAAAAGTGACTAAAAAGGATGGTTCTTCCCCTTCCAATCAATTGGAGATCAATGCTAATCAGGTTTTTCTACAACTTTATATTACTATTCCTTATAATTCTACTAATGGTCTGAACAAAAACCCTTATGAGGAAATACAGAAGGAAAAAGATTTAATTGAAAGAACCCTAATTTTTTTGAAATTCAGCTACCCAATTGTCTCCTTTTTTTGGCAATTTATTTCAATCGTATCCTGGAATTATCAAGGTCTAGGTAACAAGCATACTAGGCAACAACTAAAGAATTTAATTAATACCCATAGCCGAAATGTCATTTTCTTTTCTGAAATAAAACAATTACATCGATTTGTTGAAAGTATTTTCCATGATTTTTATTATTAAAACCATGTTTGTCAAAATCCCATAGGGAGAGCTGGTGGTTTAGTTGTTGCTTGGCACAACTCTGTAAAACTTAAAGTCCTGTATAAAGATGATAGTCAAATAAATTGCTCTATTTGGGATGAAAAAATAAAATGGAATGGGTCTTAACTTGTATGTATGGGAGTCCTTATCATTATAATAGGAAAGACAAGTCATGGAAACTTGTTAATGAAATGGGATATACTTTGAATTGTCCTTGGCTTATTCTAGGAGATCTGAATGTTATCCTTAGTAAAGAGGGAAAAAGAGGGGGTAACCCTGCCAATGGAACAAACATAAGAAAATTAAATAATCTGTTTAATAAGATAGGGATTAAAGACCTGGGTTATTTTGGATGTCCTTTCACTTGGTCTAATCAGCAAATAGGGAATGATATCATAAAGGAAAGACTGGATAGAGGAATAGCAAATAGTCATTGGATCACTAAATTCCCCACTGCTAGTATTAGGCACTTGAACAACTCTGGCTCTGACCACTTTTCTATTCTGTTAAACACTGACATCCCTAACCAGGATGGTTTTAAACCTTTTAAATTTTTTGGTCTTTATGAAGAAGAAAAAAAATATAGAGATATAATAAAAACCTCCTGGGAAACTAGAGTTCAAGGTTCCCATGCCTTTGTTCTGGTTAACAAATTGGTTGAAGTCAAAAGATAAGTTAGTCTCTGGAATAGAAATTATTTTGGAAATATAAAGAATAATATTTCTTTTTTAAATAGAAAAATGCATATTATTCTCAGTCGTCCAAATGTCAGACAAGATGACCCTGAACTACTAGATACTAAACTTGAAATACAAAAACTCCATGACTATGAAGAAGAATTATGGAAAATAAAAGGAAAAGAAAACACTATATTTTTAAGAGATAGAAACACCCACTTCTTTCATCAAAATGCTATCATAAGACAAAGATGTAATAGAATTTTAGGTCTCTATGACAACATTAACACTTGGGTGGAAGGTAGAGAAAAAATTTCCAATTGTCTTACCTACCATTTCGAAACTTTGCTAACTACTTCTGCTCCTAGAATTAATATTGATATTGTTAATCTCATCCCTACTTCCATAACTGAATTGGACAATATTAAGTTTATGGAACCCCCCAAGGAGTTTGAAATACATGAAGCTCTTTTTGGTATGTTACCTAACTCTAGCCCTGGCCCTGATGGGTTTCCAGCCTGTTTTTTTCAAAACAATTGGAACATTGTCAAAACTGATATTATCGACACTGTTAAAGCTTTATTTCAAAGTGGGCACATGTTAACTAAGCTTAACCAAACTTTTATTTCCCTGATTCATAAAGTTTTACACCCTGCTGGCCCAGGTGATTACAGGCCTATAAGCCTATATAATATAACTTATAAAACAATTTCTAAAGTTATAGATAACAGATTGAGACCCCTTCTATAAAAATTGATATCTCCTTATCAATCAGACTTTGTCAAGCAAAAACTTATCTCAGACAACATTCTTGTTTCTCATGAGATAATCCAAGCTATGAGGAAAAAAAATGAAAAGTATGACTGATTTCATGGGGTTAAAAATTGATATGTCTAAAGCGTTTGACCGGGTTGAATGGGACTTTCCCATTGCCATATTAAAGAGAATGGGTTTCTGTGTTGGCTGGTGTAACCTAATTCTTCAATTCATCAGCACCAATCACTCAGCTATTCTGGTCAATGGAGTCCTATGCAAACCGTTTAAACCTTCTCGTGGGTTAAAGCAAGAGGACCCCCTGTCCCCTTACCTCTTCATCCTCTGTATGGAGTCATTTTCAAGGATTTTATCGGATGATGAGAATAAGGGTCTCATTTCTGGTTTCAAAATTATTAAGAATTGCCCCTCTATGAGTCATCTATTATTTTCCGATGACTGCCTAATTTTTTCTAAAGCCAACACTGATCAAAGTAAGAATCTTCTGAAAATTTTGGAAGATTATGGGAGCACATCTGGTCAGATGATAAAATTTTTTACATCTGGCATCTTTTTCACTTCACATATCTCCAATAGTTCTGGTAGAAACATCATAGATATTCTCAAGGTTAAAAAGATCATACTAGATGATAAATATCTTGGAGGACCTTTATTCACCAATAAATCTAAAATTGCTTGTTTTGATAACTTGACTGAAAAAATGGGAGGTCGACTCAAGGGTTGTAAATGTGAGTCTATGTCTCCACCAGGGAGAGGGATAATGGCCAAATATGTTCTTGAATCTATACCCATCTATAGTATGTCCACTTTTATCCTCCCTAAAACCACCACTACTAGAATTGAAAACACTATAAGAGACTTCTGGTGGGGTAAACTAGGTCCAAAAAAGGGGTTATATATAAAAGGGTTGGAGAGGTTTATGTAAAAGTAAAGAGAAAGGTGGAAATGGGATGAAAAAAATTGATCTTATGAATTTGGCCTTAATAACTAAAAATGGGTGGAGATTATTTAAACAACCTAACTCTATTTTTTCTAGAACTATGAAATGGAAGTACTTCCCTTTCTATAATCCCTTTTGTGCTACATGAAATGAAGGATCTTCCTGGACTTGGAAAGGTGTTCATAAAGGTCTATTAATCCTCAATTTTTTTAGCATATGGGAAATTAGTGACGTTAAAATGGTCCACATCTAGGATGATAAGTGGATCCCAGATGAGGATGGTAACCCCATAAACGTACCAAGACTAGGAAGTAGTAGTAACTATAAAGTGGTTAATGATCTGATGTGTGATTCTAGGTGGAATGTTGAGGCGTTAAACAACCTGTTTGAATGGGATATAGTGGCTAGAATTCTCTCTATTACTCCTAACACCAATAGAAAAGACACCCTGAGATGGATTGATAACCAGAGGGGTGAGTTCACTAGTAAGTCACTGTATGATCTCCTTGATGGAAAGAAAATCCAACCCACAGATCATTTGGCTAAGAATATTTGGAAGTTGAATGTGCTACCTAGAATCCATTTCTTCATCTGGAAAATGAAAAACAACATTCTCCCTTTCAATAATCAGTTAGCTAGATATAGCATTCACATAAACCCTCTTTGTCCCATATGTAACAATTTTAATGAAACTGGAGAATACTCTCTCATGAATTGCTCTTTCACTAGAGATGTTTGGGCTCATTGTCACTTAAACCTTGACATTGCTTGTCATGGCTCTAACAATCTTTCTGAATGGTGTAACAGTTGGTTTGTGAACAATTATAATATACCTCAGTAGTAATCTCGGGCAAGTGTCTGTTCTAATATATGTTGGTTTGTTTGGAAGGCTAGGTGTGATGCTGCTTTTGGAAAAGCTAAACCTTTCCCTTCTCACACAACCAATTATATTCTAACTCATATAAATGATGTATATACTCATCAGTTTAGGAAGTATCCCACCCCAAGGACTAGAATGATAGCTAACTATATTCAAAATTCTAATACTCGTGTTTCATTTGCTTATTTGTCTATAATAGATAAAGTAACAGACCTAACAGGAATTGGTGTCTCTATTATAGACTCCTCAGGGGATATCATTGGCAAGAGAAAAAGGTGTGCCAGAGCTCATGGAAAAGAAGAAGGAGATATCCTAGCAGCACAGGAAGATCTGTACTGGGCCTCTGAACTCAACTGCAAAACTTTCAATCTCTTAGGAGGTAACTCAAACATCACTAATACACTGAAAGGAGGAAACAGAACAACAAACTGGAGAACTGACCAAAGAATGGACCATCTTATTTTAAAGTTTAAATATTCTTGACAAATATTTTGTAAAGCTATTACTAGCACGATCCTACCAGAACTTCTTAGTCTTGCTTTAGAAGGAGGGAAAATATTAAGTCCTCAATCCTGGGAGGCACCTTTGTTATCTGCACTTTGTGCCTAATCTGCTTTCTTATCTATAAAAAAAAACCAGGGCCAGTGACGCGCAAAGGTGGCGCTACACTATAAAGGACATTGGCTAAGTAATGAAGCTTATTGGCCGACACAGTGAGGCTTCATTAAGGGAAATGAAAGGCAAAGCCAAAGTGATAATATGCAACATGCGATGCTGTCATTAGGATAGTATGAGACTCAAATTAAGAGAGTTTATGTAACGTTAAGGCTTTGTTCAAGAGGAACAAGTGTATATAAGTCCCTCAGTGGTAAAGTTTTGTATTTCTTCTCTTTGAGGAAATAAAGTGAGTTGATTATGTCATGTTCTAAGTATTCTTGGTTGACTGATCTTTGCTGGTAATGCATGGAAATGTTTGAGTGCTTTATGGTAAGCATTTGAGAAGTTAAGAGAAGTGAAATTAGGCTAAAACACTTCCGATATAGAACTAAAGAGCTGGTTGTTTGAAATTGTGCAAACTTATAAGTCTGAAGTGTAGGTGGGTGACGCTTTCTTCACGGAACCACTGTGCTTCCGGGTTACACTTTCGCAGAAATTTGCAAGAAACATTTGGGGGTGTGAAGTTCAGGTATGAGAGATATGTTTGGTATACAGTTCAAGTGTAGTTGTTGGATAATACACTGGTACTTCTTTTTTTCTTAAGCTATTTTCCTGTGAAAAAGTAAGTGGCGCATTATATTCAGAAAATTTGCATTAGAAATGAGTTCTAATGGCACTATGATCGACGAAGAACTACCGGGTACATTTGATCAATTAGAGGAGTGCGGTGATCTTGCGGAAATATGACCATATATAGACATAGGTTGTGATGGCTTGATATTCCTCTTGTTTCTAAAGAAAATGGCAGGTCAGATCTAGTTAAAAAAAATAACATCAGATTGGTTTAAATAATTTGACGAAAGGTTAGGTGCAGTGGAGGAAAAGGTATCTGATCGATGCAACCTTCTTCAATTGAGAAACCAATGCTGAAGTGACTGAATTGAAGGGACAATTCAGTGATGTGAAGACCATACTAACAGGACATGCGAAGAAAAAGTCTGAGGAGATGACAAGCCTTCGAAAGTTAATTATTGATGGCATGTTTGCAGGGGAAAACGTGAATGGAGAAATCTCTAATGGAGTCTCCGATCCAAGAATTTACGCTGGTTCCAGAAATGCAATAAAAATTGGGAATTTCTTGTATGACGTTGAGGCGAACATAACTAGGGAAGGACAAATGGTAACTCTCGTAGGAAATTACCTAGGTGGTGATGCAAAGGTTTAGTAGAGAACTATGATGTAAGAAGATGAAGCCACTGGTTATGCCAATCCTATGTCTTGGAATAACATGAAAGAAGGACTGAGATATTAGTTATGGCCGAGCAATGGTGCTTGGTACGCAAGATAAAGTTTGCGTAGACTAAAAATAACGGGTACACCACATGCATATGCTGAAAACTTCCTTGCATTAGTGCAGGAAGTGCGTGGAATGAGTGAAGAAGATCAGATGTTCCAATTTCTGTCTGGCGCGAATTCCTTATAGTTATTGTTGAACTCAAGAAGTGAAAAATTCAGAGTATCCATGGATATTCAAGCGATAAGAGAGCTTACCAGTTGCACAACAACTGAAGATGCGCAAAGCTGTGAAGGTAAGGACAACGGAAAGCAAAAATATATAGGCAATAATCGCAAGCATGAGCCAAAGAAATATGAACTATTCCCTTCATCCCGAATGTATAAGGGATATTTCATTTACAAGGGCTTACACTTTTCTAGAAGCTTTCCACTCAAGTAAAAACTTAATGCATCAGTTGGCGATGACTATGGGAGTCATTCTAGCAAGACTTGTGAAAGCCGAAGTTATGGTACGAGGACTGTTCCTCATTTTGACAAAGGCAAAAACTAAGCTAGAACAAGAAGGAGTGTTGTTGTCTCCATTGGAAACACTTTGGAGAAAAAACAAAAGTGTTTTCTGAGATTTTTTTTATGTAACTTTAGTTGTTTGTTGTTGAAAACTATGTGTGTATATTTTGAGTTGTACACACTTTATTTGAGTCTTCATGTTTGTATATACTTTTTTAGGGTAAGCAAGTTGCTTTGTTAATGAAGTTTTAGCTTTCCAAAATGATCGGTAGATCAAGCATGTAAACATGGTCTTATTATGTAAGAGAAGTAATGAATGAAGGTGTTTTCGTTTATAAATTCTTTCCTCTTTATTTACGATATAAATCTAGTTCATGGGGAGACGTTGCGATAGCATACTTAACCTAATGTATGCAATGGCGAGATAAGTTTAAAGGTAATAAGATAATCATAATACACAAGTCCTAGTTGATTCAAAAATGATATTATTGTTTAGGGATTGCAATATGGCACGACGCCAAATGGGAAGCGACAATGCAAGCAATACAACAATAAAGAAATCATATCATCAACGAGCATGAGTTGGGTAGAACTCATGGTCTAGAGAAAAACACACACTTTCCAGGAGATATAGCAATGCAGTTCAAAGAAATAGTTGGACACATATTGTCTTTGAAGGCATGGCGCATGGACAACTAAAAGGTTAGCTATGTTATGCCAAAAGATAGTCAGTCACAGTTATATGGGTTGTGCAACTCAATAGTTTTTCTTTAGCGAGTTAGGCAAAGAAAACTCCCAAGTTTCTGATTTGGGTATGCAAGATAGCCTAAGTATAGAGAGTTTATGCTTAGTGTCCAAATTCAGAGAAATGAGTCCTAAAATGATTTTTCCATGATCAGAATTTTACGAGGCATGAAGTGTAAGATACATGTGTTTTATACAAAAGAAACACCTATGCAATTTGCGACGTGCTTAACGGAGGGCATGAAGGACAACAATCCAAGGAAGGTGCCAGCAAAATTGATTAAAATTGAAGGCCAAGTCGTTTATAAGTCCTTATCATGTTGAGTTAGATGCAAAAGGCAAAATCGATAGGCGAAAGGATATGTCAATGATCGTAGTGATCAGGTTGAGAAGAATCATTTTGTCCGTATACTTAGGCGTAAATGATTTAAGTGGAATTCAGGCCCAATTTAGTGGAATTATCTAAGAAGAATTTCAATTTTGTATTTGAGTATTGATGCATGATTTGAGTAGTAGTTGAAGCGTAGAGAATGATGCGGAGAAGTGGCTCAAGTACATGAGATCAATGACAAAGAAGTAGAGCTAAGTGTTGCTGATGCTAAAGCGTATAAGTTGGCTAGAGGCGTTTTGCAAAATCTACCAATGATTGCTGAATTTCAAAAAAGGTTTTAAAATTACATGTCGCGAAGTGAAGACAAGTATAGTGTTTATATTGTGTCGCGTTCAACGAGGACGTTGAACAGATTAGGTGGTGGAGGTCTATAAACTTCCAGAAAAGTGATGCACAATGATTACGCGTTACAACATTACCGACCAAGTCAGTAACGCGTAAGGATGGCGCAAAACTTCATAGACTGTCAAGTGCTGAGATAGCAAGACCCTACAGGGCCAGTGACACGCAAAGGTGGCGCTACACTTTAAAGGACATTGTCTAAGTAATGAAGCTTATTTGCAGACACAATGAGGCTTCACTGAGGGAAAGGAAAGGCAAAGCAAAAGTGACAAGATGCAACATGCGATGTTGGCATTAAGGCATATCCCTGGAATTGAGTTGGCCCAAACTCAAGGATGATGAAATAAGGTAGAATAGGCAAAGAGTTGGTCTATTCATTATTTTAAGGATGGCCAAATATTTATTCATGCAAACAATCTAGTAATGCAAGAGTGGCATTGCTATTTTCGAGCAAATTGGCTAAGCGGAGCATATGACACAAAAATAACCAGAATGAACTAAAGAAGTGGCCGAGATGATTGCAGCGCAGCATTTGTGAAATATGAAGGCCAAGTTTAGAAAAGCGCAACATTTATGCAATAAGGAGGCCAAGTTCAGTAAAGCACAACATTTGTGCAATACGGCTCAGATGACGGTTAAATATTGGTTATTGGCTTCACAAGCATATCAAAGGCGCGAGACAAGGTAGAACGGTTATAAAGTAAGTTTATAAGTGTGAGAGAGTGTTCATAACTTCTAGAGAATGGGTGTTGGATTATGGAGTGAGTTTGAAGAGAAACTGGCCAAGTTAGCACAGTTATAGGTGATTATGGAACTGATTTATGGGACAGATGGTTGTCCCATGCGTGTGCAACGGTTGTGCAAGATTTTTGGCTAGTCACTAAGGGAAAAATATACATTGACAACCCCCCAGAAGGGTTGTAGTAGGACAATGACAACACTTTCCTGTAGGTTGCGGTACGGGGGGGGGTGTGGAAGGTACATGACTTGCTATAACCATCAGCTAAGAGTCGTAACCGTAGTTGTGGTTCAAGTTTGGGATACCCCTTTCTTCAGTTGTGATTATCTTTCTATTTTTTTTGAAAGCCTAACCCAACTCCTATTTATATTTTAAGACTTGATTTCATAACCTTTAATCTGTGTACTAAAATTCTATAACACAACTTCCCTAATGGTTGTCAATAGCACTATTACTATACTTGTTATAGTGGTTGAGAAATCTTGCACAACTTATTTGTATTGTTATACTTTCTTTCACAACCTTTGTCTAGTGTAGTCATAATATCTAACACAACATCCTTAAAGGTTGTAATATTTGAAGTAACAACTTATGTATTCAGTAGATGAATGTGTAACTACAACTTTTGTTAGAAGTTGTGTGCATAAGACTATTTTGAAAAAAATATATATATAACTGAAACCAATTGCCGAAAGTATTTCACATTCACATTAACCTGCCAGTGTAAGACATTAACATTCATTCAAGTTAACCTGCTAGTGTTAAACACACATATTCAAAAAATGGCAGTGATATAAATGTTTGTCACCAAAAGTTAAGTTTCATGAACATTCGGCCGCATCACTAACATACTTGAACTCTGTATTTGTCATGTAGACATGAGCATCATCCACATGAGCAGTAATCACACACACAATGTAGGATCCGAAACCTATTGGCATCCCATGTATCATCTGTTGTGGATTTGTTTCACCATTTTCCGCATCATCCACCACCTCACCATCCTTTTACCAACTTAGTAACCGCTATCCTTGTACCAACTTAAGAAAACTACCCTTCGAAAAATTACCCTGCAATTGCAAACCAAATGCCAAACTTTAACAAGGAAATACATTTCATTATAGCAAATATGTAACATGTTATAATTAGGTAATGATCTTATAGAACAACAAATAATAATTTTAACCCACAATGTGCATTGTTCATATTCACCATTAGACGTTTAAAAATCACAAGTGAGTAAGAAAAGATTTGGATACAATTTAGATGACATGCCCAATTGAATTCAAGCATGTAAATATTTACCATCTAACCACCACCAATGGTTACCGAGCAACTTGCCCACAACACCAAATATCTACTTTCTATTCTCTAGCCTTGTAAAATACAATCTCAATGAAACAAAAGCAATCCTTCTTAACTTCAGTCGCAGTCTCAATCGCTTCCACCAACTCTTCCTTACATTGAACCTGTAGTCATCACACAGGCATAAAAGTTAATAAGTTTGTACCCCTACAAGTTACAACAGCCGTACAATTTCAATCTCAACACAAGAAAACTATAAAGTCCCAAATGGGAAGCCAGTCGTACTTTGGTGATCCAACATTTTATATCACTATTATGAATAGAATCAACTAAGGTAGTTTAGTTCCATTTCTTAATCACATTGTAAGGTACATCATGGATCTCAAATTCGATGGTGTACCCACCGTTATTTATCAGGAAGATGATGGTGTTCTGCTCACACCTCAACATTATTGATATCTCTTGTGCAGTTACCTGGAAACTTCCATCACCAATACAAGCAATCACTCACTTATCCTTTGCAGCCTGAGCATACCCAAGTGTTGCACCAACTGACCAACCAATTTACCCATAATTCATTTGGAATTCATACCTAAAGCAATAACACTTACTTAGATATATATAAGTCGGAAAAGGATTAGACTTTAAATCAATGACCCAGAAAAAATAAACATAAACATCACTACAAAGAAGAAAAACAGGAAATATTAATGTAAGGAAAGCATAACAGACCTGAAGAGCGCGACAAATATTATGACAAGAAACTCCAGTCCTACTAGCAGCATCAGGACCATAACTAGATGAAATTAAGTCTTTCCAAATATATGACAGACCAACCCATCTTTCGATGACCTGTACCAATAATCTTTTCCAATTCCGATAACTTAGCTTATTGTTTCAATTCAGAATCAAACCAGTTTCTTGTCCTTCATCAACTGATCCCTACTTAGCCTTTTGTACCCTCCATATTCATTCACCTAAGCATACATTTTAGCTTCAATTTCAGTAGCTCATGCCTTTACATTGAGTGTCACCATTTAACACTTGTATTTCCAACTGCAGCTCTAGCACCATGTACCATTCCTTGTATCTCATCACCAATTCTTTCATTTTATTGCACCACCACCTCAGAAAACATCACTACCATCTGAAGCTTCCTTGCAACAACTGCAATTATCATCTTCTAATCACCACAGATACCTTGTAATCATCTTGAACATGTTCATTCTCCAGATCCCTGCATCTTGAACTCACTCTCGATCAACTCAGCACAAACCATTTCCTCACCAACGACATATCCTGCACTAATACAATTTTATCTTTTGTAGCTTCACAACCACCTAGTCCATGATAAAAACTCACAGAGAACGAAAAAAATTACCTACAACTTGAATTACACGGCACCTTCAGTTCAGCTATAGCAACAACCATTTCCATGTAATGGCATTCTTCCAACTCAAACCCTCAATATATTGCCTGGAGATTCCCTGCAATAAACATTTTAAGGGCATCAATACACAAAGAAAGTTATCATTAGAATATGGTGTTTGACTTACTTTCTTCCGATAAGTCTATTGATATCAAAGACAGTTCTAATTAGATTATCCGCATGTTGATTCTTTGCAGCCTCACCGAACAAACATTCACCATTAGTAAACGCGACCCATGATGTACCTTCATTCCCTCCATCCATTTGAGTTTCCTGATCATTTTCAACTTTAGTAACGGCATGGATATTATTAAACTTTTTCAGTTTCAGCAACATTGATATGTCATCACTTGAGGCATTCTCTTCTTGAGCAGCCATAACTTATAGCCAATAATTACCCATGTAAAAGATGAGCCAATGATTTCCATTATATAACTACTACATGATACATCATAACTAGGAAACCAAATGTCCTTCACATTGATGGTTTGTGCACTCACTAGGGAGTATCTCAACAGGGCATCACTTCAATCATCTCTATTTATTTCTTGACCTAACAGAACCTCTAAGTATTAATGTTGTTATTGATAGTGAGAGAAGATTTAAACTCAGTTGAGTGTTGAAATCATGAACATCTCCATCAGCAGCAAACCTATCTTTTAAATCATCCATTTTTTGTATCTCTCCATCTTAGTTACATCTCTTGCATCTTCCTCTTGCTCTCTGAGCCATCACTCTCATAATTCTAACCATAGCGAAATCCATAACCTTGTGCTTTCATGCTTACCACCACTCTCATCTCAAACCCATGATAATCACCATGCCTTTGCTAAGATCAATTTCTTCTCGGATTCAATAGAAAAACCTAAATCTGAACCATTCTCTTTTGTTCATCTCCAACAATTTTTTTCAACAGATTCCGAAAATTGAAGCTTGCAACCTACAAGAACACCTCATACAGAACCTAATTAACCCTTGATACTAATTTGATAAAGCATAACCTTCACCTAATTTTTGTCAGAGACGAAGAAATTCTGATTTTTGAAACCCTAATTTTTCATCAATCTACTGAAACCATGATTTCTTAATCTCCCTGTCTCTCTTTATGAATAATCATTAGAACTCTGTAGATCCATACAGAAGAAGTAAATATCAACAACGTATTAGATTTTCAGAAGAAAAGAGAAGAGAGGGAGAGTCGGAGGTGCAGGCTGACAAAGAAAAGGGAGACGGAGAGGAAGAAAGAAAGAGAAAAATAGATAGGAATTAGAGTTTGAGTGGTTGAGGGAGGGTTTGGTGATAAAACCAAGAATGGGCGGACCACGTTTCGTTTGCACTACAAGAAACTTAATATATTGCAACACCCTATAATTGTGGCATAAACCCCTATTAGTGTCGCGATAACCTATGTGGCAAGAAGTCCTTTTTGCAACACCAATTTTATTGCTGCAGCAAGAGATTATACTTTTTTGCCACACTCTTTTTATATTGTTGTCACAGTTGTGTGGCAAAAATTTCATTTTGCAGCACTAAACTATATCTTTTAGCTGCAGCTGAAAAGTAATGTGACTAAAAATTTACTTTTGCAACACCTATATTAAAGGTGTGACAATATATGGTGTAGCAATAGCTATACTCTCTTGTAGTGTTGATCGACTCATACAGATTAAGAAAAGATCTTGACGGTTGAGATTGTATTTGAGATGCTCTTACGTATTAAGAAGCATGTGTGTTTCTTTTTGTGCTAATAAGAACTCATGTATTTGGTTTTATTATCAACCTTCGACACGAAAAAAAATCCAAAAAAAAAATATTAATAAATTTAAAACGTTGTTATCGACATTCTGATATAAAACAAATCCCAAAAAAATGTATAAAAATGAATCGGGGAAATGAAAAATGAAGGTGGTTAAGGATAGTAAAACAAACATCAATGTGTTTAGAGCTCCATTGAAAATTTTGACCAAGACAAGGAGGTGATTGAGAATAATATGAACTTTCTAGCTTCAAATGTGGTTCAACGGCATACATACCATGAACTCTCAGTGTCCGAAGTGGTTTTTAACTCCAAATTTAGCAGGCTCGTAAATATGGAGCTCTTGTGTCACCTATAGCTTCAAGTGTGGCTCAACGACATACGAACCATGAACCCACAGTGTATGAAGTGGTTTTAACTCCAAATTTAGCAGGATATATCATAGAAACTCGTAAAGACAGAGCTCTTGTGTCACTTCTATCGGGATATTCTTCGAAACCTTAAACACATTCTTTTTTGGAATCTTCGAGACTTAACCTAGCTCCAAGATCGAAACCTGGACCTAGTGGACTACTTTAAGACAAAAACTTCAAAAGAACGATGAATCCATCGATTCATATGTAAGATTCAATCATAATATTCCACGAAACCTCGAACACATCCCTTTTTGGGAACTTCGAGACTTAACCTGGATCCGAGCTCGAAACCTGGCCCTGAGCGGACTGCTATAAGTCGGAAACTTCGAAAGAACGATAAATCAAAACCATTCATATGTAAGATTCCATCAGAATATTCTCAGAAACCTTAAACAAACCCTTTTCTTGCGACTCAGAGAAAGAAAGTGGCTCCAAGCTTTAAACCTAGACGGGAGTAGACTAATTTGAGTCAAAAACTTCGTAAAAATGATGAATCCGACCGTTTACAAATAAGATTCCATCAGAATATTCTCTGAAACCTTAAATAAACCTTTTTTTGGCGATTCCGAGAAAGAAACTGGCTCCGAGCTCGAAACCTAGACGCGATTGGAATATTATAAGTCGAAAACATCGTAAGAACGATGAATCTACCCATATATAAGTAAGATTCCATCAGAATATTCCCCAATGCCTTAAACACATCCCTTTTCATCAACTTCGATATTGAACCTAGATCCGTGCTCGAAACCTGGTCGCGAGTGGACTATTATAAGTCGGAAACTTCGTAAGAACGATGAATCCACCCATTTACAGGTAAAATTTCATCGGAATATTCCCCGAAACCTTAAATACACCCATTTTCGTCAACATCGATATTGAACCTAGCTCCGAGCTCGAAACCTGACCTCGAGTGGAATAATATAACTCCAAAACCTCCTAAGAACGACGGATCCTCCCATTTACAGGTAATATTCCAACAGAATATTTCTCAAAACCTTATACAAGCCCTTTTTCGTCAATTTCGATATTGAACCTGGATCCGTGCTCGAAACCTGGCCGCGAGTGGACTACTATAAGTCGGAAACATCATAAGAACGATGAATCCACCCATATATAAGTAGGATTCCATCGAATATTCCCGAAAACCTTAAACACACCTCTTTTCATCAACTTTGATACTAAACCTGGCTCCGAGTTCGAAACCTGGCCAAGAATGGAATACTATAAGTTGGAAACTTCGTAAGAACGATGAATCAATCCATTTAAAGGTAAGATTTCTTCGGAATATTCCCCGAAACCTTAAACAAACTATATTCTGCCATATTGTATACATACCCTGGCTCCGAGGTCGAAACCTGGCTGGGAGTGGACTACTATTAGTTGGAAACTTGGTAAGAACGATGAATCCATCCATTTACAGGTAATATTCGTTCAGAATATTCCCCGAAAATTTAAACAAACCCTATTATGGCATATTGTATGCATACCCTGGCTCCGAGGTCGAAAACTGGTCGTGAATGGACCACTATAAGCCGAAAACTTGGTAAGAACGATGAATCCATCCATTTACAGGTACGATTCCTTTGGAATATTCCCCGTAACATTAAACAAACCCAATTTTGGCATATTGTATGCATACCCTGGCTCCAAGGTCGAAACCTGGATGTGAGTGGACTACTATAAGTCGAAAACTTGGTAAGAACGATGAATCCATCCATTTACAGGTAAGATTCCTTCGGAATATTCCCCAAAATTTAAACAAACCCTATTCTGGCATATTGTATGCATACCCTAGCTTCGAGGTCGAAACCTGGTCATGGATGGACCACTATAAGCCGAAAAGTTGGTAAGAATGATGAATCCATCCATTTACAGTTACGATTCCTTCGTAATATTCACCAAAAGTTTAAACAAACCCTATTTTGGCATATTGTATGCATAACCTGTCTCCGAGATTGAAACCTGGCCCTGAGTATACCATTATAAGACGGAAACTTGGTAAGAACGATGAATCCATCCATTTACAAGTAAGATTCCTACGGAATATTCCCTGAAATTTTAAATAAACCCTATTCTAGCATATCGTATGCATAACCTAGCTTTAAATGTGGTTCCAGGGTATACGAACTATGAACCCTTAATGCCCGAAGTGGTTCTCACTCCAAATTTAGCAGGATATATCATAAAAATTCTTAAAGATGAACCATTTACAGGTAAGATTCCATCGGAATATTCTTTAAAAACCTGAAACAAACCCTCTTTTGGATATTTCTACCCAATCTCGAAACTCCTAAATTTCTAGAATTTAGTGGGGGATGTTAGAGAAAATAGTTTTTAGGAGAAGTGAGAAAAAATTAGCAGTATCGGAGACCAAAATAATTTTTATCAGAAGTGAGAATTTTTTTTCAGAAATAAAATTTAGTAGAAGTGAGAAAAATATAGCAGAAGTGTTTATACCTCTACGACAACTCTTATAAAGGTTATGAATAGTGATGACATTTTTTTTTAACAAAAGTGAGAAAAATTTAGCAGAAGTGAGATTTTTTTTTAGCAGAAGTGAATAAAATTTAGCCGAAGTGAGCAGAAGTGTTTATACCTCTACGAAAACTCTTATAAAGGTTGTCAATAGTGATGACAAAAAAATTTAGCAGAAGTGAGAAAATTTAGCAAAAGTGGTAAATTTTTTGTAGAAGTGAATAAAATTTAGCATAAGTGAGAAAAATTTAGCAGAAGTGTTTATACCTCTACGACAACACTTATAAAGGTTGTGAATAGTGATAATAAAAACACAAAATGACCAATATTGTGAATCCAAAAGGATGGTTGATGACTTGTACTATCACATAGTAGACTTCGATACTGAACCTGACTCGGAAAATTTTGTCGTAAATTTTGCAGAAGTGAAATTTTTTTAGCAGAAGTGTATAAATTTTTGCAGAATTGAAAAAATTTAACCATCCGTTACAAAAATTTAACAGAAGTGTATTGTCATTGTAGATGGCTGTGGTTGTTTACAAAGAAGGCTTCGCGCAGTTTGCGGCTCAGGTGACTGAGCCTTATTTTTGAACATCAAATTTTGTTATTACAACTCTGATAAAGGTCATCAAAGGTTGACATGAAGTTGTTATAAAAAAAAAAACTACAAACCTTATAAAATTGTGATTGTGTAGTCATGGTTAATGGTGTCGACTTGCACCAAGGAGGCTTAGGATCAAATCACTGCAACCTCATTTTCCAACATCCTATATTTTTACTTAACAACTAATATAAAGGTTGTTATACATTGACATAACAAACTTGTGAAGTGTAAGGATGGTTGATGGGTTATACTAACGCATAGTCGGTTCATGTTCGAATCCTCTCAACATTATTTTTTATTATCATATTTTGGTTGTCTTCAACAACTCTTATAAAGGTTGTTATACATTTCCATTTAAAATAAAACGAACAAAAGGACATAAACCCAAAAATATGAAGTGTAAGGATGGTTGATAAGTTAGACTAACGCATGGAAGGTTCATGTTCGAATCCCATCAACACTATTTTTTTTATTTTCATATTTTGGTTGTCTTCAACAACTCTTATAAAGGTTGTTGTACATTTTCATACAAAAATATCACAAAAACCCCAAACTTGTGAAGTGTAAGGATGGTTGATGCCAACTCTTTTTCTTAAAGAGTTGTCGTTTTTTTTTGTTTTCGCAACCCTTTGGTTCTAGAGGTGGGTAGTGATGCCATTCTACAACATTTCATTTGAAAAAGGTTGTAAAACATGGGACGTACTACAACCTTTAACAAAAGGTTGTATTTTTCCAGTTGTAGATGTATATTTTTCCTGTAGTGACTAAAGCTGCTGTATAAATAATCCTAAGGAATAAGAAAATCAACAGGCTTACATAGGAGAGTGTGAGACTCAAATTGAGAGAGTTTTTATAAGGCTAATGTTTGGTTCAAGAGGAACAAGTCTTTGTAAGTCCCTAAGTGGGCAAGTTTTGTTTTCTTCCATTTGATGCAATAAAATGAGTTAATTGTATCATGTTCTAAGTGTTCTTGGATGACCAATTGTTGTTGGAAATGTATGGCAATATTTGAGTGCTTTATGGTAAGCATTTGAGAAGTTAACAGAAGTGAAAGAAGTCTAAAATACTTCCGCTGTAGAACTAAAGAGTTGGCTATTTGCATTGGTGCAAACTTATAAGGTTGAAATGCAGGTGGGTAAAGCTTGATTCACGGAACCACTGTGTTGTCGGGTTACACTTTAGCAGAATATGCAAGAGGCATTTGGGGGTGTGATAATAGGGATGGCCATGGGACGGTTATGGGGAGGGTATGCCAACCCCAATCAATTTCCTTTTAGTAAAAAAATACCCATACCCACTCCATTATCTGTATGAATTGGGACGGTAGGGTATGGGGAATACCAGCCATATGGGGCGGATTTTTTTATGGGTTACCCATAATATTAAGTTAATATATGATCCAAACTACAATAATGACTTAAAAAAAAAAACGGATTCGAAAATATTGCATGAAAAGGTTCTCCTTAAAACGAGTAAAGAAAATAATTTCTCTTATATGATCACTATGACCGGTGGTCTTTGTACTTCTAATTAATTCCTCATTATTAAACATTTCTCACCATGTTAACAGTCTCATCATCTGCTTCAATTTTCTTATATTAACTTATTGATTATGTGTCTGATCAGTTATCAATACCAAGCAGTAAAAGTGATGAACGAATAAGAACCATCAAGAATATATTTCTTGAGAAACTTTTTATGGGGTTCAAGTAATTCTAAAAAGAATAGAAGCTGGGTTTCTTAGTCTAGAGTGGCATTTCCTAAAGCTATAGGGGTATCAAAATCAAGAACTTGCATCTTGTTAATAAAGAATTGCATGCGAAATGGATATGGCGATACGGTGTTGAGAAGTACGCCCTTTGGAGAAGAATTATTAATCAAAAATTTGGTGGTTCGGTAGAACCTGTTTTTCATTTTTTAGCGAGAAAGTATGTATGTCGCAGTTTATGATCTGGAATTTTAGAGTCTAGAGAATTTGTGAAGTCGGGTATTGTTCTGTCTCTTGGCTCTGGTTTGTGCATTCATTTCTGGGAGGATATGTGGTCTGGTGAATATCCTCTCAAGCAACTCTTTCCGTCTCTCTGTCACCTTGTGAAAAAATAAGAATACAATGGTTAGTGATTTGATTTCTCTTGATGGTGTATGGAATTTCAATTTTGCATGGAATTTGAATGATGCCGAGATGTTGGAGGTCGCACATTTATTACAACTAACAGGAGACCCAGCTATGTTTTCCGCCGAAGATACAAGACATTGGAGATATCGGGAGGATTTCTCTGTGTATAATGCGTATGAGGCACTGGAAACTGGTGGGTTATTAGCTTTTCTTGCAAAGCAACTGTGGAATTCAAATGTGCCCTTAAAAGTCTCCTTCATGGTATGGACATTGTGCTTCAGTGGCGCCCCTACTTTCGATTATCTTTATAACGCGGGTATGGTGCAATATCCTACTTGTGTATTCTATGGTAATTCCGTGGCGACAAATAAACATCTTTACCTTCATTGCAAGTTTGTGTTTGATATTTGGTCGTATTTTTTTGATAGTTTTGAGATCAAATGGGTCTTAGCAAAAAATTTAAGCTCAAATTTATGGTAATGGGGTGACAAGATCGGGAAAAATTCTAAAATTAGAATACAAAAAATATGGAGTATTTTTCCTTTCTCCATATGGTGGTGTATTTGGAGAGAAAGAAATGCAAGAATTCATAATAATGTGAGTAAAGATTTGAACCAGTTGATAGTCAATATCAACTGTTTGATGTTCAACTTGGGTTTGAAGTCGGAGATTTCGCAGGTTTATCTTTGTCTACTCTGTTATCTCCTCTCCTTTAAAAGACTAAGTCATATGAGCTCCAACGTTGCACGGTGATTGTGACACCCCTTCAAATTAAATTAGATAAAATCTTTCAATTAGAGCAATTATGGAGAGGACAAGTGGTAGAATTCTATTAGTCGAGACATTAAAAACGGGATTACACTCGGTTTACTCCCTCTATTTAATTGGCCGTTAATAACACCGTTAGGGAAAACGTAGGTATACAAAACTTATATGAGCATTTACACCTAATTAATAACTTAAACTCGGTTTACACCAAAATCTTTGACGGTACCTCGGTTATCATCTTCTCCTCTTCTTTCTTTTTCTTATTCCTTCTTCTTTTTATTTTCTCTCTTTCCCCTGTTCTTCTTCTACGATTGCTTTGAGAATCAAAAACTAAGAGTTTGAAGATTGAATGAATAGAGTAAGATTGAGGAACGGGGTGAAGTTAATTAGATGTTGTAGCTGTTCTGGGGGAAGAATTGAGCAATTAGGATGAACTGATTTAGTTAAATAAGAAGAGATTAAAGTATGGGTTTCAATGAATCTGATGTGAAGTGCAAGATTATGGGTTTGATTTCGAAGAAGAGCAGTTATTCGACCGATTAAGGAAATTGATTAGGAAAATTGAAGGATGGGTTTACGTTACCTGAAGGAATGGATTGAGATTTTGAGCCCGAATAAGGGGAGAGATGATTTAGGGACTTATCTTAGGATTTTCTGAGAACCAGAGATAATATTGAAGAATTATTGAGGGCTGGTCGAATTGAGTTAGGAGATTATTGCTGGTCTTATGGTGGATTATGAAATTAAGTTAAAATAAATCAGTTGAGCACGGCTTATTGAGGTAATTGTTCTTCTTTGTATTTTTAAATATTTTCTACAACCGAAGTTCTTATGAGGTTGAGGTTATAAATGTTTGCTTTGTATGAGATTTGGATGCATTGCAGGGAAGGATAAATATTAAATAGATCAATAGCTTCATACTGCACACATGGTGTTTGTAAAAGGCCAGAATGAATGACCAGTTTAGTTGTTAAGTTTACAATATATGTGTTACGTATAGAATACATATATATATATATATGTCCCATAGTTTTCATTCAACATTTCACTTTCAATCAGGATGATGACAAGTCGTAGAGCATTGCAAGATTGAATGTTGCAGCTGATGATGAGTACTTGGAGATGAAATTGGGATTGATTTAGAATGTCATATCGTTATGTGTGTGTTGGTATGCTTTTCAATCTAATAATTTACTCTACCTTTTCGATTGTGTTTTGGTTTGTGGTGATGGCGTTGGATTTTAGTTAAGTGGATTGAAGTTTTGATGTTGTTGTTGAAAAAGTTTATTTTGCTATTGGTTGAAGGTTTTGTGGCGGTGTTGATGATGGTGGTGGATACAGTTTTGGGTTGAGGGTATTAATTTTATGTTGTTTTGATATAATTGTGAGGAATGGCAGGTTACTTCGGGTCCTATGGTCGAATTAGGTTAGGAGATTATTGCTGGTCCTATGGTAGATTATGAAATTAAGTTAAAGTAAATCAGTTGAGCAAGGATTATTGAAGTAATTGTTCTTCTTTGTATTTTTAAATATTTTCTACAACGGATGCTCTTATGAGGTTGAGTTTATAAATGGTTGGTTTGTATGAGATTTGGATGCATTGCAGGGAAGGATAAATATTAAATAGATCAATAGCTTCATACTGCACACATGGTGTTTGTAAAAGGCCTAAATGAATGACCAATTTAGTTGTTAAGTTTACAATATGTATGTTACGTATAGAATACATATATATATATATATGTCCCATAGTTCTCATTCAACATTTCACTTTCAATCAGGATGATGACAACTCTGCAGAGCATTGAAAGATTGAATGTTGCAGCTGATGATGAGTACTTGGAGATGAAAATGGGATTGATTCAGAATGTCATATTGTTATGTGTGTTTTGGTATGCTTTTCGATCTAATAATTTACTCTGCCTTTTCGATTTTGTTTTGATTTGTGGTGATGGCGTTGGTTTTTAGTTAAGCGGATTGAAGTTTTGATGTTGTTGTTGAATTTTTTTATTTTGCTATTGGTTGAAGGTTTTGTGGCGGTGTTGATGATGGTGGTGGATACAATTTTGGGTTGAAGCTAATGTTAAGTAGGATTGACAGCGGGAAAGGGACTGTATCAGGAAATTGACATACATGAAGGAAGCTGTTCTTTAGGATCCAAGGGAAAAGGTACCTTACAGTAATTTGTTTGTCAGTTTGTGCACGTAGTTTTGTTTTTGCTAATTTGTATGGTCCATGAAAATTACTTAGATTAAATGGTTAGTAACACTGAGCTCATTATCTTAGACTTAGGTTGCAAATGCAATCCAATTGATATTCTGCATTGAATTTACATCGTAGGTGACTGTATATATGCAATAAAACATATGTTAAATATCAAGATCTTAGTTATATGCTGAGAGAGTGTATAAAGACTAAAGACTATTACTTAGTTATCTTAGAGATCATAGGGATGACTGATATTATTAGCTTAAATACTGATAGTAGTTTAGATGTACAATATATGGTACTGGGTTGAGAGAAGATTGAAAGTAGCGAGTGTACAACGTATTAATAGCGGTGTCTTCATGTGAGTGATTGAGCTGGCTTGATTTTGTTGATTTTAGGACTTCTTCCAACTATATAGGTGTCATTTTGATGGGTTGTCATAGCAGGTTACTATTAAGTATTACCCAGAGATACTACAGTGTTCTCAATGAAATATTCTTATAACTATACTTTCTTTTCTATGTCTGGATTCTTTTAACACATTTCCCATCTAATCCAAACATTTGATATTGTCCTTTGATGCATTCGACAATGGAAGACTATTACTTTGCCTCTTATTTAGCAGCAAATGGAAGCTATGAGTAGAAAATATGATCATGTTCATGGGTTAGCAAGATCTGCTGAGATTCTTTCTAACATCCACGTTTAATATCAATCATTGTCAGGCTAAGTGCCCTTGGAAAACCAAGGTACCCTTATGCCCTGGATTTGTGATTTTTGCTTATTCTTACGGTAATGTTTGGTCTCAGCCCTATAAAATATACAATTATGAGGACAACAGTAAGGGATAGTTGATGCGAAAATAGTTTATACAGGCAAGGTCTATGATACATTAGGTATGACACACGAATTTGTGGACCATTTCTTATTGCACCTCCAGTTTTGTATGTAATGAAATGGTGGTTGTATTTTTGGATTCTTGGATAAATTCTTTAAACATACACTCTGACTGAGTATGTAATATAATAACCAACTATTTTCTTACATGCAGGTGCATCAAGATTCTTTTGTCCACAAACTGGAGGTACAAGATTAACTAGAAACAATCAGATTTTTGGATAAATTGGTAAGTAAATTGAGATTCTTCTTATTGATTTGATGTGGTAATTTTTTTTTCTATAATTGAGTTGCTATGGGTTGAATATTTTTACAGTAATTGAGTTGTAGTTAAGCTTAATTTTATGTTGTTTTGATATAATTGTGAGGAATGGTGCTCTTTTGCTGATGTAGACAATATTTGCTGATGTAGACAATACTCCCGTCATAAACTTGATGCTAACTAAATTGGGTTGTCGTTGAATTTGAGTTTCTAGCGATTAATGAAGAGATAGTCAGTGAAGAAGACTGAGAGATGGCGAATGGTTGAAGATGAATTCAAAGAAGAGACAAATAGTAATATTTTGAAGAAGTGAGAACAAATGGGTTCATGCGATATGGAGTTGCTGCCAGCTATGTTGTATTAGGCGCTAGGCAAGGCGAGGCGCCCGACCTAGCGCCTAGCACCCGGGCGCCTAGGCGCGCCTTAGGCGCTCTCGGCGACCACTGTTACCATTTGTGATGTTTTTCAATTATAGCAATACGTCAGTGATTATATTAACCAGAACTCCTGGTTTTGTGTTTTCTCCTTCTGATAAGTGTTGTTCTCCATGTACTTGATGCCGGAGTTAGGAAATCGGAAATCTAGACCTTTGAAGCCCTGCCTTTTACCCGATGTCAATGTAATGAATTTCACCCTGAAAAGCTTCTAGGTAAGCACATCCTATACTGTGTTTGTTTATTCTTTTTCAGTTAATCTTCATCAATTACTGTGATTACGATATTGATTTATTACATAAAGATATGAAGAGAAGTCGGGGTATTTCTTTACTGAAAGAACAGACATACGAATGGAACCCACTGATTCGAATAAAAAATGGAGGAAGAGAGATGATGAAGAAGAATAGATAGAGATGACTATGATCTCTATATATCAATTTTGCTTTCCATATTTTTGTCATTCATCCCCTTGATTGATCCTTTTGCTTAAGGAAATAAAAATCAATTACATCATTCATTACATTTCTTACCATCTCTTGAGCGGTGATTGATAGCATAATGAAGGAAACAGAGTAATGTATTTGAGCGTTACTAAAGAAGGAAGGAAGTGGCGTATGTCAGAGAATCACGCAATGAAAGATATGAGCAATCAACGGTAGCTTGATCCGAGGAAGAGAATGTAATTTGGTTTCGTTTTCTGTTTGTAAATTTATTTTCTCTTTTATTCCGTATTGACTATAGTCT
Organism: Papaver bracteatum; assembly: GCA_023529315.1. Classification (NCBI taxonomy): domain Eukaryota; kingdom Viridiplantae; phylum Streptophyta; class Magnoliopsida; order Ranunculales; family Papaveraceae; genus Papaver; species Papaver bracteatum. The sequence continues at coordinate 118,977 of JAJJWX010002653.1, read as the reverse complement.
GTAATCATGCCTGTAATCGTGTACAGAATCCCAAATATTCTTATTCTCACTGCGTATTTTTGGGTCTTTAACAACCAAGGATTAGAACAAGATTTACGGCATTCTATGGTGTGTAAAATTTTGGCACGAAGATTACTCTTTATCTCCATATATAGGATAACATTAAGATATATCTGAATCAATTTTACATCAATCACGTAATTTTCCCGATTTTTATTTCCATAGTTTGCGTCATTGAGTAAGTTCATCAATCAATGAAACAAATTACTTTAATTATATTAGGTAATAAGAATCAATCACATCAATCACGTTAGCAGATTGATAGTATAATAACACTGAAAAAGGAGAATCAATCACATCAATCACGTTAGCAGATTGATAGTATAATAACACTGAAAAAGGAAACAGATAATATTTGCATTTATGAATTAAGTTTCATTATACTTCAAAAAAAATTGCACAGGCCATTGTCAACTGCTGCAACATGATGGCGCGTCACTGTATCTGCGTCTCCTCATTCTGCCAGTTCAATCCACTAAAAGCCTAAACCACCTGCATCAGCAAGATCCTTTGCAGCACCAGCAGTTTCTTCAAAACCCATTCAGTCATAAACCAAATATCACAGCCCATAGTTCCACCTGTTCCAGTTCAGCTGTAGGACCACCAGAGTCTCTTTGCAACCACAACAGACCAACATATCCATTCATCTTCTCTGCATCACCAGTTCCCATTCCCATTTCAGCTGCAACTTCAGTACTACCAGACCCTCAAACTCCTATGTACAGCTCCACCGGATCACAGATGCAACATCATTAGCTCCATCAATCTTTCTTGGCGCCTTTGGAGCTTAGTCTAGCGCCTAATAATTAGGCGAGGCGTTAAAAGCGCCAAAAGCGCTCGCTTTAGGCGCCGGAATGGAATATGGAGTCGCCTTGAATTCCTCGGGTGTTGTGCTGCGCTTAGTGCGCCTTTAGCGCTTAGGCGCCAAAGGAGAGCGCCTTTTATAACATAGGCTGCCAGTATCGGAATTTGATGGGTTGGTTGTGATTGTGTTTAGAGTATGGTTGTGTTTGGTACCGAAAGGGGTTGTGAGTTGAGATCGAGCTATGAAGTTGAGATATTGGTTGCTGTCAGTGGGTAGAAAGGATGATGGAGGAGTACCAATTAAACTCAACTCTCAACATGGATTTCACGGTTGATAAATGAATTTCAATTGCAGCATTCTTCAGCATGTATGATAAATTGTCAAACTGAAAATTGCAGCAATTAATCACTCAAAATTTATAGTAAACTACTTTAATAATTTTGAACTGATGCTTTAAAATCCACTTGGTTCAACTGTATCTGTATTGCATTTGGTTCAACTGGGGTTTGCACCAGTTGAACATTTCTCTATCAAAATCCATGAATATGGTACTGTTTCGAAGGATCTGAGAACTAGCTTGTATTTGTGATCTATGTATTGCGACGGTGCGAGGCGAAGGTTCTATACTTTTGCACAACAACGTAGCGGTACGAAGGCACGCCACACCAAATCAAAATTCGTCTCGCCTTACCAATAAAAAATTCCTAAATATGTACCGGGACCGGGCAAGGCGAAGCCGAGCCGCACCAATTAAAAAATCCTAAACATGCGTCGGGACGGGGCGAGGCTAAACGGTGTTCGGGTCCTCCCAGTGCGTAGCACGGGCACAAAATCTAGTGTAATTGGAATGCAGTTATGTATACATCCATGTAATCTTTGTTCCTGTTATTCACTATTTTGGGGATACTAGGTTTTTTCTATAAAATTTTCCCTTTAAAAAAAAATAAATTAAAAAAAAAATCAAGAATATAATAAATGAAAGAATAGCTCGGCCAAGTGATTTAGGGAAAATATGTGGTGAACTGTGAACATAAATGACAATGTGTCCAAATAAGCCGATAAACAGAAGAAGCTTCAGTCATTTGTGGGGTTGTTTAGAAGATGAGTCTGTAGTACCCAAGGAAAATAACTTTTAGTCTACCAATATGCATGAGAACGTACAGCCATTGTACGGTCATATATGGATTTGTATATATTCATAGATGTTGCTTTGTTTTTATGGGAGGAAACTTCTATCCATTTTATCTTTTCTCTGTGGGTCTCAGTTTGATGCAGTATCCACTGTTCCTTATCAAATCCGTGGGCCTTCAAGAAGTTTCTAGATTTATTTATTTCTTTGGAGGGAGAATGATGCAAGAAAACAAGAAGATCGAAGTGGGGAACAGAATGAAGATTTTTTCTTTGAACTTTTTCATTATTGTGACACTGATTTGACATAGAAATTTGTAGAAAATTCTGGAATTTTTTTCCTTCATTTGTTGATTTATTCTCGTCTCTCTCTATATATATAGTCGTGGAACCATCACTTCCACTAAACAGAAATAATATAATAACCAACTCTAACTGAAGTAACTGGCTCAAGCTTAACTTGTTTACATTGATATATACTGCTTTCATGGTGAGTACATCTTCCGCTACTTCATCAGTTCCATCATCTGCATCATCGGCTATATCACCGTCGCCAATGGAGGGATTACACGATATAGGTCCACCGCCCTTTCTAACGAAAACTTTCGAAATGGTTGAAGACCCTGGAACAGATTCAATTATTTCGTGGAATACAACTCGCAATACTTTTATTGTTTGGGATTCACATCAACTGGCATCCAGTCTTCTACCTAGATACTTTAAGCATGGTAATTTTTCGAGCTTTGTTCGTCAGCTCAACACTTATGTAAGTACCCCCACTCTGTTGTTGTCAAGAACACTGATTTATTTTTGATTTTATATGGGTTTTGCTCAAGTCCAATTAGTACTATTACCGAGCAAAAAAAAATAATCCAATTAGTACTAGTAGGAATCACCAGTTTTCTGGTATTTGTTTGTTTTGAATTATTGACAGGGTTTCAAGAAGGTTGATCCGGATCGCTGGGAATTTGCTAACGAAGGGTTTCTTGGAGGGAAAAAAAATTTGTTGAAGTACATCAAGAGGAGAAGAAATATAACTCAAAACATTCAGCAAGAAGAACCACGTGTTTGTGTTGAGTTAGGAAAATATGGATTGGAAGACGAAATTGATAGGCTTAAAAGACACCGCAGTGTGTTAATGTCGGAAGTTGTGAGATTGCGGAAGCAACAACAGAATTCTGAGGGTGAAATTCTAGTCATTGATAAAAGATTGCAAGTAATTGAAAACAAGCAAAGAAACCTGATGGGTTTCCTTGCTAAAGCTCTAAAGAACTCTGATTTTGTACATCAACTGCTTAGCCGGAATGAGCAGAACAAAGAATTGGGACATGGAATTGGAACTGGAACTGGAAAGAAAAGAAGATTGCTTGCTAGTACCAGTGCGGAAGTCTTGCAGCTGGAAGGGATATTAGAGGATATCCAGGTTGAGGATTACATTGGTCATGCTGTAAAAGAAGAGACTGTGATTGAATCAGACGTGGAGACATTATACGCGGCCACTTCAAATACTGAACTAAATAATCTTACTCAAGAGAGTGATTCCGGTTTGGGTTCTTTTAGTGACTTCATGTGGGAGAAGTCACTGGTCGAAGATATGGTTTCAGGTTATGAAGAGGCGGAAATGAAAGTTGGCGATCAATTTGATTGTTTAGGTGATGTTCAATTGGAAGACTTAGTTGCGGATCCGTCAGAATGGGGTGATGAACTCGCGCAGGAGTTAGTTGATCACATGGAGTTTCCTGAAGCAAAACCATGAACAAAATTTCTACAATTACACTTCCCATGCAGCATATCTAACAAGAAAACCTCTTTTCAGCGTGCATTTGAATATTTTAGTTTTACTAAACCTGCTTGTAGCTTTACAGAAATGAAGTGTTTCTTTTGTTATGAATTCCTTGGTTTATGAAGATTTTTTTTTTTGTTTTGTTAAACATGTTTCTGTAGGGTTTGATGAAGATAGAAAATGGATTCTACTCAATACTTGAAGAGCGTGGAAGAGAAACATAAGTTAAGCTATTGCAAATGTTAAACCGTTTCGACTAATATCTGTCTACTGTGTTCAAGTACTCCTGTAAGAGAAAATTATAGCAAGGGGCTAGAACTGCTGCACCCTTTTCATGAATGTTGTCATTCATTTTTGTTAAATTCCAGGCTACTTCTTAGCAGATTTAAATACACCGTTTAATTTACGGAAGAAGAATACTAACAATTTAATTCATTCAATTATTGATTCGTTAATTGAGTTTTTGTGAATATATAATTTTATAATTTTATAGTTTTTGTGAGTTTGTCCACACATGGTTTGAAAGATTCAATCTTACTTCTAGTAGTGAATAGAGGAGATCCCAAGTATTTGCCTGCTGTATTAATCCTTTGCACCTTCATAGTGTTGCTTATATTATCAGCTATATATGGAGCAGTATTCTTACTGAAAAAAACGCCAGATTTTGAAAAATTTATAAGCTGACATGACGATTTCCCAAACTCCTTGAAGATGTGTATAAGGTTGTTGCATTCCTGTATATTAGCTTTACAGAAAATCATGCAGTCACCAGCAAAGAGAAGGTGGTTGATTGTTGGAGCATCCTTGCAAATCTTGACTCCATGTATCTGATGTTGGGTCTCAGCGTGTGTCAGATATCTGGAGAGAGCTTCCATACAAAAGAGAAATAGATATGGGGATAAAGGATCCCCTTGTCTCAAACCCCTAGATGGTTTGAAGAATTTTCTTAGAGATCCATTGACTAGAACAGTCATGCTAGTGGTGGAGATGCATTGATGAATCAGATTACACCAGTGTGAGCTGAAACCTATTTGAGATAAAACTTGAAGTAAGAATTCCCAGTTCACTATGTCAAAAGCTTTGGCCATATCAATCTTTATACCCATTAAACCATTACTTCCTTTTTTTTCCCTCCTGGTGTTCATGTGATGAATAATTTCATGGGCTATATCTATATTATCTGATATTTGTCTTCCATGTATGAAAGCGGATTGAATAGAGGATATTATTTTGGGTATGAGAGGTTTTAGTCTCTGAGCAATGAGTTTAGAGATGATTTTGTAGGTTGTATTGCAAAGAGAGATGGGTCTGAAATGAGCTGGAGTAGTAGGTTTTTCATTTTTGGGGATGAGGGATATGAAAGTAGAGTTCATCTCTTTAAGGATATGTCCAATGGTGAATTTTTTTGAACCATATGGATTATGTCTTCCCCCACAATGTCCCAGTTAGCTTGGAAAAAATTTGGAGGAAAGCCATTGGGACCTGGGGCTTTATCCCCAGCCATACTAAAGATAATATTTTTGATTTCCATAAGATCAGGTGGTCTGAGAAGGTTTTGGTTTCCTGTTCAGTGATAGTAGTAGGTATGAGTTGAAGTATAAAAGGGTTGATATTAATGGTTTCAGCTGTAGCCATATTGGCAAAGTGATTGGTGAAAGTGTTTGTGATTTCAGAATTGTCTTGTATCCAGGTGCCATCCTCCTTCTGAATTGAATCAATCTTGTTCCTTCTATATCTTTTCTTAGCAGCAATGTGAAAGTAGCTAGTATTTTTTTATCTCCCAGCTTGATATGTTGGTCCATGCTTTTAGTCTTCCAGAATGCTTCTTGAACATGATGCCAGTGTTCAACTTGAAGCCTTGATTCTTTGAGCTCTGCCCCACTAGTCGATTTGAATTGATTTTTAGATATCCAATCCAAATGTTGTATACTCTTTTCCAGATTAGTCTTTATGTTTCCATAAATTTCTCTGTTCCATTTCTTCAACTTGGATTTTGTATCTCTTAGTTTCCTTGCTATTTTTATGGCTAATGAGCCTTTATAGTTTTCCTTCCAGCATTCAACTATAATTTGTTTACAATCTTCATGGTTGAGCCAAGGTCCAAATAATCTGAAGGGTATTTGACCATGTTTCCAATTGGGATTGGTATTGAGGATGACGGGGTTATGATCAGAACCAATGGAAGTGAGATTTGAGATGGTAGCATTAGGTTGGGAATCTATCCAGGATTCATTTGCTAGACCTATGTCTAGCCTTTGTTCAGTGAGATATTGACCAGTTCTCTTATTTGTCCAAGTAAATGGAAATTCAGTGTAACTTAGATCAGTTAAATTTGCTTCTTCAATCTTGTTTAGGAAGATATCAACTTCATCTTGATTAATCTAATGTTGACTAAACTTCTCATGTTCATGTAACACAAAGTTACAGTCCCCCATGATCAACCAAGGTAAAGTATTAGTAGCACATGTGTTTTCAACATGCTCGAGGAGTGTAACTTATCATTAGTAGTAAAAGGGCTTCCATAATAGGCAGTTGTTCATGGGAGAAAATTGCCTCTGCCGAATTTGGTAAATTCGATGATGGAGATACTGGTTTAAAACCTTAGACAAATATGCTGCACGTGAGCACTTTTGATTAGAGATACCAATCTGTACAATTATGGCCTAAACCAAGAAAATGATTGTTCCAGATTTTCTTCGGTCACAAAGTGGCGGAGAAGGGATGATTTGGGAAGGATAGCGAAGAAGGGTGATGTGACCAGAGAGTTCTGGCTGGGTAGTATGTCGACTTATATCAGAAGAGTAAAAGCTTAAGAAGCTTGCTAGAAATGGAAGCTTTGATAGAGAGAGCTTGCAAAGTTTCTATCTGATAGTATGTTGTATTTTTCCTGACCAAAAACTTGTGTGTTTTGGCAGAATAGGTGAAACCTATTTATACAAGTGAGATTGAACGTACCCTAGCCTCATTAAGGAATTGAGTAAATGTGTCAATTAAAACAGAGGAGGTGGAAACCGCTGGCTTTATGGTGAAAAACATTTTCACCATAAATTTCCTTATTTAATTGACCATATTCATTCCATGCACGCCTTGCTTTATTTCGAGCGTATTGTACGCTGCACGCTGTGACCGTCAAACCAAAACCCCAAGAAAGCATCGCCCAATTTATGTTGATGTCTCGGGCGCAAGTGGCAATGCCAAAGTTGCTAGTGAAGCGTTGCGGCATGTTCCAATGGCATGTGCGGGATGTCTCGACCGCGAGTTGTACTTTGAGTGCGGATGGAAATTCCAAAGTCGCTTAGTGGAGCATTTGGCATGTGCGGAATGCCTTGGACGCGAGTTGTACTTTGAGTGCGAATGACAATGCCAAAGTCGCTTAGTGGAGTATTTGGCATGTGAGGAATGCCTTGGCCGCGAGTTGTACTTTGAGAGCGGATGGCAATGCCAAAGTCGATTAGTGGAGCATTTGGCATGTGCCAATGGCGTGTGCGGAATGCCTTGGCCGCAAGTTGCACTTTGAGTGCGAATGACAATGCCAAAGTCGCAAGTGGATCATGTGGCATGTGCCTCGGAGAAATCATCAAGGTTTTGTGCCAATTTTGTTAACTAGTGGTGAAGATGAAAAGAAAGCACGCTCGGTTCGACCAGAAGATACCATACAGTTTTGTATTCGTAAAGGGGTGTATTCTTCTTCCAATATCACCGGTGATGATGGAGAGACTGGCAATGCGGAAAGTGGTTAGGAATCCCAGGTTCCTTCTATCAACCGTGCTCTGGTTTGGGAACGCCTTTTCTAGTTGGAAACAGATACTTCCCCGATGCAGTGCGGTTGAGGACTTGCAGATATTTCTTGACGTTCTGACTTGAAGAAATACAGTATTCCACACAAATGTTCCATCACAGACCACACAATTTTGTGGACGAAGTCCCCAGAAATTATGCGTCTCCTGACAGAAAGAGAGTCTTTGTGAAACCAGGGGAGTTTGATGATTTGCCTCGATTTCGGAGAAGTCGTTCATCTTTGCATGTGATGAAATTTTGATTGTTGATCCCCTGCGGGGCGTTCAAGTGCGACGGTAGAAGGATGAAGGGTGCCAGTGCTGGAAAGGATGCAGGCTGTCGGCGCTGGAAAGACGTAAGCTATCAGCGCTGGAAGACGCAAGCTGCCGGTGCTAGCCATTGAGCAGAGAAAGTAGCACAAGAGAGACACCATCTGTTAGTGTTGACCAGGGTGGGGTATTGTGTCCGGTCATGTGCATGCTGCATGTGTGCCTGACATGTGCGTCTGGTGCTGTCTTGGACGTGTACTGTTAGCACTGGAACTTTGGCTATCAAGCTGTGATGATAGCGCGGGAGGCTTCTTTCCGTGGGACGGTGGAATAGATACTTGGAAGGCGTACAGGGTGGATCCCTAAATGCTGGTGTTAGCGGTAGCGTGGTAGCTCTTCGAATGTTACTGTAGTAGCGTCAGCTGCCTCATGAATAGTAACTGGTAACCGTCATGATGTAGAGTTGGTACATATGATGATGCAACAAAGAGTTGAGATAAAACAGGCGGTCCTCCAAATGACGAAGGATGTCTTCTTCGAGAAAAGTAAACCACTCTTGAATGGCTTCCTTTGTACTTCTATCTTCTGAAATTCTTCTGTGGTTTTTCTTTTTGAGAGGCAAATGAAACACCTGGCTTATGTTTTTGATTTTCTGGATTTCTGGGTTAAATAGAAAAGTCTCATTTTTATTATCTGGGATGAACCGTTTAGGATAAGGAAGATATGAAAAGATGAATATATGTTTTCGAAAGACATACTGGATGTATGGTTTAAAGTTCGACCGGTTTTGATAGATAGCTGGTAGCTTTTGAGGATATTAGATGATTTCTGGGATGAATGGTTTTGATAATACAACTCAGATTATGCTCTGTGAAGGGAATATTGCTTTTATGAAAGTGTGTGCTAGCAATAGCACAATATGCAATGGTATAATGGTTTTATTGAGAACCCAAAAATAGATCGTATATCTTGCTTGGTCTAGACCCACTTACTTTATAGGTTTTGCCGTGAGCAATCCCCTTTTCCATGTAAAAGGAGGCTTTTCTGGTAGGATTTCCAGCAAGTCTTCAATCGCTGATAGCATCTTCAGTGGTTTTGCTGGTAGGATTGCCAGCAAGTCTTCAATTGCTGGTAGCATCTTCGGCGTCTTTTTTGGTAGGATTGGCAGCAAGTCCCCCATCGCGAGTAGCAGCGACTTTGCAGGTAGGATTGCTAGAAAGTCCCCAAATCACTGATAGCATCTTCAACGAGTCCCCAATTTTCCCGAATAGTTTTTACGACTGGTAACTGGGTTGAGTTTTTGATCCCCTAAACCGTGTGCCTGTTTCTGCCATCTTAATGCTTGTATTGAGGCGCGAGATAGATTTCTGAAAGCAGATATTGTAACCGAGAGATTGAAACTCCCGCTGTGGTCGCCAAATGTTTATGGGATAAAATCTCCTCCGCAGAATTTGGTAAATTCGATGAGGATAGACTGGTTTAAACCCTTAGAAAAATGTGTTGTACGTGAGCACTTTTGATTTGAGATATCAATCTGTACAATTCTGGCCTAAACCAAGAAAATGGCCGTTCCATATTTGCTTCGGTTACAAAGTGGAGGAGAAGGGTTGATTTGGGGAGGATAGCGAAGAAGGGTGATGAGACCAGAGAGTTCTGGCTGGTTAGTATCTCGACTTGTATCAGAAAAGTGGAAGCTTAGGAAGCTTGCTAGCAATGGAAGCTTTGAGAGAGAGAGAGCTTGCAAAGTTGCTATATAATAGTATATTGTATTTTTCCTGACCAATAACTTGTGTGTTTTGGAAGAATAGGTGAAATCTATTTATACAAGTGAGATTGAACGTACCTTGGCCTCATTAAGGAATTGAGTAAATGTGTCAATTAAAACAGAGGAGGTGGAAACCGCTGGCTTTATGGTGAAAAAAGTTTTCACCATAAATTTCCTTATTTAGTTGACCATATTCAATCCTTGCACGCCTTGCTTTATTGCGAGCGTAATGTACGATGCACGCTGTTACCGCCAAACCAAAACCCCAAGAAAGCATCCCCAAGTTTGTGTTGATGTCTCGGGCGCAAGTGGCAATGCCAAAGTTGCTAGTGAAGCGTTGCGGCATGTGCCAATGGCATGTGAGGGATGTCTCGACCGCGAGTTGTAATTTGAGTGCGGATGGCAATGCCAAAGTTGCTAGTGGAGCGTTTCGGCATGTGCCAATGGCATGTGCGGAATGTTTCGACCGAGAGTTGTACTTTGAGTGCGGATGGCAAGGCCAAAGTCGCTTAGTGGAGCATTTGGCATGTGCCACTGGCATGTGCGGAATGCCTTGGCCGCGAGTTATACTTTGAGTGTGGATGGCAATGCCAAAGTCGCTTAGTGGAGTATTTGGCATGTGCGGAATGCCTTGGCCGCGAGTTGTACTTTGAGTGCGGATGGCAATTCCAAAGTCCCTTAGTGGGGAATTTGGCATGTGCCAATGGCATGTGTGGAATGCCTTGGCCGCGAGTTGTACTTTGAGTGCGGATGGTAATTAAAAAGTCTCTTAGTGAAGCATTTGGCATGTGCCAATGGTGTGTGCGGAATGCCTTGGCCGCAAGTTGCACTTTGAGTGCGAATGGAAATGCCAAAGTCGCTAGTGGAGCATGTGGCATGTGCGGAGTGCCTTGGAAATTGGCTAGCAGGTTGGGAATAAAAGTGGCTAGTGGTTGCGTGTTGGCACGTGCCAATGGCATGCACGACTACTTTGGCCAAGTCGCGGGCGCTACAATGGTATAACGGATTTGGAATGGAAATTGGATTGTGGTTGCGTGTTGGCATGTGCCAATGGCACGCACGGCCACTTTGGCCAAGTCGCGGGCGTTACAATGGTATAACGGCTTTGGAATGAGAATTGGCTAGTGGTTGTGTGTTGGCATGTGCCAATGGCACGCACGGCCACTTTGGCCAAGTTGCGGGCGCTACTTTTTGGCATGTGCTAATAGCATAGCGGCTTGGAATAGAAAGTGGCTAGTGTACGTGTTGGCATGTGCCAATGGCACTCACGCTATCTGGGCCAAGTTGAGGGCGCTAGTTTAGCGGCTTGCTAGAAAAAGTGCCTAGTGAGCGTTTTGGCATGTGCGGATGGCACGCGTGGCCAATCTGCAAGGAAGCGCTCGCGGTTTAGGGTTTTGCATCCCTAATTGGATCCCTTCACTAAAACCATTATAGAATTCTCATACTAACTCGGATTTTAACGGTCAGCTTGTCCCTCTGACGGGAAAAGAATTTCCTATACCCAAACGAGAGAGTATTTAGGTTTTGAGGCCGCTTAGGGTGTGAAAACAGCGAGTAAGTGAAACTCAGAAAGAGAAAGTGGCTAGCGGTGCGTTTGGCATGTGCCAATGGAACACACGGCAATCGAGACAAGTTATGGGCGCTAGCTGGGCATAGCGGTTTGAAAATAGGAATTGGCTAGCGGTGGTGTTGGTATGTGCCAACGGCACACATGTCTATTAGGCCAAGTTGTGGGTGCTAGCTTGGCATAGCGGCTTGAAAATAGAAATTGGCTAGCAGGGCATGTTGGCATGTGCCAATGGCACGCACGACCATTTGGGGAAAGTGGCGGGCGCTACTTTTTACATGTGCCAATAGCATAGCGACTTGAAATAGGAATTGGCTAGCGGTGCGTTTGGCATGTGCCAATGCCACAAACGGCTATTAGGCCAAGTTCTGGGCGCTAGCTGGGAATAGTGGCTTGAAAATAGAAATTGGCTAGCGGTGCGTGTTGGCATGTGCCAATGGCACGCACGACCATTTGGGCCAAGTGGAGGGTGCTACTTTTGGCACGTGCCAATAGCATAGAGACTTGAAATAGGAATTGTCTAGCGGTGCGTGTTGGCATGTGACAATAGCACGCACAGCTATGTTGGCCTAGGTTGCACGGTTTGCAAGCCTATGGCACTACATTGACATGTGCCAATGGCATAGCGACTTGGAAAATGGCTAGTGGTGCGTGTTGGCATGTGCCAATGGGACGCACGCCCATGTTGGACTAGGTTGCACGGTTTGAAAGCCTAGGGCGCTACTTTGGCATGTGCCAATGGCATAACGACTTGGAAGATGGCTAGTGGTGCGTGTTGGCATGTGCCAATGGCACGCACGGCCATGTTGGCATAGGTTGCACGGTTTGCAAGCCTAGGGAGATACTTTGGCATGTGCCAATGGCATAACGACTTGGTTTGGCAAGGTTGCAATATGTAGTTTGGTTTTGGCTTCATTGCAATGGTGCGCAGTATGCGGCTTGGTTTTGGCGTTGTAGACGTGGTGCGCAGTATGCGGCTTGGTTTTGGCGTTGTAGACGTGGTGCGCAATATGCGGCTTGGTTTTGGCGTCGTTTCCATGGTGCACAGTATGCGGCTTAGTTTTAGAATTAGGGTTCTGTGTCGAAAACCCTAATCTGGTATTTTGAAAAAAAAAATACCCCTATTAATTCTTGACACCTGAATTAAATGCTCTTAGTTAATGTGTTGCTGGTAACACTAGGTTATGGGGTTTTACAATTTTACCCCTTGTCTAAAATCCACCAGTAAAAAGCCAAGGGTTTCCATGCAAAGGTTTGATGGTAGCATTAATGTGATAATTAGAAAAGTCTTCAAAAGTGACAACTAAATTGGTCTTCCAGGCCAGAACAAGACCCCTAGCAGTCTTGGATTTGCCTTGAGGTTGAACAAACCAGAAATTAGTGACTCCTATATTTCCTAAGATTTTCTTGATATTTCTAGACTGTTGTTTAGTTTCAGAGAGGAAAATGATCTCTGGATTTTGTTTATTTAGATTGTTGTCTAGGTTTTTAATAGTGTTAGCTTGGCCCAGCCCTTGACAATTCCAAGCAATGATTGAGTAAAACTTCCAGAAGTAAGAAATGGTAGGGTATGAAAATATAATAATTTTGTATCCTAAACTTAAGTGTAGTTTCTTTGGTATAAGGTCTTCTGAAATCCCTATAAGGAACCTCATAGTTAAAGTGACAAGTATGTTAAAGTTAACTAGGGGATTGTTGTATATTACCTGGTTGGTTACAGATGTGTTAGCTCCCTCCAGATTGCTAGTAGTATTGCTGGAAGCTTTTTCCTCCTCCAAAAGGGAATGCTGAGTGTTGCACCTCTAAGCTGACTGCTGTCCCTCTTATTGCATATCATGATATTCAAATTGGATACCCAGGTTGTATATGTTTCTCTTTAGATCAACCAACTGAGGGTGTTGGTCTGGTTCAACAGCTTTCAAATTCAGTTCACTTCTTCTCCTTTCCCAGAGTAGTTTTTTTTGCTTATAGTGCTCTTCCATCATCTATTTTTGAATATCAGCTAGAGTGTTGATGTTTTGGATCTCAATAGTAGCATTTTGATAGTGGTCAGAGATATTGGTTTTATGGAAAATGGTTGTAGGATCCAAATTTTCTTCTCGGGTCGGTTGTGAAGTTGTCGGGTTAGCTTTCTTTCTTGCTGCAACTTTGATGCTATTTTTCTTTTTCCCCTGATAGTTTTTTCTCTTTTGGTGCTCTATCAAATTCTTATGATTCTTTTGACAAGCTAAGGCTTCAGGATTGGAGGTGGGAATGTTTTATGTGATAGGATTGTCTAAGCCATCTTGAAAGATCAGTTGTTCTGAAAGGCCATCCAATTCTTCACAGTGGTTTCTAAGGAAAGTCTGCTAATGAGCCTTCCTCATCTTGAACGCAAAATCTTCTTCACCAGTTTTATCAGTGTAATAGTGGATGATGGGTGGTTTCTTTGGGCTGGTAGTTGTAGTAATGGTTCTACTAGAAGAATTTGGAGTGGTAGATTTTGAAGGGAAATTTTTTTTAGAGGTAGAAGTGTACTGATTGGTTGGATTACTTCCTTTTTCTTTAATAATTAAGGTCCAGGATGATCAAGAATTCTGCAGATTTTACAAAAAGCGATACCATTAAGAGCATAAGCTAATCTAAGCCAATAAGAGGTTTGTTCATCCTCATAAGCACCAATGCCATATTTTAGAGCCTTAGCAACATCAATTGTGATCTGGACTTCAATGTTTTTCTCATCATCATCTCTGCCATAAGCTTTTCTGGATCCTTGATATACTCCTGATAGACCTATCAAGTTTCTAATATAAGGGACGATGTGGGTAGGAATTCTTTTGACCAAAGTCCAGATACAGACTTTGTAGAAGTTTTCTTCATCAATGAAGTCTGGACCTGCTTGTGGCACCTTAGCTAGAACAATAATCTTGTCAAAGATTCCTCTTGTTCCCCCTTTCCTGAAAACCTTATAATCTTCATTACTAGTCAACCTAATTTGATAGTAATTTATCATTTTTTTCCAGAGAGAGACTTCAACATTTCTTTGTAATTCCCAGATATTGTTAATGAACCTTGATATTTCTCTTGTTTCATAAGATACTCTGCGGCACAATCTTCCAATGTAAACCCACTTCCAGTCAATCTTCTTCTTTGGTAGAATTTTATCCTTGTTGACTAAGACTTTTGGGAATAAATATTCTGGAATGTTTAGAGATGAGTTCATTTGTTTAACAAGGTGTTCTATATTTTAAGTTCCTGAAGAAGAGGCCATGAAAATTTTGAAGCTGCTCTGAGAGTGGTGTTGGTTGTGTAGATGGCATATATGAAGAAGAAAATTTTTGTACTTTGGTAAAGGGGCTAGGTTGTTCTGATCAACTTTAATTTGAAATATGTGGTGGGTTGTGGTAGTTTTCAGGTAGTACAATTTGTCTTTTCGTTGAAGCTGATTATAAGGAAAATGGTTGAACCCCTTGCTGTCAGAGTGATAAGATGTAGACCGAACATAAGACCATGATGAACAGCTAAGGGAGACCCAATCCATACTGATTTTGATTTTGTTTTGGACAACTAGCAATCTGGGGAAGCAGAGTCTGCAAAAAATAGATATAGCAAGGCCAAGACCATAATGCAGGAAAAAGTTGTACAAAAAAATATTATAGATGTGATGAACCAATGGATCATAATTCTTAATAGTGTTGGTCAAATTCTTATCTTTGTAGGTCTTGGGTAAGGTGTATGCTTAATCTAAGGGTCGATGGTGACCTATGTTTTGAAATCTAGTGTAAGAAATCATATATTTCCATTTGGTTGTTATTGTGAGAGGGTGGATGGGTTTGGTGGTGTGACATATGTACTGGTTGATGTGTATCCTACAGGAGGTTAATATATTCGGCTTATTAATTAATCTAGAAAGTATCTTATACCCTAGGATTCTAGCAGTTTTGGGCTGCAGAGAGATAGAGACAGAAGATTCCAAGATTAGGTAACTTACCTTGTTACAGCCAAAGAATAGGTCATACCTGATGTAAGTGTATTTTGCAGCTCTTTCCATCATTTTGATGTATGCCCTATTTTTGAGAATGTCATTATTGTTACAAGGATTTGGATTAAGGCACCAAATTTGAGCTAAAGGGATGTCCTGATGTTTGGTGGTGAAGCTAATCGTGCACGAGTGGGAGAAGAAGATTTTTGTAAACAATGTGGGGCTTCTGTTCTCCAATGTAGGTCCAATATTGAGATTATTTTCTGTGGGTAGCTGAGGAGCAGTATTCGGATTCGGGTTTGCAGAATCGCTACCCGTCCTGCTGCCAAATGTCATTTGCCACCAATGCATGACCAATATCCTGAGATTGCGTCCTATAGGTCCTTGCATGCAATGAGTAGTTATGTAGCTCTCCGGGATCTCCAGAAAATGATCTCTAAGATTTGGAATGGATGGGTAAGATGAGTGAACTGTTGGTCTTCTTGCCCTTAGTTCCTTAAGTAGTTTCGACCATTCTGTTTCCCAATTCAACAACTTTGTAACTTCCCCATTCCCATTTCGTAATTCCAGAAGCAAGTTTCATAAACTGCAATCAAGACTAAAAGAGAACTAGAATATTTCTCTTACTTGAATGAGGCTAATCCACCTGCCATGTATACCAATCAAGATGCTGAGATTGGTCCAAGCTGCAAGAGATCCAAGATTGAATTGTATGAGGAGCATGTATTGATTTTTGTTAATCTTATAATAGTGTTTGGTTTTTGGGTTTTGGATGATGTAAATATATCTAGGGATAGTTGAATTGACAGAATTAGTAGAATTTATTGAGATAGTTGTGGTATTTCTCTGAGTTTCTTCAGTTGTTTGGTTCTGTAGGTGATAAAAATAGATAGCAGTGATGAGATAGTACCTGACATGCATACAGAATCTGTTAGAGAAGAGAGTGTCAATCAGGATGAAGATAATAGGCACAAAGGGCCAGCAAGTCCAGTTCAAAGTGGTGACCAGATGTTTAGCTCCAAACTTCCTCAAATCCAAGATGCTAAAGAGGGTTGGGTGATATATGAAGTTCACCTTGACAAAGGGCAGTTCATCATTAGAGAAGGTGTTGTTCTTATGGGCGAGGATAAAGTCATAGGTGGTGGTGCCAATCAAGGATTCTACTCTGCTCCTGTGCCAACTGAATTCAGGTCCAACATTTGGAAACAAGATCGTCTTGGCTATCCCAGAGACACTTTAAACTTTACCAATTGTCTGATGCTGGCACCAAAGATGTATCGATTGGCCCAAGCAGATTATGATATCTGCATTTTTGGTCCCGGTGAGATGACAGCATCCAAGGATGTGCCAGATGATGTAGTAATTCCTGGACCTACACCCAGAGGAAACTTTTCTGTGCCAAGATTGAGATCTGCCCCATAGAAGGCTGAGCTCAACTATACAAGTTGTCACACCTTCAAACTCAACAAGAATTTTATGCGAAAGTGTAACCCGGCAGCACAATGGTCTTGTGAATCGAACTTCACCCACTTGCACTTCAGCCTTATAAGTTTGCACCTATGCAAACAGCCAACACATCAGGTCAATCAACGAAAGTCTTTTATAGCCTTCTTTCTCTTCTCTAAGCTCATCAAATGCACCCCATAATGAACTCAATTCATGCCATACTTTACCAACAACAATCAGCCAACCAAGAAAACTTAGAAAATGACACAATCAACTCTTTTTATTGCATCAAAGGGAATAAATACAAAACTTGCCCACTTGGGGACTTACACAGACTTGTTCACTCCCTGAACCAAGTCTAAGTCTTACAAAAACTCTCCTATTTACTCACATATGAAAACTTCACTCTCACATATGTTAGGCTAACTCTCACACAGGCTAGGCTGCCGAATTTCCCATGCCTTAGGACTATTTATACAGCAGCTTTGCTTGGCCAAACCGTGCATAACCTTTACACACGCTAGAGACAGCCATCTGTCTCGGGGAGCAGTTTCATAACCGCCAACTACTATGCCAATCGCCGCTTTCCTTAACTTGCGCCAATCGTCCAACACCTGTTCTCTTGGCAGTTAAAACTCTTCTCCCACGATTATAAACTCCTTTATAACCTCTCCTCTTCATCACGCGTCATTGGCATGCTTGTGAATCTCGTAACCAACTTGTAACCGTCACTTGAGCCTTATTGCGCCACTTGTCTTGGCCTACTGGATTCTGCCTTGTGCCAACGTATAGCCCTCTTGGCCCTACATTTTTATTACTCTAAGTTAATGCACGGACACTCTTTAGGCTTTACTTGTCGAGGCCAACTCCTTAAGATCACTCTAGTTACTCATGCGTCACATATGCTTCACTTTTCCAATTAGCTTGACAATAGCAATGCAACTCTTGCATTGCCAACTTGTTTGCATTGTTCAAGCTTTGGCTAGCCTTAAAATAATGCCATATACCAACTCTTGATCTATTCTACACTCTTGCATCATCCTTGAGTTTGGGCCAACTCAATTCCACGGATATGCCTTAATGTCAACATCACATGTTGCATCTGTCACTTTGGCTTCGTCTTGCCTTCTCCTTAATGAGGCTTCATTGTGTCAGCCAATAAGCTTCATTCCTTAGCCAAATATCTTTACAATGTAGCGCCACTCTTGCGCTTCATTGGCCCTGCAGGGTTATGTCATTCTCGACACTTAACGGTCTATACAGTATACCGCTATTATGGCTTCGCAATGCACCATTACGGCGGAACTCTGACTTGGCCTGCAACTCTGTAACGCATCATCATTATGCGTCACTTGCAGCACCGTAATAGACCTCCCCAACCTAATATGTTCAACGCCCTCGTTGAACGCAACCAAGTATACTCAACATACTTGTTCTTCGGCCTTGTACACTTCTGAGCCACTCAGAATTCAGCAAACTTATTTAGCATTCGTTCTTGCCAAAACTTTATTCCTAATACCACATGCCACCACTTAGCTTTACTGCTTTGCTATTGATCCTATTGACTTGTATTGTTGTTTTCACGTTGCGCATACGCTCCAACTCCCACTACAACCTTATATCAACACCCAAATGCTACTTGGAAATTCTTTTTGCCAATTCCCTGAATTGTACTTGAATTTCGCATGAATCATTTGCGCCTAAGTGTACGCACTGAGCGATTCTCCTCAATTTTATCATCATGATCATTGCCATCGCTTTCCTACTTCGCCTCCACTCAACGTGACAAGGACTTATAAACGACTTGGCTTCATTTTCAATTAGTTTTGTCGATTCCACACCGTTGAACTGTTGTTCTCCACGCTCCTCATTAAGCACGTCATAAAGTGAATAGGGGTTCTCTTCACACTAGACACCCGAATTCAACAATTCATGCCTCACCAAACTTTTATTATGCAAACAACATTCAAGAACTCATTTCTATGAATGTGGCCACCAAGTATAAACTCTATACTTATGCCATTTTGCATACCCGAACTGGAATAGTGAGTGTTCTTTGCTTAACTTCCATGCAACAAAACTATTGAGTTGCACAGCCCATTTAAAACTGTGACTAACTATCTCTTTGGACATATCATTAGCTAACCCTTTAGCTGTCCATATGCTATGCCTTCAAAGCCAATATGTCTCCAAATACTTCTTTGAACTGCATTGCTAATTTCCTGGAAAGTGTGTGTTTCTTTCTCTAAGGCCATGAGTTCTACCCAACTCATGCTTGCTGATGATGTGATTTATTACTTGCTGCATTGCTTGCACCGTCGCTGCCCATCTGCCGTCGTGCTATTCTGCAATTCCCAAACAACAACATCACTTCTACACCAACTAGGACCCTTGTCCTATGCTTTGCTTATTAGCTTTCAACTTGTCTTGCTATTGCATACGTTAGGCTAAGTATGATACTTGCAGCATCTCCCCATGAACTAGTTTTACATCGTAAATAAAGAGGCAAGGCTTTATAAAAGAAAACAACCTCGTTCATTACTGCTCTTACACAACAAGACCATGTACCATTACATGATTGATCATCAACTGATCTCTTCTGGAAAGCTAAAACTTCATTAACAAAGCAACTTGCTTACACCAAAGCAAATTATGTACAAACTTGAAGACTCAAATAAAAGTCTGTACAACCAAACTCTACACACAGAGTTTGCATCGATCAACAACTAAAGCTACATAGAACAAGGCCAAGAACACTCTTTGTTCTGGCATCAAAGTGTCGCCAATGGAGACAGCAACACTTACTCTTGTTCTTAGCTTAGTTTCTTTCTTTGTCGAAGTGAGCGAAAACTTCGCTGCGTGGTCTCTTCCTTGAACCATCACTTCGGACTCCATGAGTCTTGCTAGAATGACCCCCATAGTCATTCCCAACTGATGCATTAAGTTGTACTTTGAGTGGACAGCTTCTAGCGAAGTATAAACCTTTGCAAATGAAACATCCCCTATACTTCCGGGCTAAAGGGAATAATTCATCTTCCTTCGGTTCATGCTTGCACTTACTGCATACATATTTTTCCTTCCTTTTGGCTTCACCTTCACATCTTTGCACATCTTCAGTCGTTGTGCAACTAGTAAGCCCTCTTACCGCTGGAATAGCCATCTGGATACTCTGGATTTTGCGCCTCTTTAGTTCAGCAATTACACTCGAACTTGCGCCAGCCAGAAATTGGAACATCTAATCTTCTTCACTCATGCCACGTACTTCTTGCACCAATGCAAGGAAGTTTTCAGCATAGGCCTGTGGTGTACTCGTCATTTTTAGCCTATGTAAACTTTCTCTTGCATACCAAGCACCATTGCTCGGCCAGAACTGACATCTCAGTCCCTCTTTCATGTCATCCCATGACATAGGATTGGTATAACCATCCGCTTCATCTTCTTGCAGCATAGTTCTCCATCAAACCTTTGCATCACCACCAAGGTAATTGCCTGCGAGAGTTACTTTTTGTTCTTCCCTAGTTCCATTCGCTTCAAAGTATGTCTCAACGTCATACAAGAAATTCTCAATTTCTCTAGCATTTCTGGAACCTGCGTAAATTCTTGGCTCGGAGACTCGATTTGAGATTTCTCCATGCACGTTTTCCCCTACAAACATGCCGTTACTGATTAACCCGCGAATGCTTGCCACTTCCTCTGACATTTGCTTCACATGGCTTGTTAGTATGGTATTTATGTCACTGAATTGCACCTTCAATTCAGTCACTTCAGCATTGGTTTCGCAATTCAACAAGGTTGCATCGGACACCTTGTCCTCGACTACACCAACCCTTTCGTCAAATTCTTTAAACCAATCTGATGTTCTTCCTTCAAGTAGGTCTAGCCTGCCATTATATTCGGAAAAAAGAGGATTTACAAGGCTATCACAGCCCATGTCTATGACAAAATCATTAAGATTACTGCCATACTCCTCAAGATGATCAAACGTACCCGGTAGTTCTTCGTCGATCATCATGCCATTAGAACTCATTTCTAATGCAATATTCTGAAAATAATGCGCCACTTACTTGCTTACAGGAAAATAGCTTTAGAGGGAAAGAATCACTAGTGTATTATCCAACAAATACGCTCGAATTGTGCACCAAACACAGCTCTGATACCCGAAACTGTCACACCTTCAAACTCACCAAGAATTTTCTGCGAAAGTGTAACCCGGCAGCACAATGGTCTTGTGAATCGAACTTCACCCACTTGCACTTCAGCCTTATAAGTTTGCACCTATGAAAACAGCCAACACATCAGGTCAATCAGCGGAAGTCTTTTATAGCCTTCTTTCTCTTCTCTAAGCTCATCAAATGCACCCCATAATGCACTCAATTCATGCCATACTTTACCAACAACAATCAGCCAACCAAGAACACTTAGAACATGACATAATCAACTCTTTTTATTGCATCAAAGGGAATAAATACAAAACTTGCCCACTTGGGGACTTACACAGACTTGTTCACTCCCTGAACCAAGTCTAAGTCTTACAAAAACTCTCCTATTCACTCACATATGCAAACTTCACTCTCACATATGTTAGGCTAACTCTCACACAGGCTAGGCTGTCGAATTTCCCATTCCTTAGGACTATTTATACAACAGCTTTGCTTGGCCAAACCGTGCATAACCGTTACACACGCTAGAGACAACCATCTGTCTCGGGGAGCAGTTTCATAACCGCCAACTACTATGCCAATCGCCGTTTTCCTTTAACTTGCGCCAATCGTCCAACACCTGTTCTCTTGGCAGTTAAAACTCTTCTCCCACGATTATAAACTCCTTTATAACCGCTCCTCTTCATCACGCGTCATTGGCATGCTTGTGAATCTCGTAACCAACTTGTAACCGTCACTTGAGCCTTATTGCGCCACTTGTCTTGGCCTACTGGATTCTGCCTTGTGCCAACGTACAACCCTCTTGGCCCTGCATTTTTATTACTCTAAGTTAATGCACGGACACTCTTTAGGCTTTACTTTTCGAGGCAATCTCCTTAAGCTCACTCTAGTTACTCATGCGTCACATATGCTTCACTTCGCCAATTAACTTGACAATAGCAATGCAACTCTTGCATTGCCAACTTGTTTGCATTGTTCAAGCTTTGGCCATCCTTAAACTAATGCCATAGACCAACTCTTGATCTATTCTACACTCTTGCATCATCCTTGAGTTTGGGCCAACTCAATTCCACGGATATGCCTTAATGTCAACATCACATGTTGCATCTGTCACTTTGGCTTCGTCTTGCCTTCTCCTTAATGAAGCTTCATTGTGTCGGCCAATAAGCTTCATTCCTTAGCCAAATATCTTTACAATGTAGCGCCAATCTTGCGCTTCATTGGCCCTGCAGGGTTATGTCATTCTCGACACTTAACGGTCTATACAATATACCGCTATTATGGCTTCGCAATGCACCATTACGGCGGAACTCTGACTTGGCCTGCAACTCTGTAACGCATCATCATTATGCGTCACTTGCAGCACCGTAATACAAGTGCAGTAGGTAAGGATTTTGGTGTTGTTTTTTCTATTCCACCTGAAGTATGTGTATTTGTAAATGTTGCATTCTAGGGTTGGATGATTTTGGTATTTTGGGTGAATTGTGTGGTTTGAAGGCCAACTATTGGAGGTATTGATACATTTATGTGTGAATGGTATGCAGTTGTTGCTATTTTGGGTTTGACTTAAATGATTGCTTGTGATATAATTTATACTAGTGTTTGTGTTGAAATTGGTGCAACTGGTGATAGTATACCAGACTTTTAGAAATATGCTTAGATTATCAGACTGCTTTAAGATGGTAATACTAAGAGAGATCCGTTTAAAAAGATTTACCAAATAGATTTATTAACATATATTTCAAAATCAAAACCCTTACACAATGATCCATAATAACTCCATAATAAATACACCAACATTGTAAGTGAAAACCGACCTTCACGTATAATGGTGAGTAACTATTTATAGGTAGGACCTATGACACCCAAAAAAAAAAAAGAATTTCCCCTTTCTCATTTAATGAGAATCGTTTTTGGCGGTGTTTCCTTGGTATCAATGAAGAATTGTTCTGTGGATATCAGGAGAACAAAATAGAAAATGGCTTTGTTATCTTGTGTACCCAAACACAAGATAAGAGTCAATCATTGACATGAAAAATTGAAAAAACTAATAAAATATTCCCTTTGTTTCACTTTTCCTGAAGCAGAGGGAATATAAGAGAGATAGTATTTCTTTGCATTCGAGAATGCAAAGATTCATGGATTTTAAAACTTCTCTATAAACACATTCTCATGCACAAGATAACAAAACCCAATTCAAAATTAAGTCAAACACAAATACCATTAGACCTGCCAAAAAAGAACTCTATTGGAGGAGTTTATGAATCTGGGCATGTTACAGTTGTAATTAACGAGGTTTTATGCGTGTCGATCACTTTGCTATCCTTGACTAATTATATTTCTATCCAAGTCAATGAATTAATCAGAGCCATTCAGTCTTCAAGAGTGGTCTCTTTCTGTTAATGTGGACGTCTAATACACTATTTTTAGATACCATTAACTTATAAATTCCGCCGTCCCATCTTACTTTCTTCCCGACATAGACTTTGACCTGTCTTTCATGGCCACATATAATTGGATCATATTTATCACAAAGACTAGACTAGAATATGTTTGGACGTGTAAAACACTTCCTTAAGGCACCATGATCCTATAAAATCAACTAAGTTAAACCATCATTTGTATGTGTTCCGATTTCTTTGCCAATTCTTAAAGCTCTGAATTACGAAGATGAAGTTATCACCACAGATGCAAAATCTCAACTTCAGTACCTTAATATTACTTTTATTCAGCCTTACGCTCGTCATATCGTATATGCCCATGGATGCTGCGGATAACGGTAACAGTTCAAATGACCGTATGTCATTACTCGCTTTTAAGAATGAAATAATTCAAGATCCACTAGGAGTACTCAATTCCTGGAATAAAAATAATGATTCTCTGTATTTCTGCAAGTGGAGAGGTGTTACATGCAGCCGTCGTCATCGTAATGGAGTCACCAAGATTGATCTTAATTCCAAAGGATTGGTAGGTTCCATTTCACCTCACATTGGAAATCTTAGCTTTCTCAAGGAACTCATCCTCCACAACAACAACTTAAATGGAGAAATCCCGCAAGAAATTGGTAATCTTTTTCGATTGAAAGGCTTGGGTATTTCAAATAATTCTTTGGAATACCCAAGCCTTCTTTCTCTTTGTAGCACTTTCTGTGCACTCTTCTTTCTCTACTTTCTTTTTTCCTTTTTAATAAAATTTAACCTTTTAAGTCAAAAACAAAAAAATAATTCTTTGGAAGCTAAAATTCCGCACAATATCTCTCGTTGCTCCAATCTCAAACACCTTAATACTTCTGGCAATTATCTTTCGGGGAGCATTCCAAATGACTTAGGCTACTTATCGAGTCTAATGACACTAAAGCTTTATGATAATAACCTATCAGGAGAGATTCCAGCTTCATTAGGTAACCTTTCACATCTAACTCTTCTTAGTCTTGTCGGAAACAATTTGGAGGGAAGAATCCCCGACACTCTAAGTCGTCTAACAAACTTAAAATTTCTGGGTCTAGGTCTGAATAGGTTATCAGGTATTGTCCCTTCCTCACTCTATAATATTTCATCACTTGAAGTCATCAATTTGATGAATAATCAACTCCACGGGAGTATTCCTTTTGATATCGGTTTCATACTTCCAAATCTCAAATATTTTTCGATTGCCATTAACAATTTCTCTGGAACAATTCCAAGTTCATTTTCCAATATGTCTAAACTTGAGAGTTTACAATTGGCAAGAAACAATTTAGTTGGATCCATCCCTTCTAACCTTGATAACTTGCAAAATCTCGAAATATTACAATTATCACGAAATAAACTTGGAAGTCAACAGGCTAATGATCTAAACTTCATCAGTTCTTTGGTCAATTGTACCAATTTGAGGGCTCTAATTATATCCACGAATAATTTTGGGGGAGTGTTACCTAGTAATATAGCCAATCTCACCACAAAGCTTGATACACTAGATTTCAGTAGGAATCAGATATATGGAAGTATTCCTCTAGGTATTCAGAATCTTCTTGGTTTAACAACACTCTTGTTGGATTCAAATCAATTCATAGGAAGTATTCCTACCGGTATTGGCAACCTTCAAAACCTGGGAATACTACGTTTTGATAGTAACAAATTCGTTGGTTCAATCCCTTCTTCCTTCGGTAACTTAACACGATTGATCCAACTTTATTTACCTTTCAACAAATTAGCTGGTCCAGTTCCATCAAGTCTTGGAAACTGCAAATCCTTGCAGTCATTGATCCTGCACACCAACAGACTAAGTGGTAGTATACCTAAACAAGTTTTTGAACTTCCCTCTCTATTATCAATTAACTTAGCTAGTAACTTATTTAGCGGTTCACTATCGATGGAAGTGGGTAGTTCAAAAAACCTTGAGCAGTTGTACTTGGATGGAGACTAATTATCGGGTGAAATCCCAAGTACTATAGGCGAGTGTTTAAGCTTAAAATATCTATATTTGGATAATAATTTCTTCCAAGGAAACATTCCTCCATCTTTTACTTCCTTGAAAGGTCTTGAAGAATTAACTCTTTCCCGCAATAACTTGTCTGGTACAATACCAAAAGGGTTTGCAAATCTTACACTCAGTTTACTAGATTTATCATTTAATAATCTTGAAGGAGTGGTACCTACGGGTGGAGTTTTTAAGAACACAAGTGAATTTTTATTCCAAGGGAATATTAAGCTTTGTGGCGGGATACCTGAGTTGAAGTTGCCGAATTGCTCCGTGCCGAAGCAGAAGAGATCAAAGCATGTCAAAGTTATAATAATCAGCATAGTTATCACGCTTTTCTTTTTAGCTTTGATTGTGTATGTTTATCTCTATGCGTATAGGAGAAGGAACTCAAAAACAAAACTGCCTTTGACAACTTTAGACGTAGGAAGCCGGTTCATGGGAGTTTCTTACAATGAGCTTCTTAAAGCTACCAATGGATTTAATGATTCAACCAACTTGCTTGGGGTAGGAACTTTTGGTTCTGTGTATAAGGGAATTCTTCAACAAGATGAATCAAAACCTGTTGCAGTGAAGGTTCTACACCTTCAACAAAGAGGTGTAACCAAGAGTTTCATGGCTGAATGTAATGCTCTAAGGAAAGTTAGACATAGAAATTTACTCAAGATTCTAACTTCTTGTTCAAGTACTGATTTTCAAGGTAATCCTTTCAAAGCTCTTGTATTTGAGTTCATGGTTAATGGGAGTCTAGAGAATTGGCTGCACCCGACTGTAAGTGATGCAAACAATGATGATCCACTACAAGAGAAGAATTTGAACTTAGAAAGAAGATTGAACATTGCAGCCGACGTTGCTTCCTCATTAAATTATCTTCACCATGATTCTCAATCACCCATTGTGCATTGTGATGTGAAGCCAAGTAATGTTCTTCTTGACGATGATTTAACTGCCCATGTGGGTGATTTTGGCTTGGCTAAATTTCTTTTTTATCCCACGAGTAATTCTACACAGCTGAACGAAAAAGTCGCAAGCTCAATTGCAATAAAGGGGTCCATTGGTTATGTTGCTCCTGGTAAGAAAATAAATTTATCAGCAAATACTACATATATTAAATTATAATTGACTAAGTTTTATTTTTGAGGTCTAATATTTGCTTTGGTTTCCGCAGAAAATGGATTGGGTGGCCAAGTTTCTACCGAAGGTGATGTTTATAGTTTTGGGATTCTTTTGCTAGAGATGTTTACAGGAAAGAAGCCAACTGATGGCATGTTTAAGGATGGTTTGAACATTCATAACTTCTCCAAGATGCATGAATTGCCAGAGCGTGTTGTGGAGGTTATCGATGTGCGTTTGTTGATTTATAGATTTTATATCGAGGATTCTTGGCTTCCATAATTCAGATTGAAATGTTCTTCTGAATTGCCTTCTGACAGAAAATACGGATGTTTACAGGAAAGAAGCCAACTGATGGCATGTTTAAGGATGGTTTGAACATTCATAACTTCTCCAAGATGCATGAATTGCCAGAGCGTGTTGTGGAGGTTATCGATGTGCGTTTGTTGATGGAATTAAGAGAAGATCATAACGATGCTGAAATTGCTAACTACAATATATCGAGGAATGAAAGAAGCAGCGTAATGAGACAGATCTTGGCTTCCATAATTCAGATTGGTGTTAAATGTTCTTCTGAATTGCCTTCTGACAGAAGCAGCATGAATGAGGTAGATGTTGAAGTTCAGGCGATTAAGAAACAGTTTCTTGGTGCTAGATTGTAATCAGTGAACATCAATCCTTTCTCAATCCATGAAAGTCCTCTAATAACAATCAATCTGTATCTGTACTCTCTTTTTCGTATCTTACAAAAAGTTTCTACAAATTATCATTTTACCATACTATTTGCAGGATTATTTTAAACTATATATATATATCAGTGATGAAAATAGAGTCTATGGCTTAAGCAGTCCAACAATAAGCTACAGCTGTTAGATCTAATAATCAAGTTGTAATCAACCATAAAGATCTCTAAACCAATAAACTGGCAGATCTCTAAGCCATTATAAGTAGTAGAAGTGCAGAAGGAAAAAAAAAAAAAAAAGCTCAAATATGTTAAAAATGTAAACTTGATTTTTTACTAGGGGTGAGCATTTTACCCGTAATCTGTGGATTTAACCGGGATCAACCGTATTTTTGCGGATGGATGCCGGACCGTGCACTAATGGGTTGGATGCGGATGGGATTTTCGAAATCCAACGGATTACGGATTGGGCCCCGATGAAAACTTGGGAATCCATTGGACATCCATACTTGTTAGATTAAGGGCATTTATATAGTTTCTAGAAAATATATAGATAGTTTTGTAATTTTAAGATGTTTGTTAAGAGTGTTGTCCACCACACTTCTATATTTATATACACATATAAAATGTGTAGGTTCTATAAAAAGTCATCTATATTAGTTTTATTTTTTCATTATAAATTTTAACTAACACAAATCCACTGGATTATTCGCACCCAATCCGTTCATCCGTGCATCCATTTGATGCAAATCCGTTGGAGGTTGGATTGGATGCGGATGCCAAATATGAAATCCGTCGTGAATTGGATTGGATGCGGATGAAGTAAAAACAAGTCCATACCGGCCCATGCTCACCCCTATTTTTTATGAATGTTATTTTGGGGACCATTGTCTCATTTTGGGCAGGGGTGACCTTATTTAATATTTTTTGTATTACCTAAACTACCCTTTTAATTATTTTTTGGTTTTGATTAGTGAAATCATTATTGAAATGATTAAGAAAAAACTGATTAGTGAGATTAGATTAAAAGATGAGTTATTAAAAAAGAAATTGAATTTTGTAGAGGAGTAAAGTTAGAGAAGAAGAAGGAGAAAACCATGGAAAATAAATTTTTTTTTTCCAATTCACTAAATTTGGTAATTTAAGTGATGAAAGCCCATCAGATTCTTCATCTCCATCATCTCCTAGAGTATTTGTTAATGTTAACAATGATCCGGATATGAATTATTTGTTAGATGGTGAATGTATTCTTCCCCAAACTTAATCTCAAGATGAAAATGATGGATTTTATCAACCACAACCGGAGGAAGAGCATTTGGGTATCCAGGTATGCTCCAAACTTAGCTAATGTTGGTTGAGTTGCCCCAAATTTTCAAACCAAATGTTAATTTTTTAAGTAGTTCGGTTACGAAAGGTGAAGAAAACCGAACTCATTTGGAAGTGTAGTTCGGTTACTTTAGACAAACACGCAGGTAACCAAACTCTGTATTTATGAAAGTTTGATGGATTCCAGAGTAATGTTCGGTTGTTTCGCAACCAATAAACTAACCGAACTTTAGGTAAAATAAGTTAAAACATTCGGTTGGTTCGAAATCAATGAACTAACCTAACTCAATGTAAATTTAAGATTTAACTTAATGTATAAAGTTCGGTTTCTTTGCAACTATTAACCAACCGAACTTGACGTAAAACTAAGATTAAACTTAGAATACAAAGTTCGGTTTGTTCGCACACTTCATGTAAAGCCACTATCCAACCGAACTGTACAAAATATAAGAGTAGACTAAGTTTAATAGTTTCGGTTATTTCGCAAACTTGATCCCAAGAGCATAACTAACCGAACTTATCAAACCCAAAAAAATGAATAGTTCCAGAGTTTTATTCGGTGACCTAGGTAAAATAAATTGTAACCGAACTACATATACTTTATATGTTCGGTTACATGTCATCTTGCTTTGTTCACCGAACCCGGAGTTCGGTTTACGCGGTTAAATTATGTGCTTACCGAACTCGTTTGTGATTGCAATTGATGTTGTTCCATTTATTATAGATTGAATGCCAACCTATACCAATGGATGATCAACCTTCTCCAGTTGGTATGTTGTACGAAGATACATCCCATCACTATGTCAATGATTTGGTATTTGATCAACCTATTGATGCGAAGAATTGGGCTAGAGAGCATGCCAAGAGAGCCATGTGCGTATTAGTTTTGAATGGAAAAGAAAGCAAAACTCGTCTTGAAATGGTTTTCGAGAGAAGTGGAGATCCGGATGCTAGCCACAAGAGGAAGGGGTATGTGTATAAAGTAAAGACGACGAGGAATAACACATCGTGCTCAAATAAAATTAAATGTTCGTTCAAGATAGTTTTTAGTTACTCAAAACTAAGGAAAGGATGGGTTCTATCGATGGATAAGGTGGTAGGTAATCACAACCACCCTCGTCCGGAGGATCTTGAAGGACACGCAATGGCAGCAAGGCTCACTCCTCAAAAAGTGGAGAAAATAGCTGAATATAGGAGAATGAGAATTTCACCAGCTGTTATTCTTAGCTTATGAAAGGATGATAACAAGGATAACGTATCATCCCCGTCCACCATTTACAATGCAATTGAGACAATTACAAGGAATGAATGGAAGGATAGAAAAGTCATGCAATAATAGTTTATGTTGGCTGAAGAGAAAGGATACGCGGTTTAAAAGAAGGTAGGTCCGGGTGAAGAAATAACTCATCTCTTCCATGCTCATCCGAAGATTGTTCAACTGGCTCAATCTTCCATGAAGTTCTTATAATGGATTGCACTTACAAGACAAATAAATACAATATTCCATTGTTGAACATTGTTGGTCTACGTCGACGAAGTCACCTTTTACCATTGTTTTTTATTTTCTAAAGGACGAGCAAGAACCAAGTTATAGGTGGGATCTACAACAATTTAAGGTGATCTACCGAGATGATGATATCCCCGGGGTTATAGTGACGGACAATCAAGTATCATTGATGAATGCAATAAAGAGTGTCTTCCCATTGGCACATAATATGCTTTGTACATTTCATATATGGTGCAATGTGATGAATAGGTGCAAGCGTCAACTTTGTCCACCTAAGAGGAAAGCATTCGAAGAGATTAGTAATCTACCGGAAGATGAACAAGCTGATACAAAAGAGGCATTCGATGAACAATACACCATAAATCATGCTAAATGGGTTTCTTTCTCTGGGGAATGGGAGGCTTTGACTTGGTATCTCACCGAAGAAGAGTATAATCTAAATCTTGCCGAATTTATTGAGCATTGGTCTAGCACCAAATATCCTGATGATATTGTAACGTATGAGGTCGAGCAATGGTTGGAACCGCACAAAAAGAGCTCTTTGTTTATGCTTTTACCAACCACCATAAACACTTTGGGAATCAAGCGACAAGTTTGGTAGAATCAGCTCACCACCGGTTGAAGAAAAATCTATTTGGATGTGTTGATAATTTTGTGGTTGTGTTTAACGCTATGGAGGCTTACTTCAACCGCGAGATTGATAGAATTAAAGAGAAGTTTCAAAAAATCCGCATCATGAAGTACAAAAAGATTGTAGACAAAGGTGGTAACATCGTGAAAATGGAGGACCTTCGATTTTCAAGGGACTGCATTATAATGTTTCGTATGCTTGCATATGAGGTTATTGGTTGAGGTAAATTTGATCCGTATATGGGGAACCAAGCCGGAGGAGGTGTGTGTTTGCAACATGATGAAGTCTATCGGTCTCCCTTGTCACCACATGATAGCTAATTATGAACATGCCATAATCCCTTTAAGCGATATAGATCCACATTGGAAACACTTAAGTTTTGTTCCTCCTCCCAAGGGAGATGTCGGAGAAGAGTTTGGTGATAATGAAACGGGAAGAGTCGTTATCGATAGGTACCGGAACATGAACAATATCGAAAGGTAAATCTTTTGGGATGACATGCGGACAATCGTTTATCCGCACACTTCGGAAAATGTGCAAGAACCGAATAAAGGCAAGGCCAAAGGTAGGCCAACAACCAAAGAAACCAAAAAACAAGTCAGAGAATATTCAAAGGTTTTGGGTAAGAGGGAAAGTGAAATGACCCCTTTTACTAGAGATCCTTCGCAGCATGAGCATACCGCGGCTAAGTACCAAGAAGATTGTAAGAAAAGGGATAGGAATATTGTTGAAAAGGGCGAGACAAGTGAACGGGATATGAATAAAAAATGACATATGTTACACTCTCAACCTAGTCCAATTGATATGACTTCCCCTTCTATTGAGAAAAGGTTCCTGGAAGAGATACCTCCTTACATTAGAAATTACGTCATAACCACCAGTGACGTCCCTGCGAATGGTAATTGTGGTTTCCACGTTGTCGTACAACAACTAGGGCCTTTCACTCAAGGTGCCAAGCTATATAATGATAATCAAATCACTTATGTCCGTCAAAGGTTGTTAATGAAGCTAAGGGAGAAACCATAATTTTACAAGACAATGTTGTCCAATGGGGATGCTAGTCTCAATGTGCAGTTTGTTATCTATCAAAGCCGTATTCACGGGGCGAATCCAATCACAAGGGATCATTGGATGAGCATGCCGATATGTGGGCACTTAATAGCCGAAGCATTCAATTGCGTGGTTCACTTGTTCTCAAAATGTGGTAGTTTCACATACACTCTGAAAAAAACCATATGTGTCGAGCAACTAAGACGTAGGAGAGTGGTGATTGCATTGATTAACTACAACCATTTTATAGGCCTCCGGTTAGAAGACAATTTTCCATTGCCTCCGATATTCCCATACTCTTATTGGAATGAATTTAACCCCGACACAATGTTGAGTTGGTGCGTTATGTATGAACATAACATGGAGATGAGGAAAGCTTTAAAGGAATCAAAACCAAATATACACCAAGGTTGTATTTCCCTTGCGGATAATTAATTGTACCTTTAGTTAGATGGTGTTTTTTGGTTGTAAGTATGCTTTGAAAATCAACATAACAATGAAAGATTGTGTTTTTTGGTATGATTAATTGTACCTTATTCATCTCCATTTCCTCCTTCTTCGGGTGGTTCCTCTTCTCCACCTTGATTATGTTCTTGAGTACCCATCTCTTCCATAATCTCATGATTAACTTGTTGTATAACATTGTCAACATTATCTCTATTGACATCATCTTGGATGACAACACCCGGTGATGAACCACCTCCATGCTTAACATATTTTGTTCCACGCTTATTGAAACCTAAGTGTTTTTGGCCTCGAAGAGTGGGAGTTCTAAGTTCTTCCAGTGAAGGTTGGTTTGATTTTGTTCCTCTGCCCCTAATCAAGAAAAAAAAAGATATTAGCTTCACCGATAAATGATTGACTAAATCATAATTCTGCTACAGGGTAGAGTTCGGTTGGTACAACTATTTTTCTAAACAACCGAACACAAAACTATATGAAATTAGGGAAGAGTTCGGTTTGGACTATTCCTTGCGAACAAACCGAACTCATTACTAAAAATTGGCTAAACAAAAATAGTTGAGTTCGGTTTGTAGTTGGCTAAACAAAAAATTGCGAACCCACCGAACAAAATTCATAAAGTTCGGTTCATTGAGAATTCAACATAGTGGGAAAATAAAAGCAGTTCGGTTACATAGGGTTTTTCTTTTTCTTTGTAATGTTTTGAGTTCGGTTGAGAAATAGTTTTTAAACATTGTGCGAACTAACCGAAAATATTTGACAAAGTTCGGTTAAATGAGAACTCAAAATAGTGAGTAAATTAGTTGAATTCGGTTGCAAAGTGAAATTATTTTTATTAGGTAAAATGGGAAGAGTTCGGTTAGGAGATGCTTTTCGAAAAATAAGCGAAATAACCGAACTAGAGAGTTCGGTTACATAGTGTTCAATCCTATTCAACCGAACTGTTATTCGTGTTCTTCCTTTCAGAAAGTTTGTTTACCAAACCAGGGTTTTTGTGTTACGACTCTTAACTGAACCAAGCATTGTTAATTACATTCAAACCCTATTTTGATGATTTCTATTCAATTAAACGAACCAAAATCAAATTAAAACTAATTGGTTTGGTTAAAATTACCTGCGGATCTTTCCCATGAACAATTCGGGTTGAATCTCCAATTCACCTTCCGGTTCCACTTCTTTGTGAATTTCCACTGAAATTTTCTGATTTGCTAGATGTCCTAATGGGGGACCTTTTCCTGCGACTCATTTAGTTTGCTTTCGAAGCACCATTCTTATACTCGATTGATTAATCGACGATGAAAATTTTATGAATCGACGATTAATCAATGAAAACAATATTGAAATGGGGAAGAAGAGGAGAACAAACTGTTCTTCTTTTTGTTTGTGGGTGCGGCTAGGTTAGAAATCTTTTATGTATTAGATTAAGTTAATTACGGTTATTAGGTTAGGGCTAATGGAAATTAGGGTAAAGGGGAATTAGAAATCTAACAGTTTTTAGGAAATCCCTTAACAATATTAAGGACGGGTGCCTAAAACACCATGGTCCCCCAGAAAAAGGATGGTCCCCAAAATAACATTCTTTTTTATTTAGAAGTGTCTAGAATTATCTTGGCATAACTAGTGAGGATAGACTAGTCCACAGGACTCAAGCCCATCTAGAGTCTTCACGGTTAAATAAAAATAAGAACCCAAGTTCTCTAGAATATTCTTGGCAGTTGTGAGTGAGTGAATACCCGAAGTGAGGTATAGGTAGGGGTGAGTGATAGGTGTAGAATACACCGTATTTACTATATAGAGGTTATGCTTTCTCTGCTATTTTTCTTGTAAATTATGTATTTTACGTGTGTTTTTGAGTCATTAGGTACTTTGGAGTCACACGAAGGAAAAGAAGAAGAAATCACCCAGTTTGAGCAAAAAGGGCAGAATTGTCATTTAATAGGGCGAGCACTATCTGGAGTCCGGTAATGGTTAAGGGGCAACTCTTCTTGGAGGTGTACTAAACACAAACCAGCTACGGTTAATGGGTTGTCATTTGGGATACCCCTTATCATTTATTAGAGGGTGTAATTATCACTGGGTGCAAATATCGTCCCTGTTCATAACCCTAATCAAAAACGAGAGAAATTATTTCTCTTTTATTCTGAATCTGATGAAGAACAGCAGCTTCTGTTATATACATTGATTTGCAGAGAAATTGAAGAAACTCCTCTCTGAATGTTCACTCATTCACTGAAATTGAGATTTGTTTAGCCGGTGCTATTCGCTGCTGAGATGAGACGAAGAAATTGAATTTGAGATCGAGAAGTATGGGTTAATATTGATTGCAAGGGTGTAGATGGAGTTTTGAAGCAGCAAGTATGGAGATGGTACTGAATTTGAATGGAATTACAAGTGATCAGTAATGGTTTAAGGTTTGAAATTGAGAAGTGATGCTGCTGCACTAGGAGTGTGAATGAAATTCTATAATAGGATTGATGTTGTTGTGAGTTTGAACAGAGAAGCAATGGGTTCTTGAAAGATTTACAGAAAGAAAGAGGATGAATTGATGGAGATGATGCCATAGTGAACCAAGACTACATAGATGTATGTCTAGGAATTGTGCAGGAATTGAAGAATAGAAAGTCCTGAAACTGGCCTGGGAAACGTCAGAAAACAACCAGAACTCAGCTGGAGTTTTATGCCGATGATTTGACTTAGTGACCCAGCGATTTGACTCGGATGAATAAGATCCAGTAAGACAGCTGACTTGGATGAATCAGTCTCCCCTCTTGACCTCGATGACTATTAAAGACCGTCATCTTGACCGTTAACATTGACGGTATTTGATGGAATATTCCTTCAACTGCGACAACATTTTAGTGACCGGCGACGACTATTCCGGTGACAGATTACAGCTTATTTCTGGCCAAAAACCCAGTTTTCCGGCGAGCCAAAGTTGCAGATTTTTGTGTGAATTTCTCTCATGGGATGTGAAGACTTGGACTTGGAATTGGATGAAGAATTTGGCTTGAACTTGGAAAGAGAGGATGGAAGATTTGAGAAAGGCTTGGATTTGGAAATTGAAGTGCTAAAGGAAAGGGATTCTATTCCTTGGAAGATATGGAGAACATTGAAGCCTATAAATAGAGAAGTCCTCTAGTTTTCTATACACACTTCCACACTTATATGCACTTAGATACACACATCTTTGCACACTTCTACACACACAACACTTTTCTTTTCTTTATTCTTTGTGTGAACTCCTTAACATGAGTAGCTAATTTTATTGATTGAGGATGAATTCCTAGTTCTTAATATATGATTTGAGTTTTGTTTCAATTCTACTTTGAAGTTTTTCACATGATTATCGTTTGTTTTTACTAATAGGAATGTTTATACATTCATGATTGATTGATAGATTGTTTAGGTGCGCAACTAAATTGATTTGTTAATTTGATCTAAATCTAGTGAAAGTTAGGGGATAAGTAATCGTTTCTTGACTATTTACATAAGTAGAAAACACGAGACCTTGCGGAGAGATTCAGTGGAGCAATTGTGTGTGAAAACAACGTTAGCAAGTGGACCTTGATCTAAGAGTCTAACTACTAATATCAACCTAATAAATTCATAAATCTTAATGCGATTGACTAAATTACATCTTGAGTGATCTACTACTTGGTGGTTTGGTGAATAGAATCCGGTAGTCGACAACTTCTGTATCTGGTGATATAAGGGATTTAGGGGTTAACACTGATCTAGATGCTATACTTACGGTTGGTGATAATTTGTGACTAATAAAAAGTGGAAAAGAACATAACTTTAATCATTGTTTTGCAGCGAAGAAGGATTCATTGATCTAATTTCTATTATTAATTTCTCTTATCTTTTTAATTGTTTTGTTTATTTATTTTATTTTTCTTTTACTTATCTAAAACATACCCCCCGTTTGTGACATTATAAAACAACTAGAATCTCGTGCTCCTCGTGGGATCGATCTTGACTACCCTATATTACTTTTTAATTAGGTAGTAAAATATTAATTAATTTGTTGTGGTTACGACACGCATCAAATTTTGGCGCCGTTGCCGGGGAGCATCGGATGATTTTAGTTGTTTTCTTTTTACTTTTTCTTTATTCTTGCTTTGTTGGATTCTTTATCGTATCTAACTTAGTTTTTGAGAATTGTTTTTCAGGTACTGGTTTTCCATGTATGGTGGACAAGAGCAAGCATATTACAACAATCAATACGGTTTTCAACCTCAACATCATGGAAACTTCCAACCATCCTTAGGATACAATCAAAACCAATTTTTTGGCTATGATCAATATCCTTCGGAGCCTTATGGATATTCTCATACATATCAACAACCTTATGACGGGTATGTAAGTAGACAATCACAAGGATGGATGGATAGTTATGCTTCTACTACATTGTTTTCTAGTAATGTGCAGACAGAGAATTGGGAATATACTCCTCTTCATCGTGTTTTTCCTTCACTTTTTAAGGATATACGGTCTAGAAACTCTATACACGGTGGTAAGCGTGTTAATGTCCGTAAACTTGCACAAAAGTTATACAAATTGGAAGATGATGGAGACTCGGAAGAGCTTGTCTCGGAAATTAGTAGGACCATTCATATGGAACTTAAAAGACGTCGGAATAAAGGCTATGAAACCGATGACGATTCTTATTACGGTGATTACGATAATGAAGATGATTGTGTTGAAAAGGACCAACCTTTGGAGACTTTTGATGACGCTAGTGTATCTCACTCGAGCCTTGATCTTAATAATGATCAATCAGCTATTCAAAAGGTAGAGCTTGAAGAAGATGCATTTAGTGCTTGGAAAAAAAAGAGGGAAAGATATGAGTCCGCGGAAGTGTATGAACGTTGCAACAATGAGGAAGTTATTCCAACTCTGGATCATAATAACGATCCTTCACCTATTCAAAAGGAGGAGATTGGGTGTGACTTTCCTATTGTTGAAAATGGTGTAACACCCTCACAAGAAGATCCTACAATCTATACCTATGAAAATCATTTTAGTGAATGGCCTGATTCCGATGATGAAGATATTGAGGAGATGATGCTTGATAATGAAACCGAATTGATTGAATTTGTGGAAGACCCAATTGAACTTGCCGATGATTATGATGATGTCGAAACTTTAGTTAAGGTAGAAAATGATGAAGAATGGTTGCAAGGTTTGATAGAGGACCATGATATGCAAGAGGTAAGTAATTCACTTGAATTTTTTAAGGATGAGGAGGATACCGTAATACAAGAAATTGTGCAAGGTTTGTCTAACCCTTTGCATATTAATTCTTCTCCTTTACCTCTTATTGGATTGAATGTATGTGCTTTGAAAGTATTTTTGAATGACTTTGTTTCTTGATATCCACCATTGGAAACACTTGATGCTAACACTATGCAGGTTTGCAAAGAGGAATGCATGGAAATTCCCAAATTCTATGTTCTTTATACACTTCCAAGTGTGGACAAGAATAAGTGTGGGGGAAATTTCTATCGAGCTATAACTTTACTATTATTTTCTTGTGCTAATATTTGTATGAAGCTATTGTTTGAAAAACAGGTACCATGGGAGGATCCCCAAATTTTCTGATTGTTAGTATATGGGGAGTGAATCTTACAAGACCAATGTCGGGCCATCGACTTTAAAACAAGCGCTAAGTGGGAGGCAACCCACCGGTTTTGTATCTCTTATCCTTTTGCTTTTTAATTGTTTTTTGTTTTCGTTTATTTATTTTTCTTGTTCCATATCATCTTAGGATTTCCCACCTTGACTTTACTAGGACGATTCAATTACATTGAGGACAATGTAAGGTTTAAGTGTGAGGGAGTGGCCAAGCATATATTTTTCCATATAAAAAAAAAAAAATTTTTTGCATAAAACTTTCAACTTTTAAAGATTTTAGAGTCACTAGCATACTTCTAGGTATGTTTACATAGAGAATTCTGACCGACATAACTGAACTTGGAAGTGTTAGGGAACTACGTTCGGATTTCTTACTTGTTAGAGTGTTAAATAATGGATTTAATTATGCCGGTGATGCAAATTAGGAGCAGAGAAGAATGCATTATTAGAGTTGTTGATCAATCATTAGTGGATACTACCCATTTTTATATCATGTGAGGCACCGACCAGAAATTTTTCCATTTGACTAAAGAGATTCTTTTGAGTGTGTGTCACCGTACGTTAATTCTGGGTAGAATGGTGAGCTACCCAATTTCACACCAATTTCAGCACTATTTTGATCTCTTGAGTGCTAATTTTTGTCAATCATGAGGGTGACGTCTATGGATGAAAGCCTCCTTCTTGTAGTTCGATTTACAGTTAGCACCATTCTCTCTCTCGACAACAATGGGTCCATAGAAACACCATTATCAACAAGGGAGCGACATCAAAAGTTGAAGACGTTCAAGGTTTACAAGCAACAACGGAACAAGAAAAGAGAAAATATCAAATCCAAGTAAAGCAACATACAATGAGCAGATTTTTACATACAAGTTGAAGACTTATTTACAAGAGCGAAGAAAAACAAAAGGTGAGAATTATTGAAGTTTATGATTTCAAGGCGATACAAGTTGTGAAGAATCAAGCGGTAAAGTACTTTTCCATGGCCATGGTTTATTTTATTTTTCACTTTGTTTTGTATTTTGTTTCTCTTGTCTTAAAAAAAATATTAAAAAAAATATTAAAAAAAAATGAAAAAAAAAAAAATTGGAAAAAAAGAAGAAGAAAAAAATATGAGACAAGAGAAATATATATTATTGTTTTGTTTTGAATAAGCCGTGGGGAAGGAAAATCTATAAGGAAGTTTCAAGCGACAAGGATTTTCAGGAAAAAGGTTACAAATTGTCAAGGATTTATGAAGTTCGAAAGTTTATCATCAGTAGTTGAAGCTGAAGACCATGAAGATGAAGACGAGGAGCGGAAGACGCTTCTTTTGGATGCCGTGAGAGTGGTGTTATCATAATTTGCAATCGGATGTGAAGGTAAGTAAGTAATCTCATACTCGATAATAGTGGTTGAATTCCTTTCTTAGAGATCGTCAGAAAAATGGTTTTTCAAAATATTAAAAGATGTGGGTTTTTCAAAATTTCGGAAGTTATCCTTCCCACCATTAAACGTGTTGCAGGAATTCTCTCTTCATTCCTACCTGCACACATGTGAGACCCATAAAAAAGCCGTCTTTTTGAGTGCAATTATCATAAAACCCTTTTGGCGAGGTAGAAGTCGAGGCGAAATGCTTATTGATCGTTTCTCAAACACGTGTTCTCTCATTATGGTGTGGTTATTTCTCACTCAACATTTAAGAATGAGAATATGTTCTTTAGTATTTCTAACTTCTTATTACTAGCATGCAGAAACTCTATGTCCTCATAGCTCTTAGGATGCTTGGGACG
Source organism: Papaver bracteatum (assembly GCA_023529315.1). Taxonomy (NCBI): domain Eukaryota; kingdom Viridiplantae; phylum Streptophyta; class Magnoliopsida; order Ranunculales; family Papaveraceae; genus Papaver; species Papaver bracteatum. Next base: position 79,618 of record JAJJWX010002653.1, on the reverse strand, counting down.
CTGGAACTCTTTGAAGTTGTAAGTTTTAGTTTGATTTGATCGAGGACTAGCAAAGTCGAGGTTTGGGGGAATTTGATAGGTGTAGAATACACCGTATTTACTATATAGAGGTTATGCTTTCTCTGTTATTTTTCTTGTAAATTATGTATTTTACGTGTGTTTTTGAGTCATTAGGTACTCTGGAGTCACACGAAGGAAAAGAAGAAGAAATCACCCAGTTTGAGCAAAAGGGCAGAATTGTCATTTAATAGGGCGAGAACTATCTGGAGTCCGGTAATGGTAAAGGGGAAACTCTTCTTGGATGTGTACTAAATACAAACCAGCTACGGTTAAGTTGTTGTCATTTGGGGTACCCCTTATCATTTATTAGAGGGTGTAATTATCACTGGGTGGTCATATTGGGTGCAAATATCGTCCCGTGTTCATAACCCTAATCAAAAACGAGAGAAATTCTTTCTATTTTATTCTGAATCTGACGAATAATAGCAGATGCTGTTATATACATTGATTTGCAGAGAAATTGAAGAAACTCCTCTCTGAATGTTCACTTATTCACTGAAATTGAGATTTGTTTAGCCGGTGCTATTCGCTGCTGAGATGAGATGAAGAAATTGAATCTGAGATCGAGAAGTATGGGTTGATATTGATTGCAAGGGTGTAGCTGGAGTTTTGAAGTAGCAGGTATGGAGATGGTACTGAATTTGAATGGAATTACATGTGATCAGTATTGGTTTAAGGTTTGAAATTGAGAAGTGCTGCTGCTGCACTAGGAGTGTGAATGAAATGCTATAATAGGATTGATGTTGCTGTGAGTTTGAACCGAGAAGCAATGGGTTCTTGAAAGATTTACAGAAAGAAAGAGGATGAATTGATGGAGCTGATGCCACAGTGAACCAAGACTACATAGATGTATGCCTAGGAATTGTTCAGGAATTGAAGAATAGAAAGGCCTAAAACTAGCCTGGGAAACGTCAGAAAACAACCAGAACTCGGATGGAGTTTTATGCCGACGAGTTGACTCAGTGACCCAGCGATTTGACTCGGATGAATAAGATCCAGTGAGACAGCTGACTTGGCTGAATCAGTCTTCCCTCTTGACCTCGATGACTGTTAAAGACCGTCATCTTGACCGTTAACATTGACGGTATCTGACGGAATATTCCTTCGACTGCGACAACATTTTAGTGACTGGCGACGACTATTCCGGTGACGGATTACATCTTATTTCCGGCCAAAAACCCAGTTTTCCGGCGAGCCAAAGTTGCAAATTTTTGTGTGAATTTCTCTCATGGGATGTGAAGACTTGGACTTGGAATTGGATGAAGAATTTGTCTTGAACTTGGAAAGAGAGGATGGAAGATTTGAGAAAGGCTTGGATTTGGATATTGAAGTGCTAAAGGAAATGGATTTTATTCCTTGGAAGATATGGAGAACATTGAAGCCTATAAATAGAGAAGTGCTCTACTTTTCTATAAACACTTCCACACTTAGATGCACTTAGATACACACATCTTTGTACACTTCTACACACACAACACTTTTCTTTTCTTTATTCTTTGTGTGAACTCCTTAACATGAGTAGCTAATTTTATTGATTGAGGATGAATTCCTAGTTCTTAATATATGATTTGAGTTTTGTTTCAATTCTACTTTGAAGTTTTTCACATGATTATCGTTTGTTTTTACTAATAGGAATGTTTATACATTCATGATTGATTGATAGATTGTTTAGGTGCGCAACTAAATTGATTTGTTAATTTGATCTAAATCTAGTGAAAGTTAGGGGATAAATAATCGTTTCTTGACTATTTACATAAGTAGAAAACACGAGACCTTGCGGAGGGATTCCGTGGAGCAATTGTGTGTGAAAACAACGTTAGCAAGTGGACCTTGATCTAAGAGTCTAACTACTAATATCAACCTAATAAATTCATAAATCTTAATGCGTTTGACAAAATTAAATCTTGAGTGATCTTCTACTTGGTGGTTTGGTGAATAGAATCCGGTAGTCGAGAACTTCCATATCCGGTGATATAAGGGATTTAGGGGTTAGCATTGATCTAGCTGCTATACTTACGGTTGGTGATAATTTGTGACTAATAAAAAGTGGAAAAGAACATAACTTTAATCATTGTTTTGCAGCGAAGAAGGATTCCTTGATCTAATTTCTCTTATCTTTTTAATTTTTTTGTTTATTTATTTTATTTTTCTTTTACTTATCTAAAACATACCCCCCTTTTGTGACATTATAAGACAACTAGAATCTCGTGCTCCTCGTGGGATCTATCTTGACTACCCTATATTACTTGTTAATTAGGTAGTAAAATATTAATTAATTTGTTGTGGTTACGACACGCATCAATGAGCATGGGCCGATATGGACCGGTTTTTAGCTCATCCGCATCCAATCCAATCCATTACGGGTTTCAAATTTGACATCCGCATCCAATCCAACATCCACCGGATTTGCATCCAATAGATGCACGGATGAACGGATTGGGTGCGGATAATACAATGGATTTGTATTAGTTAAAATTTATAATGAAAAAATAAAACCAACATAGATGACTTCTTATAGAAACTACACATTTTATATATCTATATAAATATAGAAGTGCGATGGACAACACTCCAAGCAAAACACCTTAAAATTTCAAAACTATCTATATATTTTCTAGAAACTATATAAATGTCCTTAATCTAACGGATATGGATGTCCAACGGATTTTCAAGGTTGCATCCGGACCCAATTCGTAATCCGTTGGATTTCAAAAATCTCATCCGCGTCCAACCCATTAGCGAACGGTCCGGGCATCCATCCGCAAAAATACGGTTGGTCCCGGTTAAATCCGCGGATTGCCGATAAAATGCTCACCCCTAGGTATAGGTGAGAAAGAGTGAGAAATTGAAGCGAGTCTTGCAAGGTCTGTACGACCACAGTTTTGAGTGCAATAGAAATTTGTTTCTCCCAACCATTTGAGTGATCAGTGAGTTCAGTTGAGTGGAGTGAGTGCTAAACAGTTTGCAATCCCATTAACCCCAAAATAATTTCCAACAAAATATACCCTCCCTTCCTTTGTAAGTAAATGTATTTATTGATTCGCGAGAGAGTGCCGCGGTAGGTTAATTTCTCAGTAACTCAGCATAGTTGAGTTTCCCTCGAATTTGATTTCCTTCTAAAATCATAGTACAACCTCCTTCTCCGGTAATACTACAAGTAACAGTAGTAGCCATCACATTGACCACAGTGTGTTAATATCCGAAACTATGAGATTACGGCAGCAGCAACAGAATTCTGAGGGTGAAATTGTAGTCATTGAAAAATGATTGCAATTAATTGAAAACCAGCAAAGACATTTGATGGGTTTCCTTGCAAAAGCGCTAAAGAACTCTGATTTTGTACATCAACTGTTTAGCCGGAATTCAAAGAAGATTACCCGTTTCTAGAAATGTAGTCAGGGCTGGCATCCTCTATAGCTGCTGGAAAGGCTAATCACCGCTTTCGGTCTCCTTCAACGAACTGCATCGTTTTCGTATCTGCTTCCCCTATTTCGTTCAAATAAACTAAGGTGTTGAAGGAATAATTGAACCGAATAATCCTTAAACCGCACAAGCCTTTTGGAGGTTGACACTTTTGGTTCGTAAATGTAGACAAAGTTTTCCGTGTAAGTAAAAACACTACCACTCTTTGTAGCGGCTAATAAAGTTCTTCTCTTAATGCTAAACCCTTTACTCCAAACCAGTGACTGATGTCCCTTTTGCTCTTCCATCTCATGATTATCACTCTTCTCTTTTAATAACCATATATGTAACCATCTGCCTCCTTTTTGTAGAACTATTCTAACAGCAAAATACAAAAACCCTTCCAATACCCCTATACGATTCTTAAACCTATTATTACCTGGTGTCAAAGGAGGTGGTGAAATATTTTCAAAAAACATTTCCTCGGCCAAATTGAATGCGATGATCATTTCTAATACTCTATCTAGCCAATAAAGAGATCCATTGGCAAAGATACAAGATGGATCCCAATCATATGGGGAGTACCTGGAATTGAAATTCCCAAGGTTTATCCGTCCATTGCCACTTCATTGAGTGTACATGTTGACTTCTACTAACCCAGTCTTCAACTTACATATTCCTACAACTTTGTACTCATGTGTCATCATCCAAAAGATATTCCAATCATATTTACACCCATCTATCTTAATTTTTGGAAGCATAAGAGATTTTGTCGTGATGGGGTTAAAAGTACAAACAAATATTCCATCAGCAAGACAGATCAAACCGTTACATGAACCAACAAAGCTATAATGCCAAAACGGAGTAGTCAAGTTAACATTTACAATTCTATGATCAATGGGTGTTGTATCTCTTCATGATTTTCATTATATTCAAAATAGCTAATTTTTTTAGGCTTACCAGTCAAAGCAAGAAAACTCAACATATCAAATTGATTATGGTGATTTAAGTGTATTTTCGGGAATGATGGATGAGGTACAATATTAGCCTAGGTTTTGCATACTCATTTACATTCAAAGACTGTTTCAGCTGGTACACGAATTAATATGTCTAATATAATCTCCAATAGGAGATTGTTGAAATAATCCATCGAAACCCTTTTTAAAGAAAACACTTTCTGAAATGTGGCGTCTGCAGATTTACAGAGAACCATGTTTAAGAACTAGAGATGGAGAATGGTGTTTTGTGGATTAATGTGACATAATGCTATGCAGTCGCCGCCTCGTACTCCCTCCATTCTTAAATAATAGGCTGGTTTCATGTACAATTTACACACGAAACCAGCCTATTATTTAAGAACGGAAGGAGTAATATTTATGGAAGGTTAGGGCATCACAAGTAATAGGCCCGGCGTGCCGGGTTATGTTAACGGATTAATTCTTGACTTTTGGCAGAGTTTGAAGGTTACCAAGCAGAGCTTGTGGAGGCCAACTCTAAGATGGAGCTGTGCCGGAAACTCGGTGCGGGAATTTTCATGCGGCATCTTGGAAAAGATGCCTCTGCTGCTTTTAGTACCTCATGATCATTTTGTATCACACATATAAGTCAGTCTAAAATAGGCATAACCAAAGACGCTCTGCTAGGTAACAGATTAATGATGTGGGTTTGGGGTTGTAGATATATATAGAATTTCCAAAGAACGTAATATACGGAGAAGAAAGAAATATATGACTACATTGTTTGAGAAAAAAAATTATGGGGGCAAATTTGAAGGGGGCATGGGGGACTATAGGTGTAAAATGTGCCGGCCCGGCACAGACCGGAAAACGAAGTCGCATGCTTCACGTGCCATGTTCCGTGTTGTGCTGTGCCAACAATTTAAACGTGATGTGCCATGCTGTGCTTTACTAATCAAAAGGTAGGCAAAGCACAGCCCACGGGCACAACACACGAAGAAACGTGCCGTGCTGGCACACGTGCTATAAATAATTTGAAATCACTTAATGAATACATTAAGTCAGACATTATCACAAAAATTTAATTAGACAACATATCATTTAAAATTATTACAAATAAAATTAACAAGTTTATTCAATAAAAAGAAATATCCCATCAAATATAAAATTGGATTATTGTCATGTAAATTAATGTTCTAGTTAAATATAGACGACGACATTATAACAATGATATTGAAATATATTTTCCAAATATTAAGGTATTATATGTGTTGTTATAAATAAGCCAGCATAAAATGTTAAAAACTAGCTTAAATAGTGACTCTTTTGTGAAATATACAAAAAATGTGATGTATTATGCCTTGTTATATGGTGTATTTGTACATGTTATGACGTGCTTTCTTAACGTGCTGGGCTGGGATGGGATGGGCCACGTGCTTATCCGTGCCGCGTGATGTGCTATGCTACTGTGCCAATTAGTCAAACCCAGCACATCCCATTTAACTAACGTGTTGTGCCGTGCTGGGCTGGGTTGTGTTCAAATTTTAGAGTGTTGTGCTGGGATGTGCTTGTGATGGCAAAGCCCAATTTACACCTCTATGGGCACCAATAAGAAACCTACATTTGTCTTCCATATTTTGACAGTTTTTAACGAATTAAGTTACGAAACTCATGATCCAAAATTACCCTTCATTTAAGGCAAAACAAATCTTTATTTACCGTTTATATATCTTCTCCTAAATTAATGATAATATGTTTTTTCCTAAATTACTGGTAGCTGAAACACCGTAAAATGGAATATTCTAAAAATACCCATAAAAAGGAAGAAAATATTAAGTACTGTCATAATTTAGGTAATTTCTTGGAGCGGTACTTTCATTCTTCCTGATCGAGGGTGGTGACACCATGTTTTTCCTTTTTTTCTTTAATTTGTACTTATGTAACATGAGCAAGAAAGATAACGAAAAACAAGCATTACATTGGCTTACGACTCGTCTTTGACTTTAACCCGGTCACCTACAAAACCCCAATTCAACATCCTGTTTTTCGAATCCTCTTCAATGATTCCACTTATTTCTACCAGCTAAACCAATTTTCCATCGGCCCATTAAAGATGTAGTCCTTAATAGTGTCTGGGATAGGTCTGATTTGATGTTGGTTTTCCTTTTAAAACCCTAATTTTATGGTGGTGCAGTTTTTTTTTCATTCAAGACTATGTGGGCTCTTCAATAGAACTACCCTAAATTCCTGGCAACCTTTTAGTTTCAAGAACTTGAAATTACTGATTTGATGGTCATTATTTGAATCTGATAAATCCTCAAAACTGATGATGTTGTGTATACCTGTAGCCGAAATTTCATCATGAACTCAACTTTCTGTTTAATTCAGGCGGCGAGTCATCAATTCCAGCAGGCCCTCACTTCAAGTACCAAGGAATCACTGTTCATCCTTCTGGTTTTACTATCTTCTCATACCCGTTAAAAATTCCTCTCTCTGGTCAGAACATAAAGTAGCGAATTGAGTTTTTAACAGGTAAGCCTAAACCTAGTATTCTAGCTGTAATCAATTGAAACACATCTTTTTCATTTCCATGTTTTCATCTTTTTTTCTCTCAGAATCAAATCTCATGAAAATTATAATCAAAAATAAAATTTAATAATCAAACCCTAGGTTTTCTCCTATAAAATCCGGCTAAAACCAATCCTTTATTCCTTCCTCTACAACCCCTTTACTTTAGTTCCTTGCCTTTTTTTATTCTCTGACTTTGTTCTGTTTCCCTTATGTTGTTGCTTTTTCTATGTCTAGCCTTTCTTCTAGAGATGTTTCCTTCTTTGGTTTTAATTCTCATAATGCTAGGAATGCTCTCTTTCCTGATAGTCTATGGCAGCATCAGCTGGTTGGTTGTTTTTTAACAAAAATGAACAAAAACTCTAACTTTCTAAGCAAAGCTCTTAAGTATAGATGGAAGCTTTCTAGTGAAATTTATGTTAGCAAGCTTGGTATAGGGTACTATCTGATCAAATTTGAATATGGTAATGAAATGTTTTATGTCCTTAGGCAAGGAACTAGAGTAGTTTATGGTGATACTTTCCTATTTCAACCCTGTGATTTTTCAGTGCTTCCTGAAAACTTTGAAATCACTTCTGAAACCTTTGAAATTTCTCTTCACAAGCTTTTCCCAGATCAAACTAGAATCCCTAATGTCATTCAAAACACCCAAAACTTTGGAACTCTTATTGCTTTAGATGACCCTATTCACTACCTTAATGGTTACAGAACCATGAAAATTAGGCTCAAAATAGACATTACTCAACCACTCATTTATGGTACAAATGCTCCTAATGATCGAGGGTATACCAATTGGATATATTTTATCTATCAAGAGCTTCCAAGACTTTTCTGCAACCACTGTCGCAGGCTAGGCCACGAACGCAAGGACTGCATTGAGATTTACTTGCTTAACTTTCAAAATATGTTACTCCAACCCCCTCCATAAATGCCTACACCGCCAGATATTAGAGCCTTGGGGCCTTTTGTAGAACCTGATTATGATGAAGACTACCATCAAGAAATGATCTACAATGTTGATTTCGAAGACACTGACCTGGATTGGAGTGTTTTTGGATCAAGTCCTTCTAGAACCTCTGCAACCTATGATCAGGACAAGTATAATCTCTCTTTTTTCAACAGGGAAGGTTACCAGATACTTGGATTTCACTCTGACACTTCTTAAGACCAGTCAAAACCAAACTCAGAAGCAAGAATGGTGGAAGAAAACAACATCTTTGAGGACTCAAGCACTGTGTTTTTCACTACTTCCACAACTACTATTGCTGAGACACAACAGCCTTTCAGTACTTCAATATTTTTAGTCTCAGACATTGAGGAATCTGAAATTGTTTCAGATATTGACCTTCAAAGTCCATCACTAAAAAGAATGAACCCCGAACAACAATCATACCTGCACAATACAGGCATTGGCACCTCCTCAGCTCCAGAATTATCAAGAATAGTCACTAATAAAGATATTGCACAATGGATAGAAGTTTATCATCCAGAAAAAAGGCTCAAATATGATACTTGGGAACTCAAAGCTGATGCACCATCTATTAATTCCATCATCGACACATTCAATTCGACTTCTTTTGAAGAATGCATTACAAAGTCACCCTCTACTGCACCACCAGAAAAAGACCTGTAACTGATAAACCAACATTCACCCCCTTCAGACTATACCGATGCAACAAAGGCACATTCAAGGGCCGGTGGATACTTCTCTTTATCTCATGATTTCTATTTTGGTTCACTTTGTTTATAATCATCTGTCAAATGTTTGTTTATAATCATCTATCTATGTGTGCTTGCTTCTGTTTAGTTATCTAGGTAGAGCTGGTGGTTTCCACCTTTTTTTGGTTGCTTATTATAAATATCAATGTTCATATGCTAAAATTTGCTTATGTTCAATAATTTTATTAAAACTAAGTTCCCGATCCTTATATAGCTTAGATTACTAGACTGTTATTTATTTGTATGCTTCCATATCTCTATGATCTTCGTAATATTATTGATTAGTCGGATAAATTTTGTATTTAAGCCTTATAGTATGCATATCTTCCCTTATCCTACCTAGTTTAGTTAATAACTTGGTCTGTTCCTGTGTTCTCACTCCTTTATTTAGTTTCTAACTATATTTTCCCAACCTTCTCTTATTTCTGCTAATTAAATTGCCTTGTTCACTGATCTAAGTTACTCAATCTGTGCTTTATACATATTTACTCTCTTATAAGCTGTAACCTACTATTTGCTTGATTGTAATTTTGTCTGTCATATGATTCGACCAACCTATATGGCAAATAGAAATCCATTTTTAACTATTCTCCCCTCATAGTTCTCCTTCTGGTAACATCTGAAACAAATTTTATCTTATAGCCTCGCCCGCTAGGATGCTTTATCTACCTCTATACTTAAATTGAACTGAAGTTTGATTCTGGGTAGTGCATGTTGCTTCCATCTCTAGTGTAATCAGCTCAGTTAGTTTTTGTATGTTCCCTTCTTTTCAATCTAAATGTGTATGTTCTGACCTTTTACATCTAGCTTAACTCAATAACATTATCTTAGATTTGTTATGGTAACTAATTCTCCTTCTCAGTTCGTGTCTTGCTTCCTTGTTCACTGATTTTTAAGTCTGACTGTTACTTTAATACTAATTGCAACTTGATCTTAATTTCCCCTCTGGTGCTAGCATTATCAGGAATCTTTTATAAGTCTTCTCTTTTTCAGAAACTCTGATTCCCCTTTGACTGTCCTTGGATCAGCTTAGTAACTCAACTTTTAGTTTACAATTGCTTGCATCTACTTTGTATAAGTTTTATTTATAGTCCCTTTTTAAGCTTTAAAGTCTGAATTTGAAATTTTAGTCCTATAAGTCTTCTTTCTTTCATTTTAGTATATTTTTTCCCCTTAAGCTATAATGTTATTCTTAACAGACTTCAGCTGAGTTCTCTCCTCTTTAAACTCAGGTTATGCTGCACATTTAAACCTTATTGGTTTTAACAATTCATCAAAGCTTTTTTACCTTCCTGGTTTCATCATATTGTTTTTATAGAATACTCAAAATCTTTGTTTTGCCTGATTTTTACAACTTTAAAACATTGTCGAACTCCTTCACCTTTGCAGAAATTTCTCTATTGAATGTTATAATTTCTTAGTCTTACCATTCTTTATCTTAAGTATACAAATCTTCTTTTTTCATTAGGTCCAATTAAACCAAATATTCCATTTCCTCAAAGCCCAATTAAACCAAATTTACCGCTTCCTCAAAGCCCATCAAAATGAACCTAAACTTTTTTTTTCCTCTCAACAGCATAGCCCGTTTAAACTAATATTCCATCTTAACTATGAATATCATTTCATGGAATTGTCAAAGCATAAACCTCCCACCCTCAATTCATCATTTGAAAGGTCTGGTTACTCTTCACAAGACTAGCATCCTATTCCTCTCCGAAACTCTAGCTAACGATAAACACATAAGAAGATTAACACAATCCCTTCAGTTCAATAACTACTTCAACATACCCAAAATCGGAAGAAGAGAAGGACTATGCCTAATGTGGGAAGATAGCCTAAACATCCAAATTTTGTAACATTCTCAAAAATTCATCCACACAAAGGTTACACCACCACTCCCAGAACAACCATGGTTCTTCACGGGTATCTATGGCCCCCCCACAACCAGATATAAGGAAAAATATGTGGCAGGAATTTCCAACAATTTTCAGCAATATTAATCCGTCCACACCATGTCTATTGATAGGAGATTTAAACGATGTGTTAAGCCAATCCGAAAAGAAAGGAGGAAGACAAGTGACATACGCTCAATCTCAACCGCTTCTCACTATGATGGACCATATGGGTTTTATAGATTTAGGATTCTGAGGAGATCCCTACACTTGGACAAACAACCCATTGGTCCAAGATAATATCCATGAAAGACTAGATAGGGCTCTAGAAAACTAACCATGGCGAAAAGCAAACCCCCATGCAGCAGTTACTCACCTTCCAAGAATAGCATCTGATCATGCCCTAATACTTCTCCAGAAAAAAGCAATGGATTGGCAAGGAAAAAAAAACTACAAATTTGAACACCTCTGGCTCTCTCATCCCCAACTTAAACAAATATTCGAATCATCTTGGGAACAACAACAAGATAACAAACCTACACTCAACCTACAACTAAAACTCATTACAACAGGACAAACTCTCTTAGAATGGAACAAAGAAACCTTTGGCCACTTATGAACGAAGATAAGAAAATCGACGGACAAGATAAAAAATTCCCAACACCAATTTGCTACCCAAACAGGATCAGATCTAGAACACTGGTTAATCCATGAAAGACAGTTGAGAATAGAACATGAAGAACTATTATAATTTCATGCAACATACTGGCAACAAAGATCTAGAATTCAATGGCTTCAATCAGGAGATCTCAACACAACCTTTTACCATACTAAAGATACCATCCATAGAGCTCGCAACAATATACAACAACTACAAGACACACAAAACAACTGGATTACCAAAAAAGAAAACGTTGTTCAACTCATTCTAGATCACTATTCTCAACAATATACGGCACCGCCTACAGAAATAAATGAAGATCTTTTTGCAAATATCAGACCAAGATTGAATCCTAGACAATCAGACCAACTCACGAAGGAAGTGACTACAGAAGAAATCAAGCAAGCACTCTTCTCCATAAATTCTTAAAGTGCCCCGGGTCCGGATGGCTACACAAGTAAGTTTTTTTAAGTTTTCTGGGAGACAACCCACCCTCAATTGATAGCAATGGTTAGAGATTTCTTTAACAATCTTAATATGCACCCTCTCATGAACCACACAAACATAACACTAATACCTAAAGTTCACCACCCTTCAAAACCTTCACAATATAGACCGATAGGACCCTGTAACATCACATATAAAATCATCTCAAGTATATTAGTCAACCGAATTAGACCCATTATCCCCTTCCTAATAATCCCTTTCCAGAGCGCTTTTTCCCTCAAAGATCAATTCACGACAATATAGCGATTGCTGGGGAACTATTTCATAATATCAGAACCTCAAAACCCACTAAAGATCCAAAAATAGCTCTAAAATTAGACATCCAAAAAGCCTATGACACCCTAGATTGGGGATTCATCAAAACTTCATTTACAAAACTTGGATTCCCATCAGCCTTCATAGATTACATTATGCTATGCGTCACAACATTTACTTACTCCATCAAAATAAATGGCACACCCCATGAATACATCTCTCCAAGTAGAGGCATTAGACAAGGAGACCCTCTTTCGTCCTATATTTTTATCATATGAGCTGAAATACTCTCTACAAACCTGGGAAACCTTCAAAAACAAAAATTAGTTCCATGACTCAACATCTCACAAAAAGCACCTCCCATAATTCATCTAATGTATGCAGATGATCTTCTAATCACGGATAAAGCTTCTGATCAAAGTAACCAACACCTTAAAACCCTCCTCCAAGATTATAGTTCGTCTGCACGGCAAGTAATTAATACTACCAAATCAATAATCATCTATCACCCTAATTTAGACCCAATCAAAATAAATAATCTTCAATAATTCTTTAACATGCCAACCTATTCAAAACCTCCAACCTATCTAGGAATACAATTTAAATAGGGAAGAGCATCAAATCAAACTTTCACTCCCCTTCTTCAAAGATTAGCAAAAAAAGAAAAAGGATGGATGACAAAATGCCTAACGCCGGCAGGAAGACTCATTCTTATCAAAACCTCCCTAACCCCACATTAAATCACATTATGCAAACACAAAACCTACCCATAAGTATACACAAACAAATAGATCGTATAACTAGGAATTTTTTCTGGGGACATGACTCAACAAACAAAAAACTCCACCCTATAGGTTGGGATAAAACAGCAAAACCAATAGCTGAAGGAGGATTAGGAATAAGGAAAAGCGCTGAACATAATAAATCTCTTCTCATGAAAATAATTTGGAATCTGCACGAACAGCCTAACTCTATATGCGGAAGACTTTTCAGTGAAAAATACTTTAATGAACAACCAATTCTACAAGGAAACATCTCCATTCCATCCTCTTCCAGCCCTCAATGGAGACAACTCGCATCAATTATCCCTACCATGCAAAATTTAATTTTCCATCGTATTGGAAATAGGTTATCAACACCAATAGAATCTAACTGGATTCCACACACTCTAAACCTAGATCCAACACATTACTACCTATTCCAAATGGTAGCAGATATCATCGACCCAATCTCCCATTCCTGGAATCATGAAAAACTGAACACCTTTCCCAATCTAATAATTCAAAAAATCATCAACATCCACCTTCCTCAAAATAATACCCCAGATAAAATTATTTGGCCACACTCAAAAATGGGAAAGTACACTACATCTTCGGGATACAAATGTCTAACCTATGGTAAACTAACCCAGACACCTCTACCACCTCCCAAATTCTTATGGACCTTACCATGTCCACCAAAAATTCAGTTTTTCTTGTGGAAATCCATCAATGCAGGATTACCAACCTTCTCTCTATTACATCGAATCCATTTGACCAACTAAGACATATGTCCAAGATGCAATACTGATACAGAATCAGTAAGCCACCTTTTAATTCATTGCCCAATAACAACTAATTCCTGGAACAACTTATTCAATCAACTTACAAATACACCAAACTCCAACCTCAACCCTACCTTCACCTTAACCCCACAAACAACCATATCCCAAATCCTACAACAACCAACATCAACATCTATAAACTCCTCATTCTGTTTTCTTTTATGGACCGTATGGTTATCCAGAAATGATCTAGTCTACCAACAAAAACAAACAACTTCGGAAGAAATCCTAGCTTGGGCAAAAAAATTACAACAAGAATATTTTGGAGCACTGCACGCTTCACCACCAATCATACCAAGAGATATAACGACATTCAACCTCCCAAAAGTAGATAGAAGGACAACAACAATATCGGTAGGTTGGTCCACTCCGAACATCAACTGGATAAAGATTAACACAGATGGAGAAGCCAGATGCCACCCGAGTTTTGCAGGATCAGGATTCTTATGTAAAGAATCTGATGCACGGACATTAATAGCAATGGCTCAACCACTGGGAATCACTACTGCCCTAACTGCAGAAACTTGGGCACTACTCTTGGCCTCAAGAACAACAACAGAAAGACAATGACCTAGAATTCTATTTGAAACACACTCAGAGAACCTCCTAAGATTCATCACATCAACCAATATACCACCTTGGCACATAGCGGGAATGATTGAAGAAATAAAAATGAGGCTTAGGAAAATCCCGCAAGTCGCCATACAACACAACTACAGGGAAGGCAATCAAGCGGAAGATGGAAGCCAAGAAGGAAACTATTAAACCAAAATTTGGGAACAAGCAATCCCATATTTTATCAGTTACATTTTATTTCAAGACTCTGTGGGTATCACATACCCACGTCAAGTTGTAATTTAAACTTTCCTCTAATAAATTCCATGCTTCAAAAAAAAAAAAAAAAAAGATAACGGGTGATAATAACGACGGTATAAGACTCATAACAAAGAGGTGGCATTTCATAGAGAAGTATCCAGCACTATTAAAGCAGCAAAATCGAACTATCGAACTATCGAACTGTTTTTAGTTTTTTTGTTTTTGATTCTTATCGAACCGTTTCACTTATTACAAAATAGAGTTAGACAAGCTATTAGATTACTCATAAAAAGTTTAAGTAGCCCTAGAGTTTCAGATGATAACCTATACCACTTTAAAATAACAAAAAAAAAAAAACAGATAAAAACCGAGTTTAGCTTTTAAAATTAATAGAGGACTTAATAGGAGAATATTACGTGAGATTTTTCTTTCTTCTTCTTTTTCCTTGATGACGCTAATTTAGGTAGGTTATTATTTTGTGGGAATTAATTGACGTTAATTTAGGTTAGTTATCTGACTTATAAGATTCTTTTGACTTAAAAGGGTAATTTTGGAGTATTACATTGTACTCCCAAAAACAATAATTCTATTCAACCCACTAAGTCAAACCCACCCTCAAACTCACTCCTTAGGTGGCAGTGACGTGGCTTGACTATTCTCTTTTCTATGTTTTCTTCTCTCTTCTTCGGATATTGATGTTATTTTCCACGGTAGGAAAACTGTGCTATCACTCCCCTGCCATGAAGAACTACTAAAGCAGAACCTAAAATCATTAAGGTATAAGAAGAACGGTCATAAGGTAATTTGTATACAATCCCTTCTTAAAACAAAAAACATGATTATCTTGTTATTCACAAGGGTTTATAAATCTTAATCGAGTTTCTATTTTGATTAAAAAAATATATTTGATTTAGGTTTTAATTTTCAGGTTCATATACGATTGATTTTCCCTGGACCTATTTTGGCCACCGAAGACAGTTTGCATACGATGATCTTCCGAAACAATGCACTCTTCACTTTGTATATCGCGGGGTGTATTATAATCGAGAAGAGTGAGCATAGGAAGAATGTAAAACTTGATACTACTGTGTAAATTGTAAATACCCGATACAGTTGAAACAGGGCCTCAAACCTCATTTAGACTATGCTTTCAATAATGCTTTACTAGTTATTAATTTTTTCCATCACCAATTTCACCATTTATCATTCTCCAATTAATTTCTAGGGTTCCTTTTGGAGAAACCAGACAAAATAAATGGAGAGGCGCAGACAACTTATCGGATCGAAGATTTTTTTTACTTTGAACATTTTTTCAACTGAAGAAAGGAGCACACAACTTAAGTAAATCAAAAACTTCCAAAAAGAAGAGAGAAGGAAAAACATTGGAAAAGGAGAAAAGACAAGCCACATCATTGCCACCTCAGTAGTTGGTTTGAAGGTGGGTTTGACTTAGTGGGATGAATAGAATTATTGCTCCCAAAAATTGAATTTGGGAGTAACTTAAATTTGTTAAAAAACCGTCAAAAATTGAAAAACACATGTCAGCTTCATATTGGTCCCTCATATCCCCTTCGAAATCCCCATAAAAAATTTCTCACATTGTTTACCAACTCTGATACATTTTCATTAATAAAAAACAACCTTAAATAGTAATTACATAAACATTGGATTCTTAACCACTAAAGAGCATCTCTAACAGTGGGTGCTAAAAATCCTACGTGGAGTTTTTATTCAGGTCCTTATTTATGGGGTCATATGTATGTGGTAAAAATAGCAATGCTTTTCTCATGGACTATGTCCAACAGTGTGATGTCTTATTTTGATAATTAATAGGGGGAAAGCCACTTTTACTAGGGGGAAACTGAGTTTTGGGTGGATATAAAAAAACTTTCCCCTATTAATTTTTTTTTTCTTGATTTTCCATAGCACCGTCTAGAACTGCATAGAAACATATTTGTTGCATGTCACGCTCTTTGGGATGAACAATCCAACTTATAAATTGAACTAATGGTAACTAATAAATTGAACTAATGGTAACTAAGGTGAAAATTCGGTGCACACTATAAAAAAAAGAGACTGCACCTACGTTGCCAGATTTACAGCACTATTATGGTAATTTTTCTAAGATTCTCTATGGAATTAGAATAGAGAGGGTTAGGTGTCACTCCAAGCTTTAATCCATTCTTGTATACTAGAAAATTCAACACTGTCGTTATAACAGTGAGTTGCCAAGGGCCCAATGCAAATTACAGAAATTGCCGGATAGTGAGTAGAAAAATCATCTACAGCTTGACATCGAAAAAAATTAGTTTAAGCAGATTTGTATATTTTGGCGGTTTACTAACAATGAGGATGTTATGACCTCCGTCTATCAAAGAGTGCCCAGATATCTGCCTTATCTCCTAGACCAATTTTCATTTGTCGTTTAACAGTCGCGAGTCATTGTAAATTACTCCTCCATATAAATGAGCCTTGCTTTTTTAGTGGACCATGTAACAGATTAATCTTATTTTACTTCATTTTTAACCAAATTGTTTCATTCAGTCCAGGCTATACTTGTGAGCTTGATTAAAAATCCTGAAGTTCCTGAAACGTAACTTGTGAGTAAGCATTACTTGTTGTGTAAGTGCTGATGAGGTTCTAAACTGACTGTGTGTTAGTAGTATACTTCACGCCAGGTCTAATAAGATTCCTATTACAAGTGATTATCGTAAGGGAGAATTTTTCTATTTTAAATCCACCCAGAATTCAGCTTTCCCTCTAGTAATAGTGGCTTTCCCCCTAATAATTATCCTTATTTTGACAATTTGTTTTTTTTTGAATAATGATAAAATTGATTCTCATTTTCCTATTGGTTTAGAAAAAATTATTTTAAAGTATAAAATTTAAAATATGGTTAAATAAATGACGTGGAGGTCATTCCTAATGTCTAAATAAGACTTTCTCCAAGACCATCATATTTATTGTGACACCCTTCCCATTTAATAGGATCACGGTTGGAGATGAATTGTATATATAATTTGAGTCCAAATTAGAGAGTTGTGGTTGAAAGCTGAACAAAGCTCGAATTCTAGAGCTTTTGGCCCCACTTGAGAGAATATATACCAATAGCAATCTTTGGTTTTGAGATCTTTTCGGTGTTTTTTGCAGCAAACGTTTTTGGGTAAGTGATGAGTACCTTCCCAAAAATCATACAAAAACCTAAATATATTCTTACTCGCCGGTTTCCGCCACCTTCTTCTCCCAACTCTCTTCCTTACTCATGAAACCCTACACAGCCGAAAAAATCCTTCTACACAGCTGGCGGCAAGACAACTTTAATCTCAAAGGGGTTTTTAGAACAATCGTGATAATATCGGTTATAGGTTAGAACAATTGTGAAGCTTCTCTCCAAGCCCTAATCGTTATACTCTCTTTTACAGTATTTTTTTACCGCGTAAAACCTAACATTACAGAGAACCTCATTGCAAAAATCAATGTGAGTTTCCTTTCTTTCTTTTTTTTTTTTTGGAAGAAAGGCTCTGCAGGGTTTTGTTTTTTTTTTTTTTTTTTAATTACAATCTAGGGTTTTTAGGGTTATCACTTTGACTTTTTTTTTTTTGTTTCAAAATTTGGAATTTCAAATGCATTTGTAAGAGTTAAGATTTTATACTATGATTCTGTGGATTGTCGAGACACTGGTTACAAGAACAAGAAAGTTTTTGCGGGGATTGAGAAAGTCCGAACTGTTTTCTTCTGTAAGTTTGCTATTACATTCCTCTGAAGAGGGTAGGGACTAATACATCTTGCACTAATGTATAAATATCTGTAGAAGGACTTTTGTTGCACTCAAAAGATTACAAGTAAATGGTAACTAAATAATGAATGTAATTTGTATCATAAATATGCTGACTAGCTCGACTGAGTTGGTTTCATAGAAGTATACATTTGTGGGAGCAATTGTCGCGATTGACAGTGAATCATTACGATGGGGCAAAGACAGTTTCCTCCAAGTCTGCACACTACACATCAAGGAGCTTGACCTGATATATAAAGTGGCGTTTGGTGGAGTTGTTTCTGATCAACGTTGCACATTGGTATTAATATTCTAACCGACTATTTTTGGCTTTTCTTTTGACTGCGGATTGAATCATTATCCCACAGTGAGAGAAAAAAACATTGTTCAAAATTTTCTTCTACTACGTATCTTCCTTGATGTAACTCATCTCTGAGATCTGTTTACATGTCTACAGTTTTTGGAATTTCATGTTTATCACTTCTCAAAGTAACAATCTTGACCCATATCTATTACTAGACGGCATTGCACATATCAAAATTTATAAAAACTTCTAATGTTTTTGCTTATTGGTGTAATTGTTTAGGAGCTTCACTGTAAATGTGAGTTTAAACTGTTAACTATTTTTTTTTAGAATTTGTGTTTATTTTACCTAACTAAACATTGTACTAACTGTTGAGATAATATGTTTAAGTTAACATGTACTATTATTTGTTTACACCAATTTTTCGATTTAATCCATTCCTAAAATAGTTTAGGATGGTATTAATAATATGTTGATTGTAAATAGTTTAAGCTTAATTTTTTTTTTACACACATAAAATTCTATCCGGAGAATCTTTATTCCTTCATGCAATATTATTATCGATTTACAAAGGTGCGAAATTCTGTTAGTGGAAGTTTGGAACAGTTGTTTTGTAATGACATGTTAATGGGGGTTAAGTAATGTTTGAGGTACGATTTACTAAAACGCCAATCATTATACATTTTTAACCTGAGGTTTGCACGTCGTGTTCCATGAACTTACTCGATTTGATGTTGTTTTTACTAATCTATTTTAAGCTATCAACAACCGTGGAGTAAAGGTCTGCAAAATGATCAACATGAAAAGTTCAGAAATTTTATGTGTGGAATGCAGGCATTTCCTCTTACATCCAGTGGGTTAGTAGATTTATCATCAAGGTTAGATTACAAAGGTTCGGTTTGCTTCATATTTGAATTTCATTTACTTTTTTTGGAAAGCTGCCTTTAAAGGAACTTGAAAAGTTGATCAAATCTTAGTAGCCAGGAACGTCTCAGGCTATGTGGTATCTCCATGAGATCCGCGGTTCTGCGCTCCCAAGTGAGAAACGTGTTAGGAGCGCGCTCCTAGCATGCAAAAAACGCGTTCCCAACATTAAGAACAAACATAATTCACATACCTAATTCCGACGTGAAACTTAATTCTCACCTGTTTCCAACATTTAAGTTCTTGTGATCAGCCGTGAAACTTAATTCTCATGCCTAATTCCGACATGAAACGTAAATCCCACCTCTTTCCAACTTCATACCTAGAAATTAAAGAGACGCGATAAGTCTTTATAAGGGTTTCAATTTCATACCTTCAGCAGCAAACACAAATCATCAAATCCCGTTTCTTCTTTATCCTTTCTTCTTCCATGGATACATCTTCAAACCCAGTAATAAAGTTAGAAGAGGATGATGGTGACCAAGCTGAAGAATCAACCTCAACTCCTCTTTGGAAGTACATTCAAAAGATTGATAAGAAAACTGGAGATAAAGGAGGAGGTGGTGGTGGGCAGAAATTCATATGCAATTTCGGGTGCCAAGTGAAACCCTATATGGGATCTTATACAAGGGTGCTTCAAGCCTCAAGGTATAAACCTGTGTTCTAAAGTTTCAAAAGAGATGAGAGAAATTTTAAAAAAAGAAGAAGTTGATGCAAGAGTCCTGTTCGGTGATAGTGCCAAAGTAAAAAAACTTGCATTACCAAATGCTAGTACGAGTCAGAATCAGCAGACAGGTATACACATGGGTCAAAATGATTTATTTCAGAGTGTTGTTAGTAAAATGTTTCAAAAGCACAGTAGAGATGATGTTGATCAAAAGATTGCGAGATGTTTATATGTAAATGCAATTCCCATGAATGTTCTTCGATCTCCATTTTGGGCAGAAATGGTCTATGCCATTAATAATGCACCAAAAGGATACAAATCTCCATCTTATGAAAAGGCTAGAACTTCTTTATTAGACAAGGATCAAATGTTGGTTAAGCAAGCACTAAATCCTTTAGTAGGTGACTGCAGACTCATGGAGTTTCAATTGTCTCCGATGGTTGGTCAAATTTGAAAAATGCATCATTAATAAATACACCCTCCGTCCCACTATTAAGTGACCTATTTGATTTTAGATTTTGTCCCACTAATAAGTGACATATATCACTAAACAAGGAGATATTTCTAAAATTATCCTTTTAGTTAATTATAAAAAATATAAGAAATATGCATAATTTGATAGGCATGTTTATATTCGTTACGTAGGTGTTTTAAAATGCTTTTCAATGGTATGAAGTTTGCGAACATCGGTGGAATAGTTTGAGAGAGAAATCATTTATAAATTTCACTAGTTATTATCCACAAGGGTATAATTGTAAAAAAATGTTTAAAATTACTCTTTTCCTTGCTTGGCTTAAAAATTGTGCAAACTTAAACTAGGTCACTTCATAGTGGGACGGAGTGAGTATTTATGTACTTGTATTATTTCTTGATTACAATATTGGAAAATTGGTAATATAACTACTATTCTGAAAAAATGTAACTCACGCTCCCAACTCGCTTCCGGTATCTCATTTTTTGAAAATTTTATGATCCCCGCTTCCGTCCTCGCTCCCGCTCCCGATATTGTTCCCGTTCCTGGCTACTAAGGATCAAATGTGCAATTGGTCATACCGAGGAGAAGACGGAAGATGATGATTTTGGTCTTGAAAAGTTGATCAAATGTCTATTTAAACAACATCAAAATCTAAATGTCTTTTTCACCCAGAAATTATTGATTTTGGTCTTTTAAACCAATTTTGTGATAAGTATAACTCAAAAAATTCAACAAGGAGGACTAAGCGCTTGTGTCGAGTTAGGAAAATATGGATTGGAAGACGAGAAGGGAGAATGGTTTGGTAGTTTTGGAATGAGTAACATGGCGACCTATTTTTATTTTTTTCGATGGCAGAAGTTTCCTTTTATAAATTTTGGTTGAGTCAACCCTGCTTGACTAAAGTCATCTACCAAGCAACCTTGGTAGAGCAGTTTCCTTTGTTATTTTTTCTTGTTGTACAAGTAATGTCCATGTAAAGCCGTGTTTATTTCCTGTTCCCCGTAATACCCTGTTTTTTCTTTGTGGATCATCGAAGTTTTTCTCTTATTTGTTTTTAATAAATTTTTCTAACACCAAAATTTCTGCTTGTATTTTTTTTTCTATCTGAGATCTTTAAATTTCCAGACATGACGTCTATGACTCCGCCGCCGTCGTTAGATCAGCAGGAGGATGTTTTTATTCTGGAGGATGATGTTCCAGATTCAGAGTTTGTTGAAGGTCCTCAACCTATGGATGTTGAGGATCATGCTGCGTATTCTTCTTTGAGATTTACCTGGAAGATTGAGAATTTTTCTAGGTTGAACCATAAAAAATATTACTCTGATGTGTTCACCACCAGTGGTTATAAATGGCGTGTGCTGATGTTTCCCAAGGGAAACAACGTAGATTACTTGTCGATGTACCTTTCTGTTGCGGCGGACTCTGATGATTTGCCGGACTCTGATGATTTGCCATTTTGGTGGAGTAGGTTTACACAGTTCAGTTTGACAATCGTCGATCAAATCAATAACAACAATACAGTGAGAAAAGCTGCACAAATATTTACCGCAGGACAAACTGATTGGGGTTATACATCGTTCATCCCTCTTAGTGAATTCTACGACCCTGGTAGAGGGTATCTCGTAGATGATACTTGTATAGTTGAAGCAGAGGTGATCACGGACTATGATTCTGTAAGAAAAGCGGGATATGTTGGTCTTAAGAATCAGGGAGCAACATGTTATATGAACTCTCTTCTCCAGACTCTATATCATATTCCTTATTTCAGGAAGGCGGTCTACCATATGCCAACAACTGAGAATGATTTGCCATCAGAAAGCATCCCTTTGGCTCTACAGAGTTTGTTTTATAAGCTTCAGTACGGTAAAAATAGCGTTGGAACCACGGAGCTCACCAAATCTTTCGGCTGGAATACACAGGAGTCTTTCATGCAAGGTGATGTTCAGGAACTTAACAGGGTTCTGTGTGAAAAGGTTGAAGATAAAATGAAGGGAACTGTTGTGGAGGGTACAATACAACAGTTGTTCGAAGGTCACCATATGAACTATATTGAATGCATCAATGTTCACTACAGAGCTACCAGAAAGGAGTCCTTTTATGACATTCAACTTGATGTAAAAGGCTGTAAGGATGTTTATGCGTCTTTCGACAAGTATGTGGAAGTGGAGCGTCTTGAAGGTGATAACAAGTATCATGCTGATCAACAACATGGTTTGCAGGATGCAAGGAAGTGTGTTCTTTTCATCAAATTCCCACCTGTTCTCCAACTCCAGCTAAATCGGTATGATTATGATTTTGTGCGGGACACTATGGTAAAAATAAATGACCGGTATGAATTCCCCCTGCAACTTGATCTTGACAGGAAGGGTGGAAAATACTTATATCCAGATGCTGATACAAGAGTTCGCAATCTTTACGCACTTCATGGTGTTTTGGTTCACAGTGGTGGGGTCGATGATGGGTACTACTATGCTTTTATAAGACCAACACTCTCAGAGAAATGGTTCAAATTCGTGGATGAGCAGGTAACAAAAGTAGAAGATATCAAGCGGGCATTAGAGGAGCTGTACGGTGGGGAGGAGGAGTTTCCTCAGACAACTCCGGGGTTTAGTAATATGCGGCCATTCAAATTTACGAAATATTCAAATGCATACATGCTCGTGTATATGCGTGAAAGTGAAAGAGATAAAATTATTTGCGACGTGGATGAGAAGGACATTGCTGAACACCTCAGGGTTAGGTTGGAACAAGAAGAAAAGGGTTTGAATCGTTGCTGACCACCTGCAAAAACATAGATAATAAATTTTCTTCATCATGGTTCAGGTTTCTTTAGATGTCTTTGCACGTTCTTTCCACTCCTTGTAATTCATTATTCACTATTACATTATTTAATTTAATTTTGCTGATCAAAAGAAGAAAAAACAAGTTACCTTATGCACATGCATGATGCAACATTTTTTAAGCGAGAAAAGACTTTGATGATTATTTGATTTACATTGTTTGCTATTGAAAAACATAAATGATTCCGATTTTTGGATGCGCAATTGGAAGACTTGGTTGCGGATCCGTAAGAATGTGGTGATGAACTCGCACAGGAGTCAGTGGATCATATGGAGTTTCCTAGATCAAAACCATGAAAAAAAAACATTTACAATTATATTATACCTTGTGTGCAGCATATCCAGCAACAGAACTTGTTTTCAGTGTGCATATGATTACTTTACTTCTTTCTCCGAACCTTCTTTGTATCTCTACAGAGATGAAGTCTTTCTAATTTGTTTTGAATTCCTTATTTTATGAAGATTTTAATTGTTTTCCAACATGTTTCTGTTGGATTTGATGAAGATGGAAAATGGATTATACTCAATGATCCGTCACTTGAAGATCCTGGAAGAGAAATATACTGTAAGCTATTGCAAATGCTAAACCATATCGATTATTTTCATGAATTTTGTTCTTCATTTTTGTTTTTTAAAAATTCAGACTACTAATTAGCAGATTGAGATGTAGACAACTTGACAACCTTGCTATCATGACGGTATTGATTTTGATATACAGTAAACTCGAACAGGTGGGTAGTGCGTTATTTGATAAGCAAATTTTTCTGAACTTTGGTCTTGAATATGTTGCGGATCGAACATCATGACAACAATTTTGGTGATTTTTGCAGTGAGTCAGCTTTGGTGACTCCCGACTGCGATGTTGGACTGCAGCAGTTGCGATCAACTAGACTGCAGTAACTGTAATTAACTGGTCTGCAGCAGCTGCGATCAGCTGGACTGCAGTGATTGGAAACAAAATTGGACCAAGCCATGTTGCAGATCGAACATCCAACAACAATTTTGGTGATGTTTTTACGACATCCTTCACCGTGGATCGAATGTTCTTGCGGGGGTTTCACCAGTCTTAATAATGATTTTTCGCCATGTAACGTGCAGCAGATCGTACATACTGCCATCGGTTTTGATGGTATTCCACTCCAACTTTTTTCAGCGGACCGAACATTTTGGCAACATTTTCATCAGACTTCGTAGTGATGCAATTTCAGTGGTTTTCGCAGGTAATAGCTTCAACAAATCTGAAACAACGAATCTGGATTGCAGCAGTTGCGATCAACTGACTACAGTATATGCGATTATGCCTCAAGATAGGTTTAAAAAAAATGACGAATGTAAGCAAAGTTCATTATTAATTCCCCCACTATTTATGTTAATTGAAACAGCTGCCCCAAATATTTATATAATTTTTTCAATAAGTCCCTAAGAGGAGTTTTCTTTACGAATACCCCCAATGTCAAATTAGGCCTTTGCTGACCCAAAGTGAGCCTTTCCCAGATTTTCCTATGGGCCTTCCCCGGCATATTTATTCTTTTGACCGTAGACACACCATGTTCGTGAGTTAGAACACTAACTTTGCGATCAACCACCCGAGAAAGCTGCCTAGCTTTAGCTCAGTCCATAATGATCTTATTTTGATTATGTATCAGAATATTCTGATTTGCAAGAATTATGGCCTGGCCATCTAGAAGTTGGTTCATTTGCAATTGAATATTTTCAAACTCGACCTTTGAATCGTTCTCAAAACGAGTTAAATCCTTGACATAATCATCAATCCAGGAGTTATGATCCTTTCTTTCAAGCATCTTCTTCAGAACCATCTCTTGAATTGACTCACGTTTCCGATTTTCTTCCTCCATGTCAAGACACACAATCTCTTGAGATCTTGCAGAGCTCTTCATAACAGATAGGGATCAATAACATACAATATAAGAATATATATGCGTTCGTGAACAAGAGTAATAAACTCCAATTCAAACCTTAAGAGTTCACGAGAGGATGTCATGAGAGTTCGTGGACTGCTAATCACAATACTCAAACCAAAATAATATACAACATACTTGAGTATTTCCCAATTATTTTTCTTGCATCTCTCAAGTTAGAAACAAGGAAACAAATACCTGGAATCGAGTGATTGGGTGGAAACTAGTCCCACTAAGATCATTGAGAAAGGTGTTGTATATGTAATCTGACAGTTTGACTTTTTTGATCCTTTCCTTACTTCAATTGTCTCTCATCCGTGAAGGATAAGACATGGTGCGTTTAACATATCTGTCAGCAAGATTTTCCTGAGAACTAAATCTAGAACCTCTAGCAATAGGATCAAGCGGATCAGAATAGATAGGAATCCATTTTCTAGATTTAGATTTATCAGAAACATCCTTATAAGTACAGGGAATGTTCTTATTAAAATCGCAAAAAGATTTGCCAACTTTAGTCCTGTGATGATTAATAGAATAAAGATCATTCTTATAAGTTTCTGATTTCTTGTGGGCATACGACTTACTACTTTAGTCGACTGACTATTTGTTCCATTGACAGTGAAAAGAAGCAAATTACGAAGCTTAGAAATTTGTTTCCTTCTTGCAAAATAATGGATAGCATAGTCATTCTTTTTCCCA
This sequence comes from Papaver bracteatum, assembly GCA_023529315.1. Classification (NCBI taxonomy): domain Eukaryota; kingdom Viridiplantae; phylum Streptophyta; class Magnoliopsida; order Ranunculales; family Papaveraceae; genus Papaver; species Papaver bracteatum. The sequence goes on along the minus strand of JAJJWX010002653.1, from coordinate 53,576 downwards.
CAAAAAGTATAGGTTCGTGGAGGAGAAGCAATAACTAGCACTTATTTAGACTCCATAGCAATACGAGAAGATTGCACGTTATGTAAACTTTTCTCGACGCAATATTCTTTTGGAGAATAATTCATATTGTACAGAACGTCACAAGTGTTAGTTTGTACAGAGGATTTTCTCCTTAAGACAGAGTTTTCCTTTTCCAAGGATTTACACTGTTCATGGGATAGAGAAAGAGATGCACAAAGTTTCTCTTTTTCAGCACGAAGTATGTTGAGATCTGATGAATGAGTCTCGAGCAAACGTTTTTCTCTAATTGAGTCCTCTTTAATAATATCCTCAAGAGTACTAATTTTTTCATGTTGAAGAGTAGTTTCTTGAAGAAGTTTCTCAATATTCTTAGAGAAAGACTTTATGATATTATAGAGATCACGTTCTCGATTAAGATACTTTTAAAATTCATCAATGAGCTGATCATGATCATTAAAATCAATATCTTCAGCAGTATGTTTTGAAATTCTGGTGATCTCCTCTTCAGCTTTTGCCAGAGTGTCACATGCCTTATGAGAGGAAGAAATATCATTATCAAATTGAGCATTCTTTCTACCTAGGGATTCAGAAGAATCAACTAAGGAGTAATCCTTTGAGGTGTTTTCAAGACACTTGACATAATCTAAAGCTTTAGGAGACATTTTGGTATGCGCAAACGAGATTTCGTCCACAGACTCAGATTGCCACAAACACAGACTTGTAAGGTCTTAATGTGTTTTCCTGCTCTGATACCAATTGAAAAAGCGGGGGTCTAACAATCTCACCCAATATTTCGATTAGCAATCTGTATGGACAACTCCGAGTTGTTTTCTAGAGAATAAACTAGACTCAATCAATAGAAAATATCTCAAGGAGTTATTATCTCAATCTCTCGATTTGATTTACTCAAGAAAATATGATTCGCGAGTCTAATCAAAGAGATATAACTTGGATGATACCAAAGACCAATATCCAAGTGTCTATCAATTTAAATCAACAACCAATAATGGTCGGATATTCTAATTGATTGACCAACGTACAAACTGTATTATTTCAATTATATAAAAAATATAATACGGAAAAGAAATAACGCAGACACCAGAATTTTGTTAACGAGGAAACCACAAATGCAGAAAATCCCCGGGACCTAGTCCAGATTAAACATATATTGTATTAAGAAGCTACAGACTCTAGCCTACTCCAAGTTAACTTCGGTTTTGACTGTAGCTGAACCCTAATCAATCTCACACTGATCCAAGGTACAATTATGCTCCTACGCCTCTGATCCCAGCAGGATACTGCGCACTTGATTCCCTTAGATGATCTCACCCATAACCAAGAGTTGCTACGACCCAAAGTCGAAGACTTTAATAAATAAATATGTCTCACATAGAAAAGTCTACAAGATAGATAAATCCATCTCCCACGAATAAACCTATGAGTTTTGTTCCATATTTTGATAAATCAAGGTGAACAGGAACCAATCAATAAAACCAGACTTATATTCCCGAAGAACAGCTCAGTTTTATCAATCACCTCACAATAGTCTTAATCGACGCAGCAAAAAAAGATACTTTGAAGTCTCCCCTCGCTTTGGGTTGGTGACTGTGAGATTCTCTGTCTAGTAGTTAGTTTTTACTCAATTTTATTTGTTCAGCTCTCGCCTGTGCTTTGGATCTACATCGGACGATCCTTCATATGGGCTTTCCTTCTGGTGTAAGGCTCCTCTACTTCCCTTTGGAAAACGATCCGTTGTTTCCTCGTTTGAGGTGTTAAGGATATTAACTCTTTCATCATCTTAGAGAATTTTCAAAAGGATTCTTCTTCTCGGGGATCTCTTCAACTGCGATTCTTGACGCCTTCTTCTTGGCTTTTCGTTTCAATCTTCATTTTATCTGTTCCCGTCTCCTGTTACATCTCTCCAACTTTTTCATCCTCTCATCCCATACTTCTTGAGCTTTTAGGATTGCTGCGATTGTAGAAGTGGTATCGTCCGAGCCAGATTTATTGTTCTTCTTGGAATCGTTGTTTACTATTTTTCTTGGCAAACGATCCAACCCTCCTGATTGAGTTGGATGAATATCATCTTGCCCCTCGAAGGGGTTTTCGTCCCCATCAGAGCTAGAGTTATCAGTTAACCCTTCCCGATATTGGTTATCAGGTTGTCCCTCTCCTGGGAGTGCACCGTTGTGCATGGTTTCACCAAGTTCCATATCATCCAACCCCTCCAGCTGGGCTCCAACATTTTTTCCTTGGCTCGTACGATCGGATTTCCTCGTCACCATCGCTTACCTGCGATATATGCAATAATACTCAATTTGTCTTTTCTTTTAGAAAAGTGGGACCCTAGTTTTGCAGGTCATGTGCAATTACTAAGTCATATCTCAGACTGGACAAATAAGTACATGAAGACTTTGAAGTAAAATTTGGAGACATGTGAAAATATCAAAACATTCCCTTCTTGCACAAAGTGTTGTTGCTGGTCCATCTAACTCACTAGCTTACCGTCCTGAGAAAGGATAACATAGTCTTGATTGGAAGTAGACTGAAGTGAAATGGACTTGCTTTCCGCTGACGGAAAAGAGAGCATTAGTGATGGAAAAGAGGTGTTTCGTTGGTTTCTCTTTTCAATAAAAGTACCTCTCTCCCTACGTCACACTTTTGCTGGGAAAAAATCAGATCATGATGATGAAACATATCTTTCCATTTTAGGAAATATTTCTCATCATCTTTTGAGATTTTGATTTTGAACAAACTTTGAGTTTGATGAATGATTATGTACTCATTAACCCTTCCCATTGACTTAGAGTTAGATTTCTAAGAAGAATATTACGAGTTATCTTGAGTTTTGTAGAATATGAAGAATCATCATGAACAATTCGTCTTTTCAACTTTAACGAGATCATATCTTTCTTATGAAGTTTACTGATTAAGATCTTCCCAGCGTTTGCTGATTAAGCTCTTCCCATCCCTTTCACGGAGGAGATCACTTAAGTGCCGAAATTTTGAAAACTCCATCTTCATTATGATCTTCTACTCTCCTTAGCATCTTGAGGAAGGTAGAGGAAATCTTGAAAAACAAAAAAAATTAAAAGAAAAAGTGAAAAACATGTAGATCTGTTAATTTTGAGGTTCTTCTAGACTTCACAGATCGTGAAGACCGTGTTGAGTCCGAGATCTACTCAAGAATTCTAACAGAATACTACACAGTAGTATGAAATTCACTTCTCTTATAAAGATTATGAAAACGATATAGAGCTGTTATTAGGGAGGTAGATTATATCTTCATACCTCCCTATTTCAAGCGCCAAAATGTAGTTGCATCATTTTTGATGAATACATCCAAGTGAATATAAAGACTATAATCTATCTAACCATTCAAGATTCAAAGATAAACAATATGTAAAGAACATAAAAGTAAAGATTGACACAAGCATATAACGTGGTTCGGCCATGAAGACCTACATCCACGGGAAATAAGATTTTTCTTTATTAATCATAAGGTCCTACCCTTGAAATATCTACAAATCTCACTAAGATCTCTCGCCCTTTCTCTATTTAGATCTCTCTCAGGAATTATTTGTAGAAAGACCATCTAATAATACATTATCTAACTTGTCCATCTCATGTTACATGGACTGGTATATATAGATAAACTGAACTCGTGAAGGTCAGGCCTCGCCGAGCTATCACACATCGTCTTCATTGCTTCAGACTAGTTCTACACTAACCCTCATGATGGTATGCTTGGTTCCCCTCCCGAGCTATCTCGCCCTTCTATCCATCATGTAGATCTTCCTTGGAGAACCTCGTGTTACTTCGTCTACGGGTTATAGTACAGATCATCCGAGCCTTCTTCTATGACGTGGACTTGCCTTCGCCTCTTCGAATCCTTTATTAAATGCGGTCCTTCTTTTTAGACTTGACTGACTGAATCTATTAGACCACTCCTCACACGCGTCGTTCATGTAATATTCGTGGCAGACGTCTCAATGTGATCATCTTTATGGAGAATGATTCGGTGCTCCTACCTTATCATATCATCATGAAATCATCCCTTGAGATATTGACACGTGGCCATCGGGTACTTTACCCTCACAACCCCTTAACCATATATTTTCTAAATGGCTAATATACACTTGTTTAATTAACACTAAAAATTCTGATTAGGTTAATTAATTGAGTTTAGATTGATTAATTGAGTATATTAAAACTTATGAAATGAAATTTTGTTTTTGATTGAACTTATTTGGGATGATTTTTGATGATTTTTTTTTTTTTGAGAAAATCTTTGCAACGGAAATGAAAGCACACAACCCAAACACTTCTAAAAAGGGGATGCAAATCTGTTGTATGAAATCATACTCAAAATTAGATCAGAAATCAACACTTTCAGTTCTGAAAGTATGAAAATTCGACAAGGTCGACGAATGAAGACCATGCCGATTATATTTGGCCAGCAAGGTATTTAAATGAAGAACATGCTGAATTTATTTATTTTGGTGCATATGAGACGGCTATTTAAAAATATTAGTCGGCAAGGTCTACAAAAAAAAAACTGCCGGCTGTTGAGAATACCATGCCGGCTATATTTGGCCGGAAAGTTATTTAAATGAAGAACATTCCGACTTTATTTTTTTCGACATACAGGAGATGGCCATTGAAAAATATTAGTCGGCAAGGTCTACAAAAAAAACCTGTCGACAGTTAAAAAATACTACGCCGGCTGTTGAAAATACCCTGTCAGCTCTATTAGTCGGCAAGGTCTTCAATAAATACCTTGTCGGCTAATGAAAAAATTTACTGGTGCCACCATGGTTATTATGAAAAGTCATCCAGATATGCATGTTACGACCTTGCCGACCAAACACACAGAAATTATAATTTTCGATTTCTAACCTAATATAACAATCAAATCACACAACATAATGATGGGTTTGAGTTTAAACATCGTTTATAATTTTATTTTCGCTGGCAGAGTCAACAATGTTTTTGGAAAATCAAAGTTGAAGATTTTTATATGGCTTTGGTTGATGGAAGATGCAAATGAAGAAGAATAAGAGAAGATTAAGAGTTGTTTAGTTTTTTAATTTTAGGGTTAATAAAATTAAGAAATGGGTTTATTTTTAAGATTTAATTAGTTCAAGAAGATTAAAGTAAAATCACCCTTTTATAAAAATACCGACTAGGTCCCCTTGAAATTGGGTATACCCCGATTAATCTGGGTATACCCTAATCAAGCCAGGTGTTTGTAGGTGAAAATGGTTTCTGCTGATTTCGGTAATTTCGGGTGTGAAGGAGAGAAACAATCTAAACCCTAAACAATGTACTGCAAGGGAGTACTTTAGATTCGAGAGATCAGTCTGTACAAGTCCATCCTATACTAAGAAATGGCCATTCCAGACTTGCTTCGGTCACAAAGTGGAGGAGAATGGGTTGGTTTTGTGGAGGGAAGCAAGGAAAGTGGTGAGACCAGAATATAGTTCATTATGGAAGAGTAGTTGGGTTAATACGTCTTGTATCAGTAAAATGGGGAAGCTAACAAGATGTGTTAGCAAGTATGTATTTCTGAGTGTTGTATATCCCGAATAACTTTTTTTCCAGTAGAAATAGGTAAGACCTATTTATACAAGTCGAATTGAAAACGTACCCTGGTATCATTAAGGAGTTGGGAAGTAAATGGGAGGAGGTGGTAAATGTATCCATGGAATTTATGTTCCATAAAGTGGTTAATGCATGGAATTGATGTCCATGAACATTTCACCCTTAACTCCCCGTATTTACTAACCGTCTCACCCTTATGACACTTCCTTATAACGGGCGTAGTGTACGCCGCACGCTGTAAACCGCCAAACCAATACCAAAAAAGGATCCCCCGTTTGTGTTGATGTCTCGAATATTTTTGTGGAAAACATGTAGCATATTGTTGCGGTTTGGCAAGTCCAGCTCAGGAGGATTGCTAGCCTGGTGACCTTCGACGGTCGAGATTTTGCATTTTGATAGGAAAGGTAGTCGTTGATCGTCGCACGCTTTTATTTGTTGGTAGCCGCACAGGGAAGGCCAGCATGGTGGTGCGGCTAGGTTGGCATGCCGTTAGCATTACATGGTTTGGCATGGCCAAACTTAGGTTTTTGGGCCAAAGGTTACTATGTGTCGTCTGGTAACCTTGGACGGCTAGGATTTACTCCTGAGATTGAAGGGTAACCGTTGAATGTTGCACGCCTTCATTTGGGTAGCCTCGTAGGGAAGGACATCATGGTGGCACGGCTAAATTGGCATGTCGTTGGCGTGTCCAAACTTAGGTTTTCGGGCCAAAGGTTACCTTGTGTCATCTGGTAACCTTGGATGGCTAGGATCCGCTCCTGGGATTGAAGGGAAACCGTTGATTATTGCATGCCTTTGTTTTGGTAGCCGCGTAGGGAAGGATAGCATGGTGGCGCGACTAGGGCCAAGTCGCGGGGAGTTTTGGCTTGGCATATTGCGGCTAGCATGGCTAGGGCCAAGGCAGGGTGCGTTTGGCTTGGCGCAACTAGCATGGTTAGGGTGCGTTTTGGCTTGGCATGTGGGGCCAAGGGTTTTCCTTGGGCGCATGGCGTGTCTTGCTTTGGCTAGGTGCGGTTTTAGCTTTGGCATGTGGGGCCAAGGGTTTGCCATGGGCGCATGGCGTGGCTAGCTTTGGCTAGGTGTGGTTTTAGATTTGGCATGTGGGGCCAAGGGTTTTCCATGGGCGGATGGCGTGGCTAGCTTTGGCTAGGTGTGGTTTTAGCTTGGCATGTGGGGCCAAGGGTTTTCCATGGGCGCATGGCGTGGATAGCTTTGGCTAGGTATGGTTTTTGCTTGGCATGTGGAGCCAAGGGTTTGCCATGGGCGCATGGCATGGCTAGCATTGGCTAGGTGCGTGACCAAGCTAGGGTTTTGGGCAAATAGGTCGTTTGGTAACCTTTGACGGCCAGGATTTGCTCCTGGGATTGAAGGGAAACCGTTGATTGTTATATTCCTTCGTTTTGGTAGCCGCGTAGGGAAGGCCAGCATGGTGGCGCGGTTGGTGTGGCTGGCATGATTCACCATTGGCACAGGGGTGCGACTAGCATGGTTGGCATGCCTTGGCGCAGTTGGTGTGGCTGGCAGAATGTGCCATTGGCACAGGGGTGCGGCTGGCATAGTTGGCATGCCTTGGAGCGGTTTGTATGGATGACATGATTTTCCATTGGCACAAGGGTGCGACTAGCATGGTTGGCATGCTTTGGCGCGGTTTGTATGGATGGCATGATTTTCCATTGGCACATGGGTGCGGCTAGCATGGTTGGCATGCCTTGGCACGGTTGGTGTGGCTGGCATGATTTTCCATTGGCACAGGGGTGCGGCTAGCATGGTTGGCATGCCTTGGCACGGTTAGTGTGGCTGGCATGATTTTCCAATGGCACAGGGATGCGGCTAGAATGGTTGGCATGCTTTGGCGCGGTTAGTGTGGATGGCATGATTTGCCATTGGGGGTGCAGCTAGCATGGTTGGCATGACTTGGCGCGGTTGGTGTGGATGGCATGATTTTCCATTGGCACAGGGGTGCGCCTAGCATGGTTGGCATGCCTTGGCGCGGTTGGTGTGGCTGGCATGATTCGCCATTGGCACAGGGGTGCAGCTATTATGGTTGGCATGCCTTGGTGCGGTTAGTGTGGCTGGCATGATTTTCCATTGGCACAGGGGTGCGGCTAGCATGGTTGGCATGCTTTGTCGCGGTTAGTGTGGATGGCATGATTTTCCATTGGCCCAAGGGTGCGGATAGCATGGTTGGCATGCCTTGGCGCGGTTGGTGTGGCTGGCATGATTTTCCATTGGCACAGGGGTGCGGCTAGCATGGTTGGCATGACTTGGCGCGGCTGGTGTGGCTGGCATGATTTTCCATTGGCACATGGGTGCGGCTATTATGGTTGGCATGCCTTGGCGCGGTTAGTGTGGCTGGCATGATTTTCTATTGGCACAGGGGTGCAGCTAGAATGGTTGGCATGCTTTGGCGCGGTTAGTGTGGCTGACATGATTTGCCATTGGCACATGTGGGAATTAGGGTTTTGCTTGTCACAACCCTAATTTGGAAAAAGATACCCCGGTAATTATTTACAAACACATTAAAGATTTCAATAAGTGCGACTAGTAAATGCCTATTACTTTAACTGTTGTGTTGTCACTGTCTACTAGGATTTAGGGTTTTTCGATTTTAAACCTAGGCTAAAAACCACCGTCAACACCAGGGTATAGAATGGCATAAATAGTACTGCCAAAACTCTACGATGATTTACTGGTCTATCAGTATTTGTATTCAGGGTTCACATCCTTTCGTATCTGCTTGAAAGGTTAATCATGGCTTTTTATCTCCTTCAACATACTTCAGCACCGTGTTTGCATTTTCTTCCCCTAATTATTTCAGTGAAACCAAGGTGTGCTTGTGTGGAAATACCGAAGGAAACCAATTCTGAAACCTCACTATCTTCTCGAATGTAGAAGTTTTTGTGTCGTAAATGTTGATATAGTTATCAACATAAGTTAAAATACCATCAATATTCGTAACGGCTAACAATTCGCTATTGTCAACCGTAAACTCTTTACTCCAACCCAATGACTGACGTTCCTCTCCTTCTTTTTTGTCATGATTATCATTCTTCTTTTTCAATACCCATACGTCATAAAAAAATTCGAGTCTTCCCCATTTAGGCCAATAGCACAAAACAAAGACCCATTCAAAAAACCCTATTCTCTCAATAGGTAAAAGTGGTGGTAAAAGATGTTCACATTCTTAATTTATTATCTAGCCAATAAAGAGCTCCATTAGCAAAGAAAACCTTTTCTTTCAAATCTACGCTGGATTCAATATTGAACTTCCCAAGGTTTCTCCATCTGCCAGTGCCTAGAGTGTATATGTAGATTTGTACAAACCCGGTCTTCGACACATATACTCCTACAACTTTGTACTCATTTGTGGAAGAAACATAACGCTGATGTCTCCATAATTATACCCTTCACTATCATAATCTCTCTCAAGTTCTGGAAGCATAACATATTCCTAGGTAATTGGGTTGCAAATACAAAGACATGGGTGGTAGTAGGCAGTAACACATACCAACCCGCTACATGAACCAACAAGTCTGGTATCCCTAAACCTAGAGGTTAATTTAATTCTTGTAATTCTTGTGCAAGAAAATTAATGGAGTTGTCTGGGCCAAACGTAGAGGAAAAAAACAAGAATGGTTTATTATTTTTTGAGTAGCATGGCGACCAACTAGGTTGGTGTGGTTAACTAAGAATAGAAACGTAAATCATCACTTTATGTAAAATAACATTAATTTTTATTTAGCGAGAATTCCATTGGCAAAGATGCGTCTTGATCCCTATCACATGTGCCGAATGAAGAATTGAACTCTCCAAGGTATCTCAAGCCATATCGCTACTGCCTAGAGTCTATACGTGGGAAATATAAACTCTATGGGCTGAATGTTGAAAATATCCATGAATGACCTTTTAATCTTTCTCAGAGAGAAACACAGATTCTTATTAGGGTTTATAAGAAATAGTAATGGAAAATGATGAAATATGGGGTTTTAGCAAAAGAGAAGTTTGTTGGTCGTTGTTGGATACGTACGAGAAAAGTAACGGAGTTGGCTGGGCCTTGCCGTAGAGGAAAACGAAAAGAATCATTTCTTGTTGTACAAGTAATGTCCATGTTTATTTCCTATTCCTTGTAATACCTTTTCCTCTCAAAAAATAAAATAAAAAATAAACAATTACCGCTGTTTTCTCTTTGTGGATCGTCGAAGTGTCAATCTCTTTTTACTCTTATTTGTTATTAGTTTTTCTGAACATCAAAACTTTCTGCTTGGCTTTTTTTTTTTTAATCAGAAATCTTTTAAATTTCTATACATGACGTCTCTGTCGCCCCTTTGTCCCCTTTTTTTAATGATGTGGAGGATGATGTTCTAGATTCGGAGAATTTTGTTGAAGGTCCTCAACCTATGGAAGTTGAGGATCCTGCTGCATCTTCTTTGAGATTTACCTGGAAGATTGAAATTTTTTAATCTTCCAGGTAAATCTCAAAGAAGATGCAGCAGGATCATACATTGTTAAGGGATGAACAAACTGTTTGGGGTCATACATTGTTCATCCCTCTTAGTGAATTCTACGACCCTGGTCGAGGGTATCTCGTGGATGATACTTGTATAGTTGAAGCAGAGGTGATCACGGACTACGATTCTCGAAAAGAAACGGGTTATGTTGGTCTTAAGAATCAGGGAGCAACATGTTATATGAACTCTCTTCTCCAGACTCTATATCATATTCCTTACTTGAGGAAGGCACTGTACCATATGCCAACAACTGAGAATGATTTGGAATCAGTAAACAGCATCCCTTTGGATCTACAGACTTTGTTCTATAAGCTTCAGTACGGTACAAATAAAGTCGGAACGAAGGAGCTCACTAAATCTTTTGGATGGAATACACGTGAATCTTTCGAGGAACATGATGTACAGGAACTTAATAGGGTTCTGTGTGAAAAGCTTGACGATAAAATGAAGGGAACTGTTGTGGAGGGTACGATACAACAGTTGTTCCAAGGTCACCATATGAACTATACTGAATGCATCAATGTGGACTACAAATCTACAAGAAAGGACTCATTCTATGACCTTCAACTTGATGTAAAAGGCTGCAAGGATATTTATGCTTCTTTCGGTAAGTATGTGGAAGTGGAGCATCTTGAAGGTGATAACAAGTATTATGCTGATGAACAACATGGTTTACAGGATGCAAAGAAGGGTGTCCTTTTCATCGACTTCCCCCCAGTTCTCCAACTCCAGCTAAATAGGTACGAATATGATTTTATGCGGGACAGTATGGTCAAGATAAATGATCGGTATGAATTCCCCCTGCAACTTGATCTTGATAGGGAGGATGGCAAATACTTATCTCCAGATGCTGATAGAAGAGTTCGCAATCTTTACGCACTTCATAGTGTTTTTGTTCACTGTGGTGGAATACATGGTGGACACTATTGTGCTTTTATAAGACCAACGCTCTCAGAGCAATGGTTCAAATTTGATGATGAGAGGGTAACCAAAGCAGATATCAAGCGGGCATTAGAGGAGCAATACGGTGGGGAGGAGGATTGTCCTCAGACAAATCGGGGGTTCAATAATATGCCGCCATTCAAATTTACAAAATATTCAAATGCATATATGCTCGTGTATATACGTGAAAGCGATAAAGATAAAATTATGGTTGACGTGGATGAGAATGACATTCCTGAACACCTGAGGATTAAGATGATGGAAAAACAAGAAGAAAAGGAGCATAAAAAGAAGGAAGAAGCAGAGGCTCGCCTGTATACTAATATAAATGTTGCTCGGAATGAGGACCTTTTTGAACAGATCGGGAGAAACTTATATTTTGATCTTGTTGATCACGGAAAAGTTTGCAGTTTCCGTGTCCAGAAGCAGATTCCTTTTAACATATTCAAGGAGGAGGTTGCTACAGAGTTTGGTTTACCTGTGCAATTTCAGCGGTTTTGGATATGGGAAAAGCGTCCAAATCATACTTATCGTCCATACCGCCCTTTAACGCTTCAAGAGGAGACAGAATCTGTTGAGCAGTTGAGAAAAGTTTCTAATAAGGCGGTTTCCAATGCGGAACTAGAGCTGTTCTTGGAAGTAGAGATTGGGCCGGAATTACATCCCATTCTTCCTCCTTGTTATAAAACCAAAGAAGATATTCTTCTATTTTTCAAGCTTTATGATCCTGAAAAGGAAGAAATTCGGTATGTTGGGAGACTCATTGTGAAGGGTAGTGGTAAGCCTTTGGAAATTCTTAAAAAGCTTAATGAGATGGCTGGCTTCTCTCCAGATGAAGAAATACAACTTTATGAGGAAATAAGGTTTGAGCCCACTGTTATGTGTGAGTTCATAGACATGAAACTCACATTTGGAGGTAACCAGCTTGAAGATGGAGACATTATTTACTTTCAGAAACCCGCTTCAGCTGATAGTATGATACCATACCGCTATCCGGATGTTTCTTCTTTTCTGAACTATGTCCATAACCGTGAGGTTGTCTATTTCCGATCTTTGGAGAAGCCGATGGAAGATGATTTCTGTTTAGAGCTTTCAACGACATTAACATATGATGAGATCACGGAAAGGGTTTCTCGCCATCTTGGTTTGGATGACCCAACCAAGATCAGACTTACCGCTCATAACTGTTATTCTCAACAACCTGTACCCCAAGCTATTAAGCACCAAGGTGTTGGCAACTTGTATGAGATGTTGACTCACAACGGTCGGACATTTGATACTTTGTATTACGAAGTCTTGGACATCTCTTTACCCGAGTTGGAGCATTCTGATAATTCCCCAAGAAGAGCGTATGCAGTCAGTAGAAATTTACAAATAGGGTAAAGGAAAAGTGACAGGTCGTGATTCATTCCAATTAATTAATTTTCTGCCAATTTTTACTTAAAATGTAATTCCAAACTACATGAAGGAACACACAGTATATCTCTCTGATTTTGAATCTTAACAACTGTAGGATATTAGCATGTGCTGCATTCAGAACTGGTAACTTGCGCTTCCTCAAGCACGAGCCACATTCAATATTGGGACTCGAAGCAAGTATATGCAATCTTCTTAAAATTTCCAGAACTAGGACTAAGAAGCATGCAGCATTGAATTACCAGAACTAGAACGGTCAAGAATTCTGTGTGTTCAGAGAATAGAAATTCCTGTACGCCTGACTACTAAAGAACCTGACAAGACTAGAGAACCACCAGATACAGAAACTTTAGTATTTGAGGGGGTTAATTTTGGGAAAGTTAAAAAATGTAAGTAGTGCATACAAAATAGACAGTGGTGCAGGGATTTCACTGTGCTTTCATTATTCTTCACTTATGAAGTGAATTTTGAAATTCCATATCATTTAAAAATTTGCTAGGTTGGTTGGTGTAGTTGTCACATCAGAATATAAGAATGACTTAATGTTACTTTACTTGTTTGTACAAAGGCTCATCCAAGTCATGTCTGCGGATATATGCCACGAGAAATTCAAAGAATGCCAATAATACCAAAATAACGTAAACTATGCATGTGTCAGAAACTATGGGCGAGTTGGAAGAGTGCCATGTTGATGTTAGAGTGACGCTGGATATCTAAGAGAAACATAATTTATTTGTTTTATGCGATTCAAGAGCTTAACAGGAAGCAATTACATATCCCGAAGCTTGCAGAAGTGTTTGTTTTAAAAGTGTTTGTAACGCTTCCAAATAATTCAACCGCCTAAATTCACAAGGAAAATAAAATTGCATGCAGCTTTAAAAGTCAAACTGATTACTGATGTATGACAACCAATATTCGCATAAGCGTCCACCTCATTACTCATTAGCATACAGTCGAACCTCGATAAATGAATGCTCTCGGGACCAAGGAAAAATATTCGTTTAGCGGGGTTATTTATTTATCAATAAATAAATATTTTATTCATTTATCGATAAACGAATATTTATTCATTTAGACAATATTTTCTTAATTAAGAAGTTAAACTATATAGGAGAAAATGTACAAGTATACCTAGGAAATATTGGTCAAAAGAATCAAAATTCTTATCTATAATTCAATTAACATTTATTTTCTTTTGAATTAACTGGTGTCATTTCTAATTTACGTCATAGAAATGTAATGGACGTTGAACATCTTTTGAACTATCCTAACGAGAATGACGCAGTTGTGGAGTCTCCAACAGACGAAGAAATTATTGAGTCAGTAATGAATGATGAGAATGATCCCGAACCAGATCATGGTAGTGCCGTACCAAATGTGTCATCTAAAGATGCTTTTCAAGCGATGGTCCCTTTAAAATTTTACTTGCTACAACACGAGCAAAATATTCCAGAAATTATGCAAGCATTGCATAAAATTAAGGATACGGTGCATTTTGGTTTGGGTGGAAGAAAAATACAATCAACCATAGATGAATTTTTTTGAGTTCATTCCTACATATATTTTTATGTAAAATTTTCTGATTATATATTTTGGTTTATTTTTATAAAAAAATTTTATATATAATTCAGTGATTATTCGTTTATATTTCTATAGGACCTTTAAGGATCCAATTTTTTATATTCGTTAATGCATTAAGCGAGGTTATTCATTTATCACCTTGGCCCAAGTCGGGACCGGAGAAAATTATTCATTTGGCGAGGTTATTCATTTATCGAACATTCGTTTATCGAGGTTCGACTGTATTTGCTAAAATTGCTAGATACACCAATTCCACTGTCATAAATAAAAATGCTTGAACAAGTATGTTCCCATTGTGGATAAAGAGCTTCTTCACCCAAGGTTGTTTTACTAATTACTAAATTTCCACAGAAACAGCTTTCTCCTCATAATGAGGAGAGAAAAAAACAAGACAAATCAACTGCAGCAACATATATAGCTATCTAATCATTTGGGCATCGGCGCCCTTGAGTATCATTGATTCATTATACTCCCTCGGTTTTTGAAAAACATGTATTATTTTTGCTCCCATTTTTAAGGGAGACTCGAAGGAATTGGGGGCGACTTTTTTATTTCCATCATGTAGATATGATTATGGATGTCCTAATGATTAGAAAAATACTTGAATGCCATTTTACAATCGGTAGTTTAGAATTGTTTTTAGCAACCGATTACGACTGTGTTCTTCTACTATCTTTTCTTTGTTTTGAAAAAAATAAATTTGGGACTCCTACCACAATTGGTATATAATCAACATCACAAAACTACCGATTGTTTAATTACAGAAATTCTAAGTTTCATTTGTTTTGGAAAAATTGATTTGCGCTACTATCACAATCGGTAAATAATAAACATAACTTATCTACCAATTATGTAATCGGTAGATAATAAACATCATTAATATACCACTTATGAAAATAGAGAAATTCAAAATTCCATTATGTAATCGGTAGATAATAAACTAGATTTGTGGAGACTATCACAATCGGTAGATAATGAACATAACTTATCTACCGATTCTGGGATGTTAACGGCGTTGAATGCATTCAATCGTCTCTCTAATCGTTAGTGAACCTTCAACATAATATTCTTCATAATGTTTCTCACCTTATTCTTCATACTCATACATATTTGTTGTTGATTTAAGAAAAACGAATTTCTCCGACTATTTTTTTTTCCTTCTTCTTCTACTCTGAAACTCAAAAACTCAAAAAATGTTACTAACACTAACCATAAATTATATTTCTCCCAATGATAGTGTTAACTAACGATTGTGAAGGGAAAATTAGCGTTTATGAAAATTGAAAGATAAGGGGAGGCTTCATTTTAGGTTTGGGTGACCCGTTTTTGTCTTATTAGTCGCCCCTAATACTTTCGGGGTCGCCCCTAAAAATGCTAGGTTATTTGTAGGATAAAATGAAAATGTTATAATATATCTTTTCCAAAATCAGAGTGAGTATAATTCAATGAATTTATGGAAGAATTAATAACTCAACTAAGCTAGTATTTTTGGACAAAATAAAAAATGCAACATTGTATATATAATTTGAGTTCAAATTAGAGAGCTGTGGTTAAAAGCTGAACAAAGCTCGAATTCTAGAGCTTCTGGCCCCACTTGAGAGAATATAGACCAATAAGAACAGTGAGTTTTGATATCTTTTTGATGTTTTTTGCAGCTCACGACATGGGTAGGTGATGACTACTTACTGTCCAATAGGAAACCTAATTTATTTTATTTTCACCGCCATCTAGCACCGCCTCTTTTCCTCTCTTCATTCGTTTTTGCTCTTTCTTTCTCACGATCGTTTCTTCTTATATTTTGGTTTTTCTCATGAATGTTTCGCATGTACTTTTTTTACTGATTTGAGCTGATTCTCTCAACTTATCTGGTATATTAGGTATTAGGGTTCTTTCATTTAATCTGTCTAGAGTTTTTTCGTCCAACGACTAGGGTTTTTCCCCTTTTTCCTCTTGTTATGACCAACGGCTCTTCCTAGCACAATCAATAGAGAATTGAAATAGAAATGAAAACAAATGTAAAATAGGCACACACAAAACACAAGGATTTATAGTGGTTCTATCAAGATGATCTACATCCACTTTGGAAGACGAAGATAACGTTGCACTATGATTAGAACAAGGTTACAAGAGTATGATCTAAAACCCTCTCTGAAGAACAAGCCTACACTGGCTGCCTTACACTCTCGCTAGAACACTTAGTGTTTCTCTCTTACACTCTCACTGATGCTCTCAAATGTTGGGATACTTACAATGAGAACTAGAGGCCTTATTTATAGTAGCAAATGTCGACATAATTCAAATGCCCCCCGACAGCCTACTACTAGACAGCTCACTTAACAATAGCCGAAAGTTCCACTCCACTAGCCGAAAGTAAAAGTAGTCTCCACTAGCCGAAAGTGACAAAGCCCCTACTAGCCGAAAGTAACAAAGCTATCTCCACTTGTATGCAGCCGAAAGTTCCATTAATTATTCAAGGCATTTTTCTACACCTCTCCCTATTCTCTTTTCGGTTTAATTAACTAAGTCTATTTTTATGTGTGTTACAGAGATTAATGTTGGATTTAACTAATCTTTATGCAAAACTATATGCTCTCTGATAGGCTATAGCTATTAGATATTAGATATAACAGAGAATGTTAAGGGATTGAGTCCCCTGTTCAGCAGATTGATTTTTGATATAGTTGACATACACTGATGTTGCCAGACTGCTCGAATACGTAAGCATAATCGTGTTTTGATTAGTTGATAAACTCAAAAGCTAATTATTTATGTAAGGTACGGGATCGAATAAATTTAGTATTTGATTTCAATATTACTTGCTTGAATCCTTTTTTACTAACCCGGGGTTTGTACAATGAAACTGATTGTAAAATATTGTTTTTGCAGGTGTTCTAATAAGGGTCTGGCTGAAACTATACGATTGGGTAATGTTGCAAACATACTGTCTTGGGGGAAAATATAATGAGAAACTTATAGTTTTAGTAGCAAGTTGGGTGATGAGTTAGAGAATACAAGTGGGGTAATGTTGATTATTTCGAATTCAACTAAATTAAACGTTATCTTGGTTGCACCTACACCGCATTTGCATCCGATTTATCTATTGCAGGGTTAAGTTAATAGCGGCAACACTATATGATTCCTTGCTTGAATCCTTTTTTATTAACCTGGGGTTTGTATGATGAAACTGATTGTAAAGTATTGTTTTTGCAGGTGTTCTACAAGGGTCTGGCTGACACCACAAGTGGGTAATGTAAGTTATTTCGAATTCAACTAAAATTATCTTGGTTGCACCTACACTGCATATGCATCCGGTTCCTCTATCGCAGGGGTAAGTTAATAGAGGCATCAGCATACTGCATACGATTCCTCATGTCGAATTTTAGCTTTGGAAAATGTTTTTGGTTTTGACCATTTCGAATTGACACAAATTGGTTTTGTTCAGTGCACACGCAATCCTTGAAACAACCAATCTTCAAAATGAATTCTGATTCCTCTACCTGTTTATTTTATAGAAACAGAAATTTTTATCAACTCGACTCTTTATTTTTTTTCCATTTGTTCATTTTCATCCTATCATAATACCCTTTCATTATCGGTGACATCACTACTTTGATCATTCACATTTAATAATTTTGCTTTCCTTTAGAAAACTTATTAAGTCAATATTAATAACCTTCGCTAAGATAAGCTGAGAGATCAAATTAATTTAACGTTTTCCTCTCCTTTCAGTCGAGTCTCTTTGAGCCTCTCACAAGGGGGAAGTCAATCCAAGAGACGGACTAATCGGGTAGGCATAGCTCTCTTCATGATTTTTTTTTTACAAAGAAGATGCTTATTGGTGCTTTATGGAGGTCCATAGCTGTGCGCAAATGCATGGATTTATGTTGTCTATTTTGCAGGTAAACAATGTGTATGAGGTAGGGAGACTGATTTGGTATATGGTGGCAATCTGATTGTCGATGAAATACTGATTTTTTTAACAATAGCTTAAAAGAAGAAATTCATAACAATTCACACATTTATGTAATGTATATATAAGTTCTAAATTTAGGAATCTACACTGCCGAGTGATGATTTAGAGGAAACATATTGCATACAACCGATGGTAGCATCCAGTATGCATTTTTCGTCCCTATGAATATTTACTTCAGAGTTTTACATGCTCAACAACTTAAACTTCTGTTTTATGTTTTCAGACCATTTGACAGAGATAACAGGAAAATAAGCTCGGAAAGTTACTTGATGCAAGAAGGCAGAGATAACAGGTTTCAAGCTCAACTTACCAACTAGGTTTTGGATGCATTTTAATTGAATTTATGATTGGGTGTAAAATGGATATTTACATTTTCTTTCATGATTACAATTTAGTGTCAAGTAAAGTCAAATTTTAGCATGACGAATTATAGTTATGTAAAGTCAGATTTTGTCTTCATGAATTACAGATTTTAGTCATGATGAATTCAATTCATCTGATGAGTTCCATGGAAATTTATTTCATTGCTAATGAGTCAATGATTTTAACTTATTAAAGAAGGACTTATGTCTTTTAAGTATATACATTGATCGGAAACTTGAAAGCCAAGTTTAACATAAACAGGTAAGGCCACGCGGTGATGCTCATGACCTATTCCATAATACGATACAGACTAATTGAGTAATCAACGTTTATCTGTTATGAATATTTTTAGAAATATGCAGTTGATTTCGGATTTTAATATTTCTCTAACAATAGATTGGTTTAACAAAAAATAGGCTTTAATTTAAATTTACTAGGTGTTACGCCCGTGCGCTGCACGGGCCTAGATATTTCTTTGAGTTGAGATTGGTACTAATAAATTTTTTAAGGGTTCAAAATTTGAAGTATGAAATAAAAAGATAAGCAATAAATATGTTCGAATCAAGCATCAATTGGTAACCAAAAATAGGTAAGCATATAAATTCATTATTGCTTGGAGTAACATATATAAATTAAAAGCACAACTAAAAATTATACAATCAGAACATGGAGGAACTCTTGTGCTTACCTCAGTAGTGCTACAAATCATAGAACCAAAAATAATTGTTTTATCATTATTCACCATCTCATAATTTTGTATTGTCTATAAACAAACCAAATATCAGGTCCTCAGTACATCATCTGAAATAAAAAAAATGATAAATTGGTAAGTTTAAAAATGGTAAAAAAAAATGTGCAAAGAATAGACAACGATCAACATATGCAATCGTAAGAAAAAAAAAAAAAGACTTGCATATACGATTTTTTCTTCTGTAACCACTTTAACTGTCCCCACATCACAAACAGTGTTACTTACCCAACATGATTTCCACCCATGATTAACCTATAGAGTGCACTTCCATCTTCAAGTTTCCTCTATATGCTATAAAAAGGGCTCATGGTTGGGCAAACACTTGCCACACCGAATATGTTGTTTAAGTGTTCCAATATCTCATAGTTTGCATTTAAAGACACCAAATAAATACATGCTAGACTTAATCAAGGACCAATTATAAATATCAAGGTCATAAGCACATAACCCATATGGAAGCCTTTGGATCAAATCCTATTGTTTTTTATGCGGCATAGTCCGGAGCTAAAACGCAAGAAGACATCAGAGCCGAACAATGTTTTTGATTTGGTTGATAAAGTTAGTGTATACTTAAAATTGAAAACGCACAGTTATTAAATCAATGATTATTATTGTGAGGAATTCCAAGATGAAGAAAAATCCTCAAAAAAATATATCTTCATTAGCTATATATGATCAGCTGCTACTGTGCATATTTTTTGTAGAATTTGATGCTCATTGCACAACAATAATGATTGCTATTAAAACTTTCCAATTGGAGCTTGAAATACACAAAATTTTCCTAAAATTCTCAATAAGGTATTTCCTTTTTATTTGAATGGGGATGCGACTGGTGGTGTGTCGAAATTTCCAGTATTACATCTAAGGGTGTTGTTCTTTCCATCTAAATACTTAGTGCGTGGTTGGAAAACGTAACTATAGCGAACTAAATGTCAATTTTATTTATTAATATCCACCATGGTAACATTCCTCTTCGACCATGGTAACATTCCTCTTCGACACAATGTCGTTTAATACATCATCGGATGGTGAAACAAAATTTATAACGTTTAAACGGTATCAAAATTTACTTCCAGCTTTCAAGCGACATGACATACTTAATTTCAATGTTACTCACCTCAGTCATATCTCTGTATTTCGTGATGAGTGTACCTAGAGCTTAAGGTTGTAAGAATTGTAAACTCCAACGGGAATGTCTCCGTCTCTAGCTGCAAGACTGCGAAATAAACAAATATTTACATATTTTTAATCTTCATAATAGAAGAAAAAGAGGTTTGATTGGGGTAGGTACATAACTTCATAGGAAAGATCTGCTCAATATGGATGAAATTGCAAACATATATGGCAAAATCTAGTCAAAGCCAGTGCATCCCAAACATCCCCATGCATGACCTAATTAGAAAAATTACAGGATTAAATGTCGAAAGCCTCTCAAGAGTAATATAAACTTACCATCATTCATAAAATAAGAGACACACCATCTTCTTAAAGGAGTCTTTGTAGTTATGTATGAACCAACACTAACACGAAGCTTCATTTACCACAAAATCCTCTGTTCTAGTCGAAATTTGAATCAAGCAAGTCACTCCTTGGAAGAACCTATATTGACTCAATAAAGAACCTAAATCATGTGGTGCAGATTATAATATTAAATTAGTGGTAATTACATTTGCATTCTGTAGCAGAAAACTGATAAGCCTGTAGCTGCATATTTTACCATAGTTCTAAATTCCTCCAATAACACACCTATCTTTATTTGCACCTGAGCCATGGCAATTTCCTGCGAAGAAAACAAAAAGTCCATAAGATAAAAGAGCAAGTGTCCAAAAACAAAATTAAATTAAGCAAAGGAGAAACTGAAAACCTACAACATTGTTCATAGTCATATGAAATCTAGTGTGCCAACAAAGTGAAGCTTTACGCTCCATCGATAATGGACATGAATCTCGTCCTGCCATGAGCATCCAACAGCAAGTCACCTTTATCATAGCAGCGAGTAACCCCAAAAATCACCAAACGCACCAAGGAAACGGAGGTCCAATTCTTCTTTGTAAACCAAAAAGAAAAAGTCCGATTAATCAATTAAGCACTGAATTAAGCAGATAAATAGAATTTCGAATCGGATGTAGTATGATTACCAAACAACCCACAAAATATCAAAACACAGAATCAAGAAAAAAAGACAACATACTGGAAACAATCACGATTCACCTACGTTAACTTATTTGACGCTTTTTAATTAAACAATAACTCTGATAAAGATACAATTGAATAGAGTAATTGAAAGATTGAAATTGAAGATAGAAAGGCGAGAGAGGGTGGAAGAGGTAGATAAGTTTTTGGAAAAATTATTAGGGTTCTGAGCTTCTGAAAAGTACGGCAGGAGATATAGGTCCACAGTTGCTGCAGTTCCCCGTTTTCCTCTTTCAGTGGTACACACCATTGCAAATATGATCTTCGCTAGTTATTGCGGCTAGTGAAGATGAGAGAAAAAGGAAGCGTAAAGAAGAGAATAAGGAAGATATAGATTTAGGAGAAGATAAGCACGAATAAAAGATATAGATTTAGCAGAAGATTGGTACGAATAAAATTTAGTTAGATATAGATTTGGCGAGTAGGTTTTAACCACCCACCCCATGCCGTGTGCTGCAAAAAACATCGAAAAGATCTCTAAATCCAAGATTATTATTGGTCTATATTCTCTCAAGTGGGGCCAGAAGCTCTAGAATTCAAGCTTTGTTCAGCTTTCAACCACAACTCTCTAAATTGGACTCAAATTATATATACAATTGCTAGATGGCTTATGTTTCCTAACATACAGTAGTACATATGCTTAAGTTTCCTAATATACATGACAACCAGTTATAGCCTGTGCAAACAAATTCGAAGAAATTTCGAAATCTGAAGAACGGGAAAGAAATTATGATTCCGAAGAGAAAAATACAGGAGTACCTATGCTTAAGTTTCCTAATAAACATGACTAACAGTTATAGCCTGTGCAAACAAATTCGAAGAAATTTTGATGAAATCTGAAGAACGGGAAAGAAATTATGATTCCGAAGAGAAAAATAAACCCAGAAGTACACACAGGCGAGACACTAGTAGCTTGTGGTAATTAATGGTGCAGCTTGGGATCTAACTAAATCAAAATTTAAGCAATTGAAAATTGATAAAACTGTGGAAGTAGGCATGAAGTCTGTATAGTACCGTGCTAATTGAAGTTACCATACATCACAGAGAACTCTGCATAATTAAGTATCTTTCTTGTAAAATTTATTGACGAATGAAGACAATCTTCAGTATACCTATCCAAACTATGCATGCATTTCCTTATTCAACTCCCGTATGGGAAGAAAACAAGTGACTACAGTGAAAACAAGTCACTAACAACATGCAAAGTTAACAAATCAATATAGCTTAAAATAAGAAAATAACAACGCAACATTGATGGAAATAGTAAGCCAAAATAGTGGTCTTTGTATCAACTAGTACCGTTCAAAATCATACTTATCGTCCACACCGACCCTTAACGCTTCAAAATCATACTTATCGTCACCCCAAAAAATACCCTTTAGCAAAAATTCAACCCCATGTAATCGAAAGCATACCCAATTTGTGTGAATATCCCTTAATCCTGTGTTCATAAAAAAAAATCATTATTTTTGATTTTATAAAATTGGCGGAGGGTGATGAGTATGCTTATGAGAAGGCTACAAAATTAGTATGGGGAAATTACCAAATTTAACCTCATAGATTTTTGTCAAATAGATAACTAAAAGTAATGCGATGAGAGCGAAAATCGTAATTGATTTCTTCATTGCGTTGATTTAATTATTTTATTTGACCAGGACTATGTGAATACAAAACAATGGTTGTTCACGTGGTGCTAGCAGATTGGGCCCACCAATATTGATGGGCTCGTGATACACCAAAATATATATCCTTAAATTAAGTTACTTTATATCATGAGGCAGATGAAGATGATTTGACCGTGGTGGATGAGATGGAGCAACTAGCCTAGGCACGTGTGGGTGTCTGCATGTCAAAGGCGACTGAGAGGTCGACTAAGCAATAAATGCAACGGTAAAGAAGATTGACGTGTGCTCTTCTCTCACGTGGAGTCAATGACGTGGCATTCTTTGGATGGATGAGGACAGCGGCCAACGAGGGTACAAGATTGACCAAAAACCATCAGATCTCGATGGTGTTAAGGACACCAAAGATGTCCCTGAATGAGAAGGCGCTATAAATACTCAGCCTCCTCTCCAAGGAAGGGACATGCAATTAGTGAGTGAGAGAACTAGAAAGAGCTTATACGTGTATTGCAATTGTGTTCTTGTACAACTATTTGTCTTTACTTCATTCTCCTTCTAGCATTAAAGAGCTTGTAACCACACTCAAACATTAATAACAACTCATTAACCCGTGGACGTAGGCGAAAGCTGAACAACGTAATCTCGTGTGTTGATTGTTAACTTAGCTGCATTTACTTTATTGATATCATAATTGCTGTTGAACTTTATTATTATCGCTAAGGGAAAAATATAGTTTGGTCTTTTTTAGGTGGGCCTATGTATGTTTGGTCCTTTTGGAAAACGCCTTTACTGTTTGGTCCATAATTATTTAAAAATATTAAACTGACAAAAGTACCCTTTCGTGTTAATTTTTACTTATTTTCTTGTAGCAGTTCATTCCAGAAATGAAGTCCATATAAAAACCTAAAAAAACAGACTTCATTCCAGAAATGAAGTCCATATAAAAACCTTAAAAAACAGACTTCATCCCAGAAATGAAGTCCATGTAAAAACCTAAAAAAAATAGACTTCGTTCAAGAAATGAAGTCCATATAAAAACCTAAAAAAAACAGACTTCATTCCATAAATGAAGTCCATATAAAAACCTATACAAGACAGACGTCATTTCTGGAATGAACTCCATATAAAAAGAACGCGCAATTGGGGGATATGAGTTTTAATTGAGGGATATTGCTATAAAACAAAATAGGGATCCATATATCAATTGGGGGTCACCCCGTATATAATTATATTTTAAATTCCTAATATAGCCCCCACTAATCAGGATTAGTGATTAATTATAATTAGTAAAATGTTAAGTATTTGGGGGATAAATTAGTGTGTATTTATTTTTATTTGAATTTGTGTGGGTTAGTTGAGAGTGACGGAGGGAAAAATATTTTTGAGTGGAATTTTTTTTTTGAAAATGGAAGATAATTGTGATGAGAGACTTGCAGCTGCTGAATCTTTAGATCAACTACAACAACAATCATATCTTCAATCTCCGGTTAATGACAACAACTCACAATTGGAGTTATATGATGAACCAACACCCTTGGATCATGATTTTCGTGAGCATGAAGTGTTTTGTGAAGAACCAACCCAAGAAAGTAAACATGTTCAGCATACAAGCAACCCCAACACACAGGTCATGCTTCAAAGAGGTCGAAAATTTGATTTTTCTTTTTCAAACCGCCATTTGTTTCTTTGAAAAAGCTTAGTGCTGGCACACTCGTAGTATGAATACTACCCCGGAACCTCTACAACCGGCATCGTATTCATACTATTTGTATGCCGGTACAAAATATCCCTCATATTTAAAAAATATGCCGGCGTGGTATTCAAACCAAAACTCCATGCCGGTACACATTTACACTTTTTACCTACCACCGAATATTCCATGGAATATCCATACTGGCAAGGTTCACTCTTAACTAACTATGCCGGTACCACAAGAAAAACATACAGGAGTTTTGGATTTTCGAACTTAAATATTGGCTTCCTATTTAATTTTTCGTCAACGCCGACGCTTGGTGCCGGCGTGGTTTGTATATTATGGGACAAGCCGGCAGTCAGTACCAGCTTGGAACCTTACATATATACCATGCCGGTTTTACAAGAAAAACATACAGGAGTTAATGATATTTTGAACTTTAGTTCCGGCGTCGAATGTAAATTATCGTGCACGCCAGCACTTGATCCCGTCGCAGATTTTAACTTTTCGACAATGCCGGCATGAGAAATCCCGGCATTGCAGTTCAATAACATACAATGCCGGAACATTATTATGTGGAACTAATTCAATTTTCTTTTGATTAATGCCTTAGATTATGACATACATAGATCCAAATTTCAAACCTCTCTTTCGGGATACGTCCGAATACTATAAAATGCCTCGGGTATGTTACCAAACAATACTTTCACCTAGTTTTTACAATTTTATGTTGGGATTGCTTGTAATTATCCTTATAATCTCCCATTGTTGTCCTTATGTAGGGAATAAAATTCCCAGAGGAAGCAATTGCTTGGGCAAAAGAGACAGCTCTTAAGAACATGTGTGTCTTAGTGAGGAATAGCCAGCGTTCAGATGTTCATTTTGAGATGGTTTGTGAAAGAAACTGAAAATACAAGGAGAAGACACTAGTCCAAAACTTGGTTTTTAGGACACTTGGGAAGCGGGGAAAATGACAGATCTTATACGTAGTTATACATTTTAACAGTTGGGATATGTCGAAACATTATCATTTGATAAATTACAGTAGCCACCTGTCATATTTTTCGGTTTTGTTTACCCCCAACTCCTTCAAAGTTCCACCCCTATCGGAGATGAATAAGAACCCTTAAAATCAGATTAATCTTACGGTCTCAGTTAGATCTTAAAACTGCCTAAAACTAAACGCACGAAGAAAACGAAGTCTCCCCTATTCTCCTCCTTAGTGTTTATCAACAATGAACCGTCTTCTTAACTTCCCCACTGGATTCTTCTGATTATCTTTCCTTTTCTTAGATTCAGAAGTAAAACTTCATCAATTTCATAGATAGATCCCTTCAGGTATTTTCAAATCCCTGATTTTTGAAGATATTGGAATCGACTCCAATTCTTAATCCACCTTACAGAGAGAGATTGGAGAATTTTTTTCTTTTTTCAACAGTAAAGATCGCTTTGTACATCTCCATCTTCTACCAAACTACCTTGATTAAAGATACTCATAAATTTAGGTTGGAATAATGAAAATGGTGGTGGGTTGATGACAATTTGGCAAAGACGACCGTGGAGAAGAATCATCATCAGAAAGTTGGAGAAACCCTCGGTAGCAGAGGTAAAAACGCGAAATCAGTTACGAATCTTGTGATTTTGGTATAATTTGTTTGTTTATTCAACATGCTCGGCTTGAAAATCCTTCAGTAATTGAAGTTCTTCTTAGGATTAAGAGTCATGCTGGTGCTTGTCAATAAAAGGTAAGGTTTATTTGCAGTTATACTCAATAGATGTATGTTCCTTGGCATTTCCAAAATTAATTTCAATTAGATATTCTTGGTAGAAGTGTTTCCCAGTGCGGACTGTTGATCACCGTATAGTTTCCCTTATGCAGGTATTGCAAATTTTTGTTGGCTCAAGGGAACAAACTTCTATTCCGTTTGGACAACCTATGAGAGGAGGTAGAAATACTTGGAGAATGTTTAAAGAAATTGAGACAGAAATGATTGGGGAGGTTCAAAACTTCATGTGGTTGAATGGATACATAGTTTCCAAAGAAGAAAGAAAAGATCTGTGATTTCGAACTATAGGTGACCAATTTGTCTAAGCAGTTAATAAGTATTGCGCTGGTAGTAATAACTATGGATTTTATTTTTCGGGTTCTTTATATGCTATTCAGAGTTAAATATTGTTTGCTGGTGCAGGTTGAAGGAAAGCTCATGAAAGATAAATAAGAAACAATAGGAGAGTTGAGTCTAGGATTCATAATGGTTACTGATAATGGTAGATGGTTTTCTCAGAAATTATGAAAGAATCAAGGTAATATATGTCTTTAACCTCTTACTAGTATTGGATTATAGGCGTACAAGCTAGGTGTATTTGTTACCTGCGTTTAGATATTGAAATCCCACAGTTACAAGCAAAAGTGTCATGAACATTTCATTTGGGTAAGTTATAGTTGTTGGTTCTGACAGAGATAGGCACACTAACTAGGTTTGTTACTACTTCCTTACTTGAGTCTTGCTGTTACTACAACCCAATTTCTTTGTTCTTGTTTTCCTACATGTATTATTAAAGAGAGATTTACATTTTATTGGTGTTAGGAAATTGTGTTCAAGGTAATGAAATCTTAATAAGATTGATATAAAGTTTGTCAGGAAACCAAGTCTTACTGTGGTTGAGAAATTTCCTTAGCGATGCTTTAAAAAGGTAGTTCTTGTAAATGAAGTGTATACACATATTGTATGTAATCTTGATATTTGTCTTTTTATGTGAACGTTTTGCATCTGTCTCGGATTACTGAACTTCTTGTGGTTTTTCTACTAGATGCATGGTAACACCATTAGTTTCCCTTGCCTCCATTAGTTATCATTTCCTCTGTTTTTTTGCTAGTGTTTTGGTATGTCGACTAGATTCTCTTCCAGAGGGTACCGTATATTTGATGTTAATAAGATTTCCCCCATAATTCCTGACCTATGTATGCTGATCTACGCAGTGGCTTACAGTGGTGGGTCTTTGGGATTTGAAGTGTCGTCATCCTTTGCTGGAAAATGTAGATGTTACAATCAATGCATCAAGAAGTTTATCTCATGTTGAAGGTATATCGTCTGATGCACAGAAGAGCTCATATGATATCCTGAACCTCTCAGTATGATGCTTTAAATACATATTATTTGGAACCACTTGAAGAAAGTGATAAAGTATCTAATGTTCGTCCACCTGGAAGTTAGAGCATAGTTTTTAGATTTTATCTTCTTTCTTATTCTTCTTTGATGTTTTGAACTTGGGAGTAAGATGTGTTGTTTTTGTTGAACAAGCGGATATTTGGTCTGTCAAGTTGTTAAATGAATTTAAGCTAATTTTAATAGAATGAGTTGTATGCGTGAATTCCATATTTTCATTTACTTCAATAATTCTATCTAAATTATCAAATATTTAAATATATTTAAATATATTGGATATTTGGTCTGTCAAGCTTTGGCTAGGTGTGGTTTTAGATTTGGCATGTGGGGCCAAGGGTTTTCCATGGGCGGATGGCGTGGCTAGCTTTGGCTAGGTGTGGTTTTAGCTTGGCATGTGGGGCCAAGGGTTTTCCATGGGCGCATGGCGTGGATAGCTTTGGCTAGGTATGGTTTTTTCTTGGCATGTGGAGCCAAGGGTTTGCCATGGGCGCATGGCATGGCTAGCATTGGCTAGGTGCGTGACCAAGCTAGGGTTTTGGGCAAATAGGTCGTTTGGTAACCTTTGACGGCCAGGATTTGCTCCTGGGATTGAAGGGAAACCGTTGATTGTTATATTCCTTCGTTTTGGTAGCCGCGTAGGGAAGGCCAGCATGGTGGCGCGGTTGGTGTGGCTGGCATGATTCACCATTGGCACAGGGGTGCGACTAGCATGGTTGGCATGCCTTGGCGCAGTTGGTGTGGCTGGCAGAATGTGCCATTGGCACAGGGGTGCGGCTAGCATAGTTGGCATGCCTTGGAGCGGTTTGTATGGATGACATGATTTTCCATTGGCACAAGGGTGCGACTAGCATGGTTGGCATGCTTTGGCGCGGTTTGTATGGATGGCATGATTTTCCATTGGCACATGGGTGCGGCTAGCATGGTTGGCATGCCTTGGCACGGTTGGTGTGGCTGGCATGATTTGCCATTGGCACAGGGGTGCGGCTAGCATGGTTGGCATGCCTTGGCACGGTTAGTGTGGCTGGCATGATTTTCCAATGGCACAGGGATGCGGCTAGAATGGTTGGCATGCTTTGGCGCGGTTAGTGTGGATGGCATGATTTGCCATTGGGGGTGCAGCTAGCATGGTTGGCATGACTTGGCGCGGTTGGTGTGGATGGCATGATTTTCCATTGGCACAGGGGTGCGCCTAGCATGGTTGGCATGCCTTGGCGCGGTTGGTGTGGCTGGCATGATTCGCCATTGGCACAGGGGTGCATCTATTATGGTTGGCATGCCTTGGTGCGGTTAGTGTGGCTGGCATGATTTTCCATTGGCACAGGGGTGCGGCTAGCATGGTTGGCATGCTTTGTCGCGGTTAGTGTGGCTGGCATGATTTTCCATTGGCCCAAGGGTGCGGATAGCATGGTTGGCATGCCTTGGCGCGGTTGGTGTGGCTGGCATGATTTTCCATTGGCACAGGGGTGCGGCTAGCATGGTTGGCATGACTTGGCGCGGCTGGTGTGGCTGGCATGATTTTCCATTGGCACATGGGTGCGGCTATTATGGTTGGCATGCCTTGGCGCGGTTAGTGTGGCTGGCATGATTTTCTATTGGCACAGGGGTGCAGCTAGAATGGTTGGCATGCTTTGGCGCGGTTAGTGTGGCTGACATGATTTGCCATTGGCACATGTGGGAATTAGGGTTTTGCTTGTCGCAACCCTAATTTGGAAAAAGATACCCCGGTAATTATTTACAAACACATTAAAGATTTCAATAAGTGCGACTAGTAAATGCCTATTACTTTAACTGTTGTGTTGTCACTGTCTACTAGGATTTAGGGTTTTTCGATTTTAAACCTAGGCTAAAAACCACCATCAACACCAGGGTATAGAATGGCATAAATAGTACTGCCAAAACTCTACGATGATTTACTGGTCTATCAGTATTTGTATTCAGGGTTCACATCCTTTCGTATCTGCTTGAAAGGTTAATCATGGCTTTTTATCTCCTTCAACATACTTCAGCACCGTGTTTGCATTTTCTTCCCCTAATTATTTCAGTGAAACCAAGGTGTGCTTGTGTGGAAATACCGAAGGAAACCAATTCTGAAACCTCACTATCTTCTCGAATGTAGAAGTTTTTGTGTCGTAAATGTTGATATAGTTATCAACATAAGTTAAAATACCATCAATATTCGTAACGGCTAACAATTCGCTATTGTCAACCGTAAACTCTTTACTCCAACCCAATGACTGACGTTCCTCTCCTTCTTTTTTGTCATGATTATCATTCTTCTTTTTCAATACCCATACGTCATAAAAAAATTCGAGTCTTCCCCATTTAGGCCAATAGCACAAAACAAAGACCCATTCAAAAAACCCTATTCTCTCAATAGGTAAAAGTGGTGGTAAAAGATGTTCACATTCTTAATTTATTATCTAGCCAATAAAGAGCTCCATTAGCAAAGAAAACCTTTTCTTTCAAATCTACGCTGGATTCAATATTGAACTTCCCAAGGTTTCTCCATCTTCCAGTGCCTAGAGTGTATATGTAGATTTGTACAAACCCGGTCTTCGACACATATACTCCTACAACTTTGTACTCATTTGTGGAAGAAACATAACGCTGATGTCTCCATAATTATACCCTTCACTATCATAATCTCTCTCAAGTTCTGGAAGCATAACATATTCCTAGGTAATTGGGTTGCAAATACAAAGACATGGGTGGTAGTAGGCAGTAACACATACCAACCCGCTACATGAACCAACAAGTCTGGTATCCCTAAACCTAGAGGTTAATTTAATTCTTGTAATTCTTGTGCAAGAAAATTAATGGAGTTGTCTGGGCCAAACGTAGAGGAAAAAAACAAGAATGGTTTATTATTTTTTGAGTAGCATGGCGACCAACTAGGTTGGTGTGGTTAACTAA
This sequence comes from Papaver bracteatum, assembly GCA_023529315.1. Taxonomy (NCBI): domain Eukaryota; kingdom Viridiplantae; phylum Streptophyta; class Magnoliopsida; order Ranunculales; family Papaveraceae; genus Papaver; species Papaver bracteatum. Next base: position 22,829 of record JAJJWX010002653.1, on the reverse strand, counting down.
GAATAGAAACGTAAATCATCACTTTATGTAAAATAACATTAATTTTTATTTAGCGAGAATTCCATTGGCAAAGATGCGTCTTGATCCCTATCACATGTGCCGAATGAAGAATTGAACTCTCCAAGGTATCTCAAGCCATATCGCTACTGCCTAGAGTCTATACGTGGGAAATATAAACTCTATGGGCTGAATGTTGAAAATATCCATGAATGACCTTTTAATCTTTCTCAGAGAGAAACACAGATTCTTATTAGGGTTTATAAGAAATAGTAATGGAAAATGATGAAATATGGGGTTTTAGCAAAAGAGAAGTTTGTTGGTCGTTGTTGGATACGTACGAGAAAAGTAACGGAGTTGGCTGGGCCTTGCCGTAGAGGAAAACGAAAAGAATCATTTCTTGTTGTACAAGTAATGTCCATGTTTATTTCCTATTCCTTGTAATACCTTTTCCTCTCAAAAAAATAAAATAAAAAATAAACAATTACCGCTGTTTTCTCTTTGTGGATCGTCGAAGTGTCAATCTCTTTTTACTCTTATTTGTTATTAGTTTTTCTGAACATCAAAACTTTCTGCTTGGTTTTTTTTTTTTAATCAGAAATCTTTTAAATTTCTATACATGACGTCTCTGTCGCCCCCTTTGTCCCCTTTTTTTAATGATGTGGAGGATGATGTTCTAGATTCGGAGAATTTTGTTGAAGGTCCTCAACCTATGGAAGTTGAGGATCCTGCTGCATCTTCTTTGAGATTTACCTGGAAGATTGAAATTTTTTAATCTTCCAGGTAAATCTCAAAGAAGATGCAGCAGGATCATACATTGTTAAGGGATGAACAAACTGTTTGGGGTCATACATTGTTCATCCCTCTTAGTGAATTCTACGACCCTGGTCGAGGGTATCTCGTGGATGATACTTGTATAGTTGAAGCAGAGGTGATCACGGACTACGATTCTCGAAAAGAAACGGGTTATGTTGGTCTTAAGAATCAGGGAGCAACATGTTATATGAACTCTCTTCTCCAGACTCTATATCATATTCCTTACTTGAGGAAGGCACTGTACCATATGCCAACAACTGAGAATGATTTGGAATCAGTAAACAGCATCCCTTTGGATCTACAGACTTTGTTCTATAAGCTTCAGTACGGTACAAATAAAGTCGGAACGAAGGAGCTCACTAAATCTTTTGGATGGAATACACGTGAATCTTTCGAGGAACATGATGTACAGGAACTTAATAGGGTTCTGTGTGAAAAGCTTGACGATAAAATGAAGGGAACTGTTGTGGAGGGTACGATACAACAGTTGTTCCAAGGTCACCATATGAACTATACTGAATGCATCAATGTGGACTACAAATCTACAAGAAAGGACTCATTCTATGACCTTCAACTTGATGTAAAAGGCTGCAAGGATATTTATGCTTCTTTCGGTAAGTATGTGGAAGTGGAGCATCTTGAAGGTGATAACAAGTATTATGCTGATGAACAACATGGTTTACAGGATGCAAAGAAGGGTGTCCTTTTCATCGACTTCCCCCCAGTTCTCCAACTCCAGCTAAATAGGTACGAATATGATTTTATGCGGGACAGTATGGTCAAGATAAATGATCGGTATGAATTCCCCCTGCAACTTGATCTTGATAGGGAGGATGGCAAATACTTATCTCCAGATGCTGATAGAAGAGTTCACTGCAATCTTTACGCACTTCATAGTGTTTTTGTTCACTGTTGGAAATACATGGTGGACACTATTGTGCTTTTATAAGACCAACGCTAATCTCAGAGCAATGGTTCAAATTTGATGATGAGAGGGTAACCAAAGCAGATATCAAGCGGGCATTAGAGGAGCAATACGGTGGGGAGGAGGATTGTCCTCAGACAAATCGGGGGTTCAATAATATGCCGCCATTCAAATTTACAAAATATTCAAATGCATATATGCTCGTGTATATACGTGAAAGCGATAAAGATAAAATTATGGTTGACGTGGATGAGAATGACATTCCTGAACACCTGAGGATTAAGATGATGGAAAAACAAGAAGAAAAGGAGCATAAAAAGAAGGAAGAAGCAGAGGCTCGCCTGTATACTAATATAAATGTTGCTCGGAATGAGGACCTTTTTGAACAGATCGGAGAAACTTATATTTTGATCTTGTTGATCACGGAAAAGTTTGCAGTTTCCGTGTCCAGAAGCAGATTCCTTTTAACATATTCAAGGAGGAGGTTGCTACAGAGTTTGGTTTACCTGTGCAATTTCAGCGGTTTTGGATATGGGAAAAGCGTCCAAATCATACTTATCGTCCATACCGCCCTTTAACGCTTCAAGAGGAGACAGAATCTGTTGAGCAGTTGAGAAAAGTTTCTAATAAGGCGGTTTCCAATGCGGAACTAGAGCTGTTCTTGGAAGTAGAGATTGGGCCGGAATTACATCCCATTCTTCCTCCTTGTTATAAAACCAAAGAAGATATTCTTCTATTTTTCAAGCTTTATGATCCTGAAAAGGAAGAAATTCGGTATGTTGGGAGACTCATTGTGAAGGGTAGTGGTAAGCCTTTGGAAATTCTTAAAAAGCTTAATGAGATGGCTGGCTTCTCTCCAGATGAAGAAATACAACTTTATGAGGAAATAAGGTTTGAGCCCACTGTTATGTGTGAGTTCATAGACATGAAACTCACATTTGGAGGTAACCAGCTTGAAGATGGAGACATTATTTACTTTCAGAAACCCGCTTCAGCTGATAGTATGATACCATACCGCTATCCGGATGTTTCTTCTTTTCTGAACTATGTCCATAACCGTGAGGTTGTCTATTTCCGATCTTTGGAGAAGCCGATGGAAGATGATTTCTGTTTAGAGCTTTCAACGACATTAACATATGATGAGATCACGGAAAGGGTTTCTCGCCATCTTGGTTTGGATGACCCAACCAAGATCAGACTTACCGCTCATAACTGTTATTCTCAACAACCTGTACCCCAAGCTATTAAGCACCAAGGTGTTGGCAACTTGTATGAGATGTTGACTCACAACGGTCGGACATTTGATACTTTGTATTACGAAGTCTTGGACATCTCTTTACCCGAGTTGGAGCATTCTGATAATTCCCCAAGAAGAGCGTATGCAGTCAGTAGAAATTTACAAATAGGGTAAAGGAAAAGTGACAGGTCGTGATTCATTCCAATTAATTAATTTTCTGCCAATTTTTACTTAAAATGTAATTCCAAACTACATGAAGGAACACACAGTATATCTCTCTGATTTTGAATCTTAACAACTGTAGGATATTAGCATGTGCTGCATTCAGAACTGGTAACTTGCGCTTCCTCAAGCACGAGCCACATTCAATATTGGGACTCGAAGCAAGTATATGCAATCTTCTTAAAATTTCCAGAACTAGGACTAAGAAGCATGCAGCATTGAATTACCAGAACTAGAACGGTCAAGAATTCTGTGTGTTCAGAGAATAGAAATTCCTGTACGCCTGACTACTAAAGAACCTGACAAGACTAGAGAACCACCAGATACAGAAACTTTAGTATTTGAGGGGGTTAATTTTGGGAAAGTTAAAAAATGTAAGTAGTGCATACAAAATAGACAGTGGTGCAGGGATTTCACTGTGCTTTCATTATTCTTCACTTATGAAGTGAATTTTGAAATTCCATATCATTTAAAAATTTGCTAGGTTGGTTGGTGTAGTTGTCACATCAGAATATAAGAATGACTTAATGTTACTTTACTTGTTTGTACAAAGGCTCATCCAAGTCATGTCTGCGGATATATGCCACGAGAAATTCAAAGAATGCCAATAATACCAAAATAACGTAAACTATGCATGTGTCAGAAACTATGGGCGAGTTGGAAGAGTGCCATGTTGATGTTAGAGTGACGCTGGATATCTAAGAGAAACATAATTTATTTGTTTTATGCGATTCAAGAGCTTAACAGGAAGCAATTACATATCCCGAAGCTTGCAGAAGTGTTTGTTTTAAAAGTGTTTGTAACGCTTCCAAATAATTCAACCGCCTAAATTCACAAGGAAAATAAAATTGCATGCAGCTTTAAAAGTCAAACTGATTACTGATGTATGACAACCAATATTCGCATAAGCGTCCACCTCATTACTCATTAGCATACAGTCGAACCTCGATAAATGAATGCTCTCGGGACCAAGGAAAAATATTCGTTTAGCGGGGTTATTTATTTATCAATAAATAAATATTTTATTCATTTATCGATAAACGAATATTTATTCATTTAGACAATATTTTCTTAATTAAGAAGTTAAACTATATAGGAGAAAATGTACAAGTATACCTAGGAAATATTGGTCAAAAGAATCAAAATTCTTATCTATAATTCAATTAACATTTATTTTCTTTTGAATTAACTGGTGTCATTTCTAATTTACGTCATAGAAATGTAATGGACGTTGAACATCTTTTGAACTATCCTAACGAGAATGACGCAGTTTGTGGAGTCTCCAACAGACGAAGAAATTATTGAGTCAAGTAATGAATGATGAGAATGATCCCGAACCAGATCATGGTAGTGCCGTACCAAATGTGTCATCTAAAGATGCTTTTCAAGCGATGGTCCCTTTAAAATTTTACTTGCTACAACACGAGCAAAATATTCCAGAAATTATGCAAGCATTGCATAAAATTAAGGATACGGTGCATTTTGGTTTGGGTGGAAGAAAAATACAATCAACCATAGATGAATTTTTTTGAGTTCATTCCTACATATATTTTTATGTAAAATTTTCTGATTATATATTTTGGTTTATTTTTATAAAAAAATTTTATATATAATTCAGTGATTATTCGTTTATATTTCTATAGGACCTTTAAGGATCCAATTTTTTATATTCGTTAATGCATTAAGCGAGGTTATTCATTTATCACCTTGGCCCAAGTCGGGACCGGAGAAAATTATTCATTTGGCGAGGTTATTCATTTATCGAACATTCGTTTATCGAGGTTCGACTGTATTTGCTAAAATTGCTAGATACACCAATTCCACTGTCATAAATAAAAATGCTTGAACAAGTATGTTCCCATTGTGGATAAAGAGCTTCTTCACCCAAGGTTGTTTTACTAATTACTAAATTTCCACAGAAACAGCTTTCTCCTCATAATGAGGAGAGAAAAAAACAAGACAAATCAACTGCAGCAACATATATAGCTATCTAATCATTTGGGCATCGGCGCCCTTGAGTATCATTGATTCATTATACTCCCTCGGTTTTTGAAAAACATGTATTATTTTTGCTCCCATTTTTAAGGGAGACTCGAAGGAATTGGGGGCGACTTTTTTATTTCCATCATGTAGATATGATTATGGATGTCCTAATGATTAGAAAAATACTTGAATGCCATTTTACAATCGGTAGTTTAGAATTGTTTTTAGCAACCGATTATGAATGTGTTCTTCTACTATCTTTTCTTTGTTTTGAAAAAAATAAATTTGGGACTCCTACCACAATTGGTATATAATCAACATCACAAAACTACCGATTGTTTAATTACAGAAATTCTAAGTTTCATTTGTTTTGGAAAAATTGATTTGCGCTACTATCACAATCGGTAAATAATAAACATAACTTATCTACCAATTATGTAATCGGTAGATAATAAACATCATTAATATACCACTTATGAAAATAGAGAAATTCAAAATTCCATTATGTAATCGGTAGATAATAAACTAGATTTGTGGAGACTATCACAATCGGTAGATAATGAACATAACTTATCTACCGATTCTGGGATGTTAACGGCGTTGAATGCATTCAATCGTCTCTCTAATCGTTAGTGAACCTTCAACATAATATTCTTCATAATGTTTCTCACCTTATTCTTCATACTCATACATATTTGTTGTTGATTTAAGAAAAACGAATTTCTCCGACTATTTTTTTTTCCTTCTTCTTCTACTCTGAAACTCAAAAACTCAAAAAATGTTACTAACACTAACCATAAATTATATTTCTCCCAATGATAGTGTTAACTAACGATTGTGAAGGGAAAATTAGCGTTTATGAAAATTGAAAGATAAGGGGAGGCTTCATTTTAGGTTTGGGTGACCCGTTTTTGTCTTATTAGTCGCCCCTAATACTTTCGGGGTCGCCCCTAAAAATGCTAGGTTATTTGTAGGATAAAATGAAAATGTTATAATATATCTTTTCCAAAATCAGAGTGAGTATAATTCAATGAATTTATGGAAGAATTAATAACTCAACTAAGCTAGTATTTTTGGACAAAATAAAAAATGCAACATTGTATATATAATTTGAGTTCAAATTAGAGAGCTGTGGTTAAAAGCTGAACAAAGCTCGAATTCTAGAGCTTCTGGCCCCACTTGAGAGAATATAGACCAATAAGAACAGTGAGTTTTGATATCTTTTTGATGTTTTTTGCAGCTCACGACATGGGTAGGTGATGACTACTTACTGTCCAATAGGAAACCTAATTTATTTTATTTTCACCGCCATCTAGCACCGCCTCTTTTCCTCTCTTCATTCGTTTTTGCTCTTTCTTTCTCACGATCGTTTCTTCTTATATTTTGGTTTTTCTCATGAATGTTTCGCATGTACTTTTTTTTACTGATTTGAGCTGATTCTCTCAACTTATCTGGTATATTAGGTATTAGGGTTCTTTCATTTAATCTGTCTAGAGTTTTTTCGTCCAACGACTAGGGTTTTTCCCCTTTTTCCTCTTGTTATGACCAACGGCTCTTCCTAGCACAATCAATAGAGAATTGAAATAGAAATGAAAACAAATGTAAAATAGGCACACACAAAACACAAGGATTTATAGTGGTTCTATCAAGATGATCTACATCCACTTTGGAAGACGAAGATAACGTTGCACTATGATTAGAACAAGGTTACAAGAGTATGATCTAAAACCCTCTCTGAAGAACAAGCCTACACTGGCTGCCTTACACTCTCGCTAGAACACTTAGTGTTTCTCTCTTACACTCTCACTGATGCTCTCAAATGTTGGGATACTTACAATGAGAACTAGAGGCCTTATTTATAGTAGCAAATGTCGACATAATTCAAATGCCCCCCGACAGCCTACTACTAGACAGCTCACTTAACAATAGCCGAAAGTTCCACTCCACTAGCCGAAAGTAAAAGTAGTCTCCACTAGCCGAAAGTGACAAAGCCCCTACTAGCCGAAAGTAACAAAGCTATCTCCACTTGTATGCAGCCGAAAGTTCCATTAATTATTCAAGGCATTTTTCTACACCTCTCCCTATTCTCTTTTCGGTTTAATTAACTAAGTCTATTTTTATGTGTGTTACAGAGATTAATGTTGGATTTAACTAATCTTTATGCAAAACTATATGCTCTCTGATAGGCTATAGCTATTAGATATTAGATATAACAGAGAATGTTAAGGGATTGAGTCCCCTGTTCAAATAGATTGATTTTTGATATAGTTGACATACACTGATGTTGCCAGACTGCTCGAATACGTAAGCATAATCGTGTTTTGATTAGTTGATAAACTCAAAAGCTAATTATTTATGTAAGGTACGGGATCGAATAAATTTAGTATTTGATTTCAATATTACTTGCTTGAATCCTTTTTTACTAACCCGGGGTTTGTACAATGAAACTGATTGTAAAATATTGTTTTTGCGGTGTTCTAATAAGGGTCCAGTTGAAACTATACGATTGGGTAATGTTGCAAACATACTGTCTTGGGGGAAAATATAATGAGAAACTTATAGTTTTAGTAGCAAGTTGGGTGATGAGTTAGAGAATACAAGTGGGGTAATGTTGATTATTTCGAATTCAACTAAATTAAACGTTATCTTGGTTGCACCTACACCGCATTTGCATCCGATTTATCTATTGCAGGGTTAAGTTAATAGCGGCAACACTATATGATTCCTTGCTTGAATCCTTTTTTATTAACCTGGGGTTTGTATGATGAAACTGATTGTAAAGTATTGTTTTTGCAGGTGTTCTACAAGGGTCTGGCTGACACCACAAGTGGGTAATGTAAGTTATTTCGAATTCAACTAAAATTATCTTGGTTGCACCTACACTGCATATGCATCCGGTTCCTCTATCGCAGGGGTAAGTTAATAGAGGCATCAAAGATACTTGCATACGATTCCTCATGTCGAATTTTAGCTTTGGAAAATGTTTTTGGTTTTGACCATTTCGAATTGACACAAATTGGTTTTGTTCAGTGCACACGCAATCCTTGAAACAACCAATCTTCAAAATGAATTCTGATTCCTCTACCTGTTTATTTTATAGAAACAGAAATTTTTATCAACTCGACTCTTTATTTTTTTTCCATTTGTTCATTTTCATCCTATCATAATACCCTTTCATTATCGGTGACATCACTAATTTGATCATTCACATTTAATAATTTTGCTTTCCTTTAGAAAACTTATTAAGTCAATATTAATAACCTTCGCTAAGATAAGCTGAGAGATCAAATTAATTTAACGTTTTCCTCTCCTTTCAGTCGAGTCTCTTTGAGCCTCTCACAAGGGGGAAGTCAATCCAAGAGACGGACTAATCGGGTAGGCATAGCTCTCTTCATGATTTTTTTTTTACAAAGAAGATGCTTATTGGTGCTTTATGGAGGTCCATAGCTGTGCGCAAATGCATGGATTTATGTTGTCTATTTTGTAGGTAAACAATGTGTATGAGGTAGGGAGACTGATTTGGTATATGGTGGCAATCTGATTGTCGATGAAATACTGATTTTTTTAACAATAGCTTAAAAGAAGAAATTCATAACAATTCACACATTTATGTAATGTATATATAAGTTCTAAATTTAGGAATCTACACTGCCGAGTGATGATTTAGAGGAAACATATTGCATACAACCGATGGTAGCATCCAGTATGCATTTTTCGTCCCTATGAATATTTACTTCAGAGTTTTACATGCTCAACAACTTAAACTTCTGTTTTATGTTTTCAGACCATTTGACAGAGATAACAGGAAAATAAGCTCGGAAAGTTACTTGATGCAAGAAGGCAGAGATAACAGGTTTCAAGCTCAACTTACCAACTAGGTTTTGGATGCATTTTAATTGAATTTATGATTGGGTGTAAAATGGATATTTACATTTTCTTTCATGATTACAATTTAGTGTCAAGTAAAGTCAAATTTTAGCATGACGAATTATAGTTATGTAAAGTCAGATTTTGTCTTCATGAATTACAGATTTTAGTCATGATGAATTCAATTCATCTGATGAGTTCCATGGAAATTTATTTCATTGCTAATGAGTCAATGATTTTAACTTATTAAAGAAGGACTTATGTCTTTTAAGTATATACATTGATCGGAAACTTGAAAGCCAAGTTTAACATAAACAGGTAAGGCCACGCGGTGATGCTCATGACCTATTCCATAATACGATCTCAGACTAATTGAGTAATCAACGTTTATCTGTTATGAATATTTTTAGAAATATGCAGTTGATTTCGGATTTTAATATTTCTCTAACAATAGATTGGTTTAACAAAAAATAGGCTTTAATTTAAATTTACTAGGTGTTACGCCCGTGCGCTGCACGGGCCTAGATATTTCTTTGAGTTGAGATTGGTACTAATAAATTTTTTAAGGGTTCAAAATTTGAAGTATGAAATAAAAAGATAAGCAATAAATATGTTCGAATCAAGCATCAATTGGTAACCAAAAATAGGTAAGCATATAAATTCATTATTGCTTGGAGTAACATATATAAATTAAAAGCACAACTAAAAATTATACAATCAGAACATGGAGGAACTCTTGTGCTTACCTCAGTAGTGCTACAAATCATAGAACCAAAAATAATTGTTTTATCATTATTCACCATCTCATAATTTTGTATTGTCTATAAACAAACCAAATATCAGGTCCTCAGTACATCATCTGAAATAAAAAAAATGATAAATTGGTAAGTTTAAAAATGGTAAAAAAAAAATGTGCAAAGAATAGACAACGATCAACATATGCAATCGTAAGAAAAAAAAAAAAAGACTTGCATATACGATTTTTTCTTCTGTAACCACTTTAACTGTCCCCACATCACAAACAGTGTTACTTACCCAACATGATTTCCACCCATGATTAACCTATAGAGTGCACTTCCATCTTCAAGTTTCCTCTATATGCTATAAAAAGGGCTCATGGTTGGGCAAACACTTGCCACACCGAATATGTTGTTTAAGTGTTCCAATATCTCATAGTTTGCATTTAAAGACACCAAATAAATACATGCTAGACTTAATCAAGGACCAATTATAAATATCAAGGTCATAAGCACATAACCCATATGGAAGCCTTTGGATCAAATCCTATTGTTTTTTATGCGGCATAGTCCGGAGCTAAAACGCAAGAAGACATCAGAGCCGAACAATGTTTTTGATTTGGTTGATAAAGTTAGTGTATACTTAAAATTGAAAACGCACAGTTATTAAATCAATGATTATTATTGTGAGGAATTCCAAGCTGAAGAAAAATCCTCAAAAAAATATATCTTCATTAGCTATATATGATCAGTATTTTACTCTCATGCATATTTTTTGTAGAATTTGATGCTCATTGCACAACAATAATGATTGCTATTAAAACTTTCCAATTGGAGCTTGAAATACACAAAATTTTCCTAAAATTCTCAATAAGGTATTTCCTTTTTATTTGAATGGGGATGCGACTGGTGGTGTGTCGAAATTTCAGTATTACATCTAAGGGTGTTGTTCTTTCCATCTAAATACTTAGTGCGTGGTTGGAAAACGTAACTATAGCGAACTAAATGTCAATTTTATTTATTAATATCCACCATGGTAACATTCCTCTTCGACCATGGTAACATTCCTCTTCGACACAATGTCGTTTAATACATCATCGGATGGTGAAACAAAATTTATAACGTTTAAACGGTATCAAAATTTACTTCCATCTTTCAAGCGACATGACATACTTAATTTCAATGTTACTCACCTCAGTCATATCTCTGTATTTCGTGATGAGTGTACCTAGAGCTTAAGGTTGTAAGAATTGTAAACTCCAACGGGAATGTCTCCGTCTCTAGCTGCAAGACTGCGAAATAAACAAATATTTACATATTTTTAATCTTCATAATAGAAGAAAAAGAGGTTTGATTGGGGTAGGTACATAACTTCATAGGAAAGATCTTCTCAATATGGATGAAATTGCAAACATATATGGCAAAATCTAGTCAAAGCCAGTGCATCCCAAACATCCCCATGCATGACCTAATTAGAAAAATTACAGGATTAAATGTCGAAAGCCTCTCAAGAGTAATATAAACTTACCATCATTCATAAAATAAGAGACACACCATCTTCTTAAAGGAGTCTTTGTAGTTATGTATGAACCAACACTAACACGAAGCTTCATTTACCACAAAATCCTCTCTTCTCTAGTCGAAATTTGAATCAAGCAAGTCACTCCTTGGAAGAACCTATATTGACTCAATAAAGAACCTAAATCATGTGGTGCAGATTATAATATTAAATTAGTGGTAATTACATTTGCATTCTGTAGCAGAAAACTGATAAGCCTGTAGCTGCATATTTTACCATAGTTCTAAATTCCTCCAATAACACACCTATCTTTATTTGCACCTGAGCCATGGCAATTTCCTGCGAAGAAAACAAAAAGTCCATAAGATAAAAGAGCAAGTGTCCAAAAACAAAATTAAATTAAGCAAAGGAGAAACTGAAAAACCTACAACATTGTTCATAGCTGCTATGAAATCTAGTGTGCCAACAAAGTGAAGCTTTACGCTCCATCGATAATGGACATGAATCTCGTCCTGCCATGAGCATCCAACAGCAAGTCACCTTTATCATAGCAGCGAGTAACCCCAAAAATCACCAAACGCACCAAGGAAACGGAGGTCCAATTCTTCTTTGTAAACCAAAAAGAAAAAGTCCGATTAATCAATTAAGCACTGAATTAAGCAGATAAATAGAATTTCGAATCGGATGTAGTATGATTACCAAACAACCCACAAAATATCAAAACACAGAATCAAGAAAAAAAGACAACATACTGGAAACAATCACGATTCACCTACGTTAACTTATTTGACGCTTTTTAATTAAACAATAACTCTGATAAAGATACAATTGAATAGAGTAATTGAAAGATTGAAATTGAAGATAGAAAGGCGAGAGAGGGTGGAAGAGGTAGATAAGTTTTTGGAAAAATTATTAGGGTTCTGAGCTTCTGAAAAGTACGGCGGGGAGATATAGGTCCACGATTCTTTGCGGTTCCCCGTTTTCCTCTTTCGAGTGGTACACACCATTGCAAATATGATCTTCGCTAGTTATTGCGGCTAGTGAAGATGAGAGAAAAAGGAAGCGTAAAGAAGAGAATAAGGAAGATATAGATTTAGGAGAAGATAAGCACGAATAAAAGATATAGATTTAGCAGAAGATTGGTACGAATAAAATTTAGTTAGATATAGATTTGGCTAGTAGGTTTTAACCACCCACCCCATGCCGTGTGCTGCAAAAAACATCGAAAAGATCTCTAAATCCAAGATTATTATTGGTCTATATTCTCTCAAGTGGGGTCAGAAGCTCTAGAATTCAAGCTTTGTTCAGCTTTCAACCACAGCTCTCTAAATTGGACTCAAATTATATATACAATTGCTAGATGGCTTATGTTTCCTAACATACAGTAGTACATATGCTTAAGTTTCCTAATATACATGACAACCAGTTATAGCCTGTGCAAACAAATTCGAAGAAATTTCGAAATCTGAAGAACGGGAAAGAAATTATGATTCCGAAGAGAAAAATACAGGAGTACCTATGCTTAAGTTTCCTAATAAACATGACTAACAGTTATAGCCTGTGCAAACAAATTCGAAGAAATTTCGATGAAATCTGAAGAACGGGAAAGAAATTATGATTCCGAAGAGAAAAATAAACCCAGAAGTACACACAGGCGAGACACTAGTAGCTTGTGGTAATTAATGGTGCAGCTTGGGATCTAACTAAATCAAAATTTAAGCAATTGAAAATTGATAAAACTGTGGAAGTAGGCATGAAGTCTGTATAGTACCGTGCTAATTGAAGTTACCATACATCACAGAGAACTCTGCATAATTAAGTATCTTTCTTGTAAAATTTATTGACGAATGAAGACAATCTTCAGTATACCTATCCAAACTATGCATGCATTTCCTTATTCAACTCCCATATGGGAAGAAAACAAGTGACTACAGTGAAAACAAGTCACTAACAACATGCAAAGTTAACAAATCAATATAGCTTAAAATAAGAAAATAACAACGCAACATTGATGGAAATAGTAAGCCAAAATAGTGGTCTTTGTATCAACTAGTACCGTTCAAAATCATACTTATCGTCCACACCGACCCTTAACGCTTCAAAATCATACTTATCGTCACCCCAAAAAATACCCTTTAGCAAAAATTCAACCCCATGTAATCGAAAGCATACCCAATTTGTGTGAATATCCCTTAATCCTGTGTTCATAAAAAAAAATCATTATTTTTGATTTTATAAAATTGGCGGAGGGTGATGAGTATGCTTATGAGAAGGCTACAAAATTAGTATGGGGAAATTACCAAATTTAACCTCATAGATTTTTGTCAAATAGATAACTAAAAGTAATGCGATGAGAGCGAAAATCGTAATTGATTTCTTCATTGCGTTGATTTAATTATTTTATTTGACCAGGACTATGTGAATACAAAACAATCACTACAAGAAAACATGGCTTAAGCAACTAAAATCTTAGCAAGCACCCAAAATTTTGGTCGCTTTAAGAATCATGCTACTAAACTTGCGACCATCAAACTAGCGGATCGGTATTCATATATATCCACTAACTTGAGCGACCACATATAGTAGTTTAGTCGGTAAAATGATTTTCCCGGTAAGAATATAGCAACCGCCATTTAGGTTTGGTAGCTACCTACTTCGAGCTAGGATGATCAGCGATTCAATAAGTATTTGGTTGGTCAAACCTATCTGAGCGACTAAATATAGCAACCGCCATTTAGGTTTGGTAGCTACCTACTTCGAGCTAGGATGACCAGCGATTCAATAAGTATTTGGTTGGTCAAACCTATCTGAGCGACTAAATTTAGCGACCGCCATTTAGGCTTGGTAGCTACCTACTTCGAGCTAGGATGACCAGCGATTCAATAAGTATTTGGTTGGTCAAACCTATATGTTAGAGAGATTATATGAGATTTTCCGATATGTATCGGTTTCCCCATTTCATTGTACCTAATTATCTGTGTTAACAAAATCTCCGAATAATTTCTCTTTTTCTTCAAGCCTGAAGCAATTGATGTAAAACATGAATGGCCAAATTCAAAATCAAAACTTTCTCTTTGTCAATGGAAGCTCCAACATCGACCAGAAGGGTTATGTCAAAATCACAAACCCGAGTTGATGAAAAGGAGTCGTCCACGATTAGCAGTAGTAAGCGATGTTGATCAATTTTCAATTTTGATTTTCCATGATTACCCATACCCATGATTAAATGACTTTTGATTTAAAATTAGCTTCATTTAGTTGAATTGCCTTGTTTTGTAGATTATTAAGAAAGAAAAAACCCCAATTAAAACAACTGATCGAATGAGAAACGTGATCAATCATCACTCATCAGTGTAAACAATTATCCATAGTTCAGATCTCCGGCCGGTGAGTAGTGCCGGTAAATTCTGTAATGCACGCAAAAATGAATGCAATAGGATTGGTTTGTTAAATTTTATTTCATTTCTCATATATTGATTTGAAAATGGGTCCAATGTAATGAGCATTTTTCAAATGGAATTCTCTTTTCATCAGATCAAAGAAGTATAAGTAATATTGTTTGCTTGATTTTAACGATATCAGTCTTCTTTTGTTTATGAAGTAATACGTAAATTTTGTTTAGTTTTCTGTTGATGACAAATGATTTTATTTGGAGCTGGCAAATGGGCGGGGCGGGCCGGGGCTGTTATTCTTCACGAGTTGGCATTTCTTCAACCCGCGCTCGTAGCGGGTAAAGCTTGCGGATTTACGGGTAACCAGCTTGTTTAATTAAAAATATAATTAACAATTATTTAACTTAATTTATGACAAATTTACAAGGTTTTCCCCATTTCCCATCCCTTCTTTTCATATTTCCCATCCACATAAATTTCCATCCCCAATAATCCTATGTACCACCCACAAATTTTTTCTTAAATCCTAAATATCATCTTTTGACTTTTATTTACACCCAACAAAAATCACTCAACAACCAAAGAAAAAATAAAACTAACTTTAAGATGATTCTCCACCTCAACCACCGACCATTATATCTTCTTCCCCACCTCCACAGTCCACCACCACCTTCAACCACCAAGTAACTTGCCTTCATGGGATTTAAGGAAGCTCCAGTGTTGAACATACCTGCAACACCTCCAGGGAGAGCTGTGGCACGTTGGGATTCATGAGAAGTCTCAAGAGCAAGTGAAAAAGCTTTCCCTTGTTTGTCATACATTTCTTGGGACACCATGAATAGGAGAAGCTGAGCCGTAAGTATGACATCAATCTCCGACAGTGATGCTTTAGCATCAATCATGCGCTTTTTTTTATTCCCAGCAACCCTGTGGCAGTATACATATTCCAATTATGCGATTTTTTTATTCTTCTTAATATTCAATATGGTGGGTGGCGATGGCGACGCAAAGTCCTTCTGCGATTTTTTTATTCTTCTTAATATTCAATATGGCGTGGGTAAAGTGCTAATACGAATATTGAAGCTTCAATGTGGGCAAAGGTAACAGATTCCCTTTTGAATAAAGAGAGGATAAAAAACAAGGAGGTGGTCGGCTTGACCCATAAAGTGGAAAAAGTTAATTTTTTAAATAAGGAATCTGAAAAAGAAAGTTTAAATGAGGTTGGTGGCCGTGAAGATATGTTAGAAAATCTGAAAAAGGAAGTTTTAATAGCCGGGTCTTGAAAGTAACATGGGGCGAAGTGGAGGTAGCTGGGGAACAGCGAACTCAAGTGAAGGTAGCTGGGCGTGCAGTGGAGGAAGCTGGGCGTGAAGGTACATCGCACTCAAGTGAAGTATCCAAGGGGGCAGACAGCGGCAAGGCTTTTCCAGGAAAAAGTAAATATATAGATAAATTCAATTTATATAATCATTTTTTACCAGGAAAATAAGTAATTAAATAAATTACAATTTCACTTTTTATTTTTTACGGGAATAATATACTGTAAAATACAATCTCGGTCGAAACAAAATTACAGAAATAAAATTCAATTTATTAAAAATAAAACAAAAATTACAATCCCATCAAAACCCGTGGACACAGCTGAAGCACCACCCATCAAGGTCCTTTGAAATCACTGGAGAAGCTTAAAAACAAGATTCATACTGGTGCAGCCTAATATCATCATGATCTGTATTTTAGCTCTGATTTTGAGTACTCATTCCAGATCTTGTTCCTTCAAAAAAAATGATGAAATTTGGTCCCGCATATATATAAACAAGAAAATCAAAACAAAAAAAAACTAATTGGAGGAAATCGAATTCAAACAAAAACAAGATCAATAACATTTTCAATTAAAACTAGCTGATTGGAGCATACCTTCCGTGGTAATTTGTTCATTCAAAAAATGGAAGGAAAAAAAAAATCAAACCCATTGAGAAAATCAAAAAATCCCAACACATCCATATTCATATAGATTTCAAGTAATTTATGGCCCAATTCCTAATTACAGACAATTCTTAAAGAAAAAATAATTATGAAGAGAGATCGAAGCATAGATAAGCAGATTAATACAGAGGAAGAAGAAACGGAACTCTAATACCTAAACACCATTATTAATACAACCATTGTAGACAAAAAAAAATCAAACAAACCCAAACTTTAAAGAACAATCAACAAAACCCAAACTTTTAATGGATAATTAAACCAACATTCAAGATCTGAATCATTCATTTCCGTTTTAGTAAGAAGTAAGACAAATAAAAACAATCATTAAATCCAAATATATGAACATCAATTAACAACTTTAATCATTTAACAGGAGATCTGCTAAGACAGTAAAGATGAAGAAGAAGATGAAAAGATTGTGAGAGGGAGGCGCATGAACAAAGGGTTTAACTTGTTTTGAGAGAGAGAGAGAGAGAGAGAGAGAGAGAGCTGCTGAGATGAGTGGATGGAAAAGGATTAATAAGCTTTCTATAGAGAGGCCAAATACAGACCGTAGGATTAGATAGACGGAGGAGGTTTAGCTCATTTTTCATGTGGACTTGGTTCTAGTTAGTTCTTGCCGCACATGTGCACAACCAAGGGCACCTTTCTATGGTCAATCCGCATGAGTTTTTCTTATGAATTACTAGCCGTTGGATTATACATTTTAGTTTTCTATTGGTTGTACAAATGTCATACGGATCATGATTGTCACCTTCTAGGTGAATTTGTGTTTCTACATACACCCATATACGCAAGTATTTGTGTTTCTTCACGCATCCATATATGCAAGTAGTTTGTGTTAATTTCATATTTATAGAGACTTAAAAAAATTTCATATAGTATAATTTAATTTTACCCAGTGAATTGATAAATACCTTAACCGATAAAATCGTTATAGATTCGCGGGACAGTGATGCAAAAGAATCTGAAAACCAACCAACTGGGGCTAGCTCAGTTGGCTAGGGTCGAACTCTCAAGTTATTAGGTCAGAGGTTCGAATCCCGCCGCGGATCGTGTCAAAAAAAAGAAAAAAAAAAAGAAAACCACGATTCCTATGATTTAAATGAAATCGATCTCTGGATTTTATGAAAATCTTGAAATTTTTAAATTTATATCTTCCAGATTACTCGATAATTCTATTTGTATTAGTGGAGCTCGGCTAATTTTGATGATTAATCATTTGTATTTGTCTTTGGTAATTCAATCGTCTTGGATGAGGTGCAATGTTGGTCACCTGAGATTGAAACCTCGCCAGGAGTTGACTACTATAAGTATGGAACTTCGTAAGAAGGACGAATCACACCATTTACCGGTAAGATTCCATGGGTTCCCCTATTACACCATCACTCAGTTCAAAAATATCAACTCTAATTACAGAAAATCATCATTTTTTCTTTAATTCAAAGAAAAGGCTAGGGAAGAAGGAGGAGTTTATAGACGAATTGAGACATAGAAAGAAATGTGAGAAATCGAAGATGTGAAATTCGAGGGGTTCAGTTCTAAAGAGTTAGGTTTCAAAACGAGAGTGGAGAGAGTTTGAGGGTTTCAGATTGAGATTTCAATTTTAAAGTTTCTATCAGAATCTGGATTTCAATCAAAATTATTTTGGGCGGCAGATTCAAACTAACGCGCCCAAAACTTGCTCGGAGATCGAAATCTGGCCAGGAGCGGATTACTATAAGTATGAAAGTTCATAAGAACGATGAATCACTCCAATTATTGGTAAGCTTCCATGGGAATACTCTCATAAACCATAAACACACACAAATTCATCATCTTCGAGAAAGAAACTTGCCCGGAGATCGAAATCTGGCCAGGAGTGGACTTCTATAAGTCTGAAAGTTCATAAGAACGATGAATCACTCCAGTTATTGGTAAAATTCCATGGAAATATTTTCAGAAACCATAAACACACACAAATTCATCTTCTTCGAGAAAGAAACTTGCTCGAAGATCGAGATCTGGCCAGGAGCGGACTACTATAAGTCTGAAAGTTCATAAGAACGATGAATCACTCCAATTATTGGTAAGATTCCATGGGAATATTCTCAGAAACCATAAACACAAACAAATTCGTCATCTTCGAGAAAAAACTTGGTCGGAGATCGAAATCTGGCTAGGAGCGGACTACTATAAGCCTGAAAGTTCATAAGAACGATGAATCACTCTAATTATTGGTAAGATTCCATGGGAATATTCTCAGAAACCATAAACACAAACAAATTTGTCATCTTCGAGAAAAAACTTGCTCGTAGATCGAAATCTGGCTAGGAGCGGACTACTATAAGTCTCAAAGTTCATAAGAACGATGAATCACTCCAATTATTGGTAAGATTCCATGGGAATATTCTCAGAAACCATAAACACACACAAATTCGTCTTCTTCGAGAAAGAAAATTGCTCGGAGATCGGAATCTGTCAAGGAGCGGACTACTATAAGTCTGAAAGTTTATAAGAACGATGAATCACACCCATTATTGGTAACATTCCATGGGAATATTCTCAGAAACCTTAAACACACACAAATTTGTCATCTTCGAGAAAAAAACTTGCTCGGAGATCGAAATCTGGCAAGGGGCGGACTACTATAAATCTGAAAGTTCATAAGAACGATGAATCACATCATTTCCAATAAGGGTAATACGGTCATTTTCACAGTATGTAATATTTACTTTAGTTTTTTTCCGATAAGGGTGGTCTAAATAATAAACTGTCACAGGTTACACTGTGAGGAAATCCTGGTTTTGGTGTAAAGTAAATACAGGGACATCCCATTTATGCCCTCATAAATAAAACGTCATCAAATGCATGTACTAAATATGGAAAACCATAAAATCACTACGTTTAACGTAAAATGCTTCATAATTTGATATCAACTCAACTTATACTAAAAAATCAATTCAAATGCGGAAAAAATATCGAGCATCCTGGAGCCGGTAACCTATATATGTGTTGATTTGTATCATATAAAAATTTTCCACACCTAAAAATTAGTCTAACTTCATCGCCATCTTTTCTGGTCGCCAATCGTATACTTGGAACATTTTGTTAAGCCGAAAATTACCCCGACATGTGATTCACATGAAAAATGTTATTTTTCATGTATTTAAATAATTTGGGTGAACGGCAAATTTTCCAACATGTACCAAACAAAATTTGGTTCAAATTTTGGTAATTTGGCGAGCCCAAATTTCCACCCAACTTCTCACTCACATGCCAAAAACAAATTGGTTCAAATTTTGTTAATTTCCCGAGAGCTATCTCCGCCAACATCCACTCCGTGAAAAAATATCTTAATAAAATAAAGAAATCTACCAAGTAAATTTGTTTCCGCCCCATGTGAAATGAAAACAAAAGTTATAAACTATATTCTCACCCGTATGAGTAGTATAAGGTAGAATCTAGAGTTTCTTCTTCACATTTTCATTTATTTTTTTTTGGCTTTATTTTATTGTTGAAGCCAAAAAAGAGAAGGAGGGGGCTAGACCTGACCTCCAAACAGACAACGAAGAGAGAAACAAAAAACAAAACGAAAACGGAAAACGGTGATAGCGCACTCCAACCCGAGCTAAAAAAACAAAATGACACAATAGAACCGGATAAAGATCATAACCCCCTTATCCATTGTCTTCACTTGAGTCCGTCCCCTCCATTATATCAGTAACATACTTTTGAAAAGGTAAGTCATAGAAAAACCTTTGTTGGATATCGAATTGTGTAATTTCATTAAATAGTGTCTTCTCCACTTTGTTTAATTGAGGCGTGGCTTTCTTTAATTCATGAGTCTAGGCGTGCGTTTTGAAAGTATCCCTTTTTGACCGTCCAAGCAGACAACATTATCCACCTTTTGACCCTTTGAGACGTTTTTGGAGACCTCAAACTCCTTTTTGACGAGTAATTTCATTTACCCATTAATCAAAATATTCTTAATCAAAATCAAAACTCCTTTGATTTCACATTTTCAAGTTCGTTCTCTCTCTTCAACGTTTAGTAACAGCGGCTGCCGGACAGTAGAGGGTTTCTCTTCATCGAACACTAGCTTCTTGGGTAAATCATTGTCCTTTACTTCGATTTTAAGTTCATGTTTTCTTAGTCTTTGAAGTTGTCTTTTTGCTACTTTAAGCTTTGATTTTAGCTTAGATTCAAGGTAATCACCCATTTCTTTTAGATCTGTGGTGTTTTACTAATTTTGCAAAAAAACAAATCATTGAGGATTTGGGTGTTCTACTTACTGGAATATTGATTGAATGAGCTACCCAAATTAAAACCCCTGTGAATTTTATTGTTTGCATATTTTCTGTTCAATTTGTGTGAACTGGTAGAATCCTTGTGAGTTTGATGTTCGGATAATATTTAGGGATAAATCCTTTGATTTACTTTGTGTTGTATCTTACAAAAGAAAGGAACAACTCTAAATACTTTGATTTACTTTATGTTCCATGGATTTTGTCTTTGCAGTTCATATACCCTTGCTGTAATATTTTTTTTTTTTTTTTTTTTGATGTATCTTTTTTGCTGCTTTAAGCTTTGGGTGTTGGTAAACTTATGAAGTTTAGGTTGTCGAGTGATTTCCGTGATTTTTGTTTTCAGAAATGGCTAGAAGTAGAGGGGGTCTCGTGAAACAAGTTTCCCGTGGTGATCCCATGAACACTCCACAATACTCTTCTTCTCCCCCAACACAAGAAAGATCGCCGGCTAATATGCGATATGTTAACTGTAACAATATTACTTCCCCTTTCTCGTTGTTTCTCCCTTACAACGTGTATGCAGGCAGAAATAAACCAGCTCAGTGAGCAGGTTCATCGAGGGGAAGTGAACTACACACCTGAAGAAATATATTCAATGGTTGTTGATCCACGTCGTATTGGGTCTAAGCATGCTCGCAAGTCAAAAGTTGCCACCTGCTTCAGTTCATATGAGAAAAATGAAGCACAGATGGCTGCTCTCCAAGAACAACTGGACTCTAAAAAAAAAGAAAGTTACGAAGCAAGATAAAGAAATCTCAAAGCAGGGAGCATAATCTCAAAGAGTACTTGAATGAGGTTTTCAAGACGCTTGGTTGGGAACCTGTGCTAGATGATATACAAGATGAGTCTTCATACGAATGTGAAGATAAAGATGAAGTTGATGATGGATTTACTTGGGATGCTGTGCTAGAAGATTAGAATGACTGTTCTGGGGATGATGATGATTTGCAGGTAGATGGATGTGCTGATGGCAATGATGACAATCCAGAGAAAGAATTGTCTGGCTAGGATGAATAGTTTGAATGATGATGGATGTGCCGTTGATAATTAGGAAAAATGATATACTTCCTCCGTTTTAAAATACTAATAGGCAAGTTTGTGTGTAATTACTATTATTTTAAAACGGAGGGAGTAGTTTGAATGTGCAGGTTTTTTTTGGTGAACATAGAGGTCTAAAGCCTTTCATTGCCTCGTTTTGTTATCCTTTTGTTTGTACCTGTAGGTTTTTCTGTTTTTTTTTTGCTTTTCGGGTATGGCTTGCAAACCAGTATGTTAAATTGATGGTTTTATCTTTTTTGTAAGTTAATTTGCTTGGGTGGGGATAATGAAGTACATATCACGTTTATGGATTTTATAATAAGAAGTTGATAATTATTATAATTATATAATCTTAATTAGTAATTAAATCCAGTATTGATTTTTAAATTGTAATTAATTTTCGGATTTTCTAAACCAGGAGCACAAAATTTGGTTGCTTAAAAAGTTTAAGCGACCAAACTCAGGCCGTATTTCATTTGCTCCTAGGGTGCTTGGTCTAGGTATTAAGCAATCACAATAAATTTGGTAGCTTAATAACTTAAGCAATCCACTTCAGGCCAAGTCGTTCCATGTATATATTAACTAGGTATTTCAATCGCTCATAGTGTACTTGGTCTAGCTATGAAGCGATTGGTATTTTACTTGCTCTAGTATCGTGGATCTATCTATGAAGCGATCGGCGTTTCACTTGCTCTATTATGGTTGGTCTATCTATCAAACGATCAACGTTCACTCGCTCTATTATGGTTGGTCTATCTATCAAGCGATCAGTGTTTCACTAAACTCTATTATGGTTGGTCTATCTGTGAAGCGATTGTTAT